>CM056380.1:65590294-65823708 GCA_029718625.1 Synaphobranchus kaupii
AGATGGAGTGCTGTACTGGTGCATGCAACTGTATTTTAAAGGGGCAGTTCACCCAAAAATGCAATTTGCTATACCCCGAGTGCTATCTATCCATCCAGGTAGTTCCGCTGAGATCTCACTGGTTTTGTAGATATCCGCTGCAACTGATGTCTGTGACCCAACAATATCAATATATAACCTCTCTGCATTTGAATGGATCTCTATGGGAATTGGGGGGTGGGACTAGATTTAGCAGAAAATTACACTGGAACAGTATGGAACACATGGTTGGCTAAATGGCTCTAAGTCATCAAGGGTCTGACGTATCAAACAAGCCTTAAACCATCGCTCTGCTGCCTGATATGCAGTAGATATGGATGGATAACTTGAAGGGTTTCTTCTCCTGACTTATTTTTCCATAGAGTTCGATAGAAAAAATTTGTCAGGGAGAAACAACCGTAAAGTGATCCATCATTATCTACTGCATATCTGGCAGCAGAGTGATGGTTTGAGGCTTGTTTGATACCTCAGACCTTTGCTGACTTACAGCCATTTAGCCAACCATGTGTTCCATACTGTTCTAGTGTAATTTTCAGCTAAATCTAGTCCCACCCCCCAATTCCCATAGAGATCCATTCAAATGCAGAGAGGTTATAGTATCGCTTGCAGGAGTACCAGAAAATATCAAGAGTCTTTTGATATTGTTGGGTCACAGACATCAGGAAGTCATGGCATGCAAAGGATATGTGACCAAATATTGACTTTAATAAATATGACTTTATTCTACATTATGTTAAACTGTCCAATACTTTTTTGATGCCTGAAAATGGGGGGGACTATGTATAAAAGATTCTATAATTTCTAAACGGTTCATCTGATATGGATGAAAATACCCTGAAATTTAAGTTGACTTAAATCAACCACTTCAACCCCATTGTATCCCTTCAAACTCAGTGCTAGAGTGTGGTGTGTGTGTGTGTGTGTGTGTGTGTGTGTGTGTGTGTGTGTGTGTGTGTGTGTGTGTGTGTGTGTGTGTGTATATATATATATATATTATATTCGTACATATACAGTAACATATACACTGCTCACTGCTTACCCCACCCTCACACGCACACACACACACACATGTAATTTACAGTCTCAGTACCAGGATCAGAATTAATCTGATCCAGGATAATTTGATACGTCATATGGGGAAAGAAAAGATTCACCTTTGGAGATTTTATCTGTCATTCAAAACTGCAGCAGAACTTAATTCAGACAAGCGCCATTTTTAAATTCCCAGAGTAGAAGGCTTGCATTCTCAGTTGTCCCTGTTCATCAGAGCTTTGAAGGTTCGAGTAATAGGAATGGGGATGAATTTAGCGAGCAGATTTTTCTTTGGTTAAGCAGTCAGTGTAGCCAAACCACTTGTGCTGTTGCTGAAATATTTTAGCAGGAATTACCTTTCTTTTGAGATTAGCAATATATGGTATGGCATTCAGATTTATTCTATTTATTTTTATTAATTAGTTAGAGGGCGGGTCCACAGACTTGTAGTTGTGGGATTTAATTATTCCCCCATCTCTAGGTTTCCTTTGCTTTTGGAATACATTTAAGAGACCTTTTTTTCTTTATCCAACAGAAAAAAAATGCCCTAATAATTACAATTTCTTTGTGAGCGGCAGTACCTGTAGATACCTGCCAACTTAGCCTTGGGACATTATAGGAAACCCCAGTATAATAGTCACAGTATAGTAGCATAAAGTGGCTATTAGTTTTATCGCCTGCCCTTTTGCCATTGAATGTATTAGCGTCTTTGCCAGATAGATGGATGGATAGATGGATGGATAGATAGATAGATAGATAGATAGATAGATAGATAGATAGATAGATAGATAGATAGATAGATAGATAGATAGATAGATAGATAGATAGATAGATAGATAGATAGATAGATAGATAGATAGATAGATAGATAGATAGATAGATAGATAGATTCTTTATTAGCCACACGACCAAGGCCGGTGGAATTTGCGTTCAGTACAGCATGTTAAGCTCTGCATCATGCATAAATAGGGACAACAACAGACAATCAACATATATTACAACACAAGTAAAGAAGTGCATACATAAAGAAGTGCATATGGTGCAGTGCGAGATTGTGCGGATTGAGGGATTAGAGGGAGGAGTTCAGAGTCTCATAGCAGCCGGGAAGAAACTGTTTCTGAAGTGTGACGTTTGGTGGACCTATAACGCCTCCCCAAGGGCAGGAGCTGGAAGAGGGTAGAGAGTGGGATGTGAGGGATCAGAGGTGATTTTCTTTGTTCGTTTTGTTGTTCCTTGGGTTGTAAAGTGATTCATCTGAGGGGGAGGGGGGGGGTGCCAATGATTTGGATGCCTTGTAGTTGAAGTTGATGCTTGATCCGGTATTTCTTGAGCTGTCTGAGAAAGTAGTCGTTGTTGGGCTTTTGCGATGATGTGATCTGTGTTTGTCTTCCATTTAAGGTTATTGCTCATGAATGTGCCAAGGAATTTGAGAGAGTCAGTGATAGTGATGGGTTCTTCTTTGATTTTTATGGGGGTGTTTTGGGATTTGGCATGCGTCTGAAGTCGATGATAAGTTCCTGGGCTTTGGCTGAGTTCAGTAGGAGGTAAGTTGTTCTCACACTACGTGACAGCTTGGGCCCCCTGTCCACGGTAATGGGTTTCGTTATTGTTGGAGATGAGGCCTACTATGGTTGTGTCATCAGCGTATTTGAAGATCTTAACGGAGTTGTCCTGGGATGTAAAGTGGTTGGTGTATAGTGAGAAGAGCCAGAGGGAGAGCACACAGCCCTGAGGAGCTCCTGTGTTAAGGGTCAGAGAGAGTGTGACCTGTGGTCTGTTCCACAGGAAGCTTTGGATCCAGTGGCATATGGCTGGGGTCGATGTTCATATCCAAAAGTAAGGTGAGTTTGAGTGGGGTTGATAGTGTTGAAGGCTGAGCTGGTCCATGAACAGAATGCATGTGTAGGTGTTGGGTGACTCCAGATGTTGCAATCTGTGGTGGATGTTGACTGCATCCTCAACAGGCCAGTTGGATTGGTAGGCGAACTGGTATGGGTCCATCAGTGGGGAGGTGCAGGATTTCAGGTAGGGGTGAATGATGCACTCGAATGCTTTCATGGACACAGATGTAAGGGCAACTGGTCTGTAGTCATTGGGGCAAGTGATCTTGGAGGTCTTTGGCACAGGAGTAATGGTGGAGAGTTGCCATTATGGGTAAGCTATAATTTTCATAGTTCTGTATCTCTTTTAACGTGTTCCTGCAGCATCTGTGACCATTGAATTGCAGCCTCTCTCATACAGACTTCCTCCCTTTTAGTGCATTGTTGTTTGTTCCCCATGAATACTGTGATAACACCTGCCCCCCCCCCCCCCCCCCCCCCCCCTCCCTTATTTACTCTTTGTAATGCTGTGAAGCTACTTTATCCTACACAGTATTTAAGTATCTCTGTAGGCCTGCTATTAGTGCTTGGTGTGCGTTTTAGTGTGCGTTTGTGTGCGTGTGCGTGAAGGGCTTGGACATTGTGAGTTGTCATTAGAGCCCCATGGTGCAGTTCTCTGCACAGCCAGGTCTTATTCTCATTCAGTAAAGATAACTGCAGCTTGGTTTTCTATCCTAGCATTAGGAGAATGATTACATTTAGTGGAGCTTTGATGTATTGACTGCCTGCCTATTTCCATATAGCAATGGATTCTAAACTCATGTATTTTAGTGTTCCTGTTGTTTTTTGGATTACTTCTGTATTTTAAGTTAAATCTTTCTCCCCCTAAACACACTCCGGCTGTCTGCTTTTCTCTTCCACTGTAAATTGACACAGTGATCCCTCTGAAATTGTGGTGTATCCTGGCCTGATGTCGGTCTGGCTTCCGGTATCAGTGGAATTCAAATTTAACACATAACGGACCTCGCGTTGTGGCAGCATTCTGTTGTGGGGACTCTGTTCATCCTCACTGGCCCTGGGCATTTATCAGACTCTCTTATCCAGAGCAACTGGCATGGAGTACATTTTACAATCCTGGGTATGTTACTGCAGCATATCTGGTTAAGTACCTTACTCAAGGGTACAATGGCAGTGCTTGGGTTGGGAATCAAACCCACCACCCCTGCCTGGATTGCTCACCATTGCCCCAGACCTAAACAGCATATTCATTTAACTAGATTCTCTTTTGGATGTACTGTACATGCTGTACCCTGCATACATGTACAATCAATACTGATGCAGAGGCTGAGGTAGAACTGTTATAATACTTAATATGGCATAATAAAAGCAATTATAATGATGGCTTCCAAAAAAAGGGCCTAAAATCTCTTTATGGAGAATGTAGGAGAACATTACCCTATCCAAAATGTGTAGCACCCACCAGAGTAATGCTCTGAATATGTTTAGCCAGAACACTCACTATCTTGTCAGAAAATTGTACCTCAATGAGACAACCTGGTGAAATAAAGGTTAAATAAGAAAATGATGAAGCGCTAATATATCTGTCGAGTAGAAATTTCATAACTAGTGTGATTGTAGAACCCGCACAGCTAGACCAATGAGGGAATAGCTGGAGGGGAAGGAGTAAATATGTTTTTCCTTTGCTGTTGTGATGTAAATAAAAAAGAGTTCAGTGATTTATCCTCCGGTCATGTATATATTACAAGTACATTTAAGAATATACTGAGTCCGTCGCCACGAGTCAGATATGAATGCGCTGCTCCATATCCCGCTTAAGACAGGCCTGAAACGGATCAGTACGATTCTTATAATTCTCCGTTCGTAAACGAGGCCATGTTGTTATCACGGATATATCCGACCTGTCGTCCAAATGTCAATATTCCAATGGAAGCATTAGAACACACACACAGGAGCTGAACAACACATCGAATATATCTATGATCACAAACAGTAAGCGTAACAGTTACAATTGGTTTACTCGACTCTATATTAAAATATAATTTAGAATTTACTTTAATCATGCGTGAAGCTCAGAGTGAGTACACTCGACTCTTCCTTGTATGCCACCATTACTCAATATATGCTCCCGGGATTAGCACTATTGCCGAATCTCAGTTCGGTGGAGAAACTCAGAGGTTGGGGTCAATACATGTATTATATTTTACATCGATAGTTGCGAGCCCAGGTCAGCGTGCACTCAAAGGGCTCCTTAAGGCTAATTTGACAAGAACCGACGTAAAACGTCCATGGGCTCTCCACGTCAAATTCCCAGAGCCGTGCATTCAACTAATCCTGTTAATGGCCGACCTTAGCCGCCTATCCAACTTAGTCATTCCACTTTCTGTACCCCGCCACTGATCAGTTGGTCATTGGTCAGAATTTTCCCCGAGTATTCAGTCGTAATTTAGGCTGAAAGGGTATAAAAAAGGATTAGAGTCATGGAGACCACGCAAGTTAAAATAATAAGAATTTATTCACAGGCAGGTAGGTCATTATCTTAAAATTAGGTCAATTACAAAACATACAAATTAAGAAAAGAAACACAGAGTAAATATCTTACCGGCCTGCTTCAGCTACACACACATACATACATACATAATCTGCACGGTGTGGGATATCGGTTACGATTCTCCAAACACAAACACATAGAGTATGCGCACAATCTGCATGGTGTGGGAGATCGGTTACGATGCTCCCAGATCGGTTTGTTTCCCTTTCTTTTAAGCCAATCCCCTGCGTTTGAACCAGGCGGCAGTGCCATAAATTAACCTGGAGGTGTGGTCGAATCAGGAATCTAGACCCCCACCGTTGCTGAGTAGGGTGAGGGGAAAAGGAGTTGATTACCAGAGAGGACATTCCAGTGTTACAGTTTTTCCTGAGTTATTGGAACTATGTTTTATTAAACTCCATTTGGTATGAAATATATCTCATTTGATTCCTTGATTTTACTGGATTACATCCATACCAAACAGCTTACCATTATGATTATTATTAACAGATTAAATATTATTATGTTGCAGTTGTCATGAAAATTCCCTTCTGATGAACCATTTTACATGCAATTCCTGTTACTACTACATAAGACATAATGTAACAATATAAGAATCACATGTGCAATGTTTGTAAGTTTTACAGGGTCTGTTGACCATTTAAACTGAAGTTTCTGCTTAACCCAGGAGAGAAGGAGGGGGTGCTCACAGAGGTGCCAAACATGAGAGAAGGGAAAAATCACAGATGTATTGTTTTGGCCAGGGGCTTAAGTGCCCCTAGAACACACAATCACACCCATGACCAAACAATCCAACTTCCTCTTATCACAGTCCCTTCCAGTTGAGAACATCCTTGAGAACAGATGGGCTGAAAACCCAAAGGAAGTCAGAGTTATATTGTTTCATCACACTGCTCTCTGGTCCTTTGAAGTGTCTTCACAAATGGCAGCCTTCCCCACATTGACTCCCGTCTTACATGATGAACCCTCTCTTGGTGTTTGATTCACTTATGACTCCCAGAGTAAGTCGGTAATAAACTAAGTTGTTAGTCTGAGTCAGTGACTGCATTATATTATTATCAGGAGGTGTTGGAGGTTCCTTGGGCTGCTGTGCTTGGAATTGGAGGATTCTGAGTAGAAATCCAAAGAGAATGATCCACTGTAAAAAGCACAAGTCCCTATGGTCAGATTTAGAATGTAAACCTTCCCAGTCCAGACTGTGGCCAGCAGTGGCACAAGGTGACACAATTTGGTGGAACCTCACCCAAGTTGGGAGGGATCTCAGTTTACGGGTCATCCTTGACACATCGTGTAACACTGCATGCCTATATGTACTGTTTGTGTGTGTACGTGTATGTATACAGTGTATAGGCTATACAGCATATACTGTATATAGTGCTTTGAGTCGAATCTAAGCAGTTAAAGTTAAAAAAAATCTGAATCAATGATTCAGAAAGTATAAATGCAAACCAATTTCTGAAAACTAATATCTTGAAAAAATTGAAGCATTGGAAAATATCACACACTTGCATTGAAATGTTAGTGAGCAGTGTTCTTTTCACTACAAACTACCGTCTGTGTAGACCAATGCATAGACACCAAGGGAACAGCTTGCATTTCAATTAAGTAAATTATATTGCATTCTGAGTCATTATTTCTGTTTGAGGAAATGGCTTTTCTCATGTAAGACGTACTTTGATGCGGCAACATGACTCTGAACTCCTAGAAAACTCTCACACTTTCAGCTAGATTACACCTCTTCTTAGCCATGTAAATGAAAAGGTCTGGCTGTTTAGCATTCTCATTCATCTTGTCTGCAAATACAGTCCCTCTAAAAATACCACCACAGTGGCTGCAAATGTTGTACCTATCAATGGATGTAATTAATGTCTGATAAATAATTTAGTCAATAACAGAAGAAGAAAGGATATAAAGTCTGGTCCTGGAGTGCCAGTGATGTTTCTGGAACAGTTTGATGGATTAAGACTGAGCCTGAATATTCATGTTGGGATTGGTAACATACTGAGAACTGTCAGCGTTTGATCAACATCAGTCGTTAAGCCTAATAATTAGTAGAAATGGGCTGGGACGGTGCAGCAACTAGAATATCTGCCACGCCGGGTGCCCTTTCCTTACAAAATAAAAGATCGAAAAAAGAAACTAAAGATTGTACAGCATACTGGATTTCTTAACATAACATGAAATAATTAGTAGTTGGAGCACAAGCAGGCATTCGATGAGGGTCTGGGCCAAATTGAATCCAGCTAATCAAGGTGGAGTTGCCTGTTTTGGGGGAGGGGCGTTAGATAGATGAACTGCCGGTCAGAAATATGCTGCACGCTTTCACTTTTAAATCTGGGGGTGGGGGTTCAACAGGATCCCACTGTCCATGAACTCCCCCTCTGGATCAGTCAGTGGGTAAATTCAATAATCCTGCCAATACAAATGAACAAAAATGTCAATGTTCAATATCACAGTCACACAGTCCTGTCCAGGGGAAATTGAATCTGAAAAACAAAGGGAATTTCTCATCTATATTTGGATTACTTTTGATGGGCTGAATTTCCATAGAAACACATCCTAACTGGATGATGGAAGTAGGTGGAGACCTCCATGATTGATTTAGCTTTCCGTTCCACACATTGTTCGCTTTAAAGAACAGATCTGTTCTTTTCCGGTTTTTTATTTATTTTTTATTTTTTTAGAAGAACCAAAACCAAGCTTGATTTTCAGAATAGTACGCCTACTTTCCCACCTCCTCTACCTCTCTGAATAATAATGTAATGTCTTTTACCCATGAAAGATCTAAAGAACATGATGCAGCCAAACTGACGGCTGCAATGAGCAAGGTGTCAGATTGGCTAGCTAATTCATGCTTGACCCTTAATGTAAGCAAAACAGTTTGCATGTATTTCACAGCAAGGATCAATAATTCAGTTAATCCTGACATTTTAATTAATGGCGAAGTCATCACATCTGTGACACGTTAAATATTTAGGCATTATAATTGACACAAACCTGTCTTTCAAAAAAACAAGTTAGTAGGGTCATCAGCAATGTTAAGTTTAATCTGAATAATTTTAAGAGCATCAGGCAGCAGTTGTCTCCGTCTACTGCAAAGCTTTTTGTACATACTATGATTTTTCCCCATCTGTCTTACTGCATAACAACCTGGTCACAGGCAGGTGTGACTCCACTCAAGCCTGTGTACTTACTCTATAAACAAATCCTAAACGTACTTGATACAAAGCCAAGGGATTATCATCACTGTAACATCCTGAAAAAATATAATTTCCTCAATTTTGATAACTCCTTATTTTTCTCTGATGCTTGCCTGATGTTTAAAATTATTCATAATCTCGCACCCCTCCTCTTAGAGGATGCCTGGCCTATCCCGGCAGTGGTAGTGCCGGTAGGACTAGAGCATCTACTAGGGGTGACTGGGTGCCGCAGTTCAGAAAGACAGCCTTTGGTCAATTTGCTTTCTCAGTTAAAGTAGTGGGGAAGTGGAATTCCATACCCACAAACATTAGAAACTCAGGAAGTTTTGCAGTGTTTAAAACCAGGCTCAAGCTTTGGCTAAAGTCAGCACAAATGTGTCACCACCAATGATTGCCTTGTATTTATTGTATATATCATACTGATTTTAACTATCTCACATTGATGGACTTCTATGTATTGTGCTGTTCTATGTAGCAATTACTTTTTAATTGTGCGCTGTCCCTGCAAAAATAAACAAATAAAATAAATGTAGACCTTACCCAGTAGTTAATCACCAAGTGCATTTAATAATCCATTTAACTTAAATCCATTTGACTTTTACCCATACATTATTAAAGGTATTCCAAGCTGTAAGATGTGTGGTACTGAGAAAGTGACTGGAAATGACTTATCTTTCTGGGTGTTTTGCACATTTGTTTTTAACACTCCGGTGCACAAGTTGTGATATTTTGAATGGTATGCGACTATGCTCATAGTGGGCTGTTACGAGACAGCTCTGCCAATGTGCATTTTCTCTTTCACAACCCCTATTTTACCATAGATCCTGCGTTTTCAACTTGAAGCTACTGAAGGAGATCCCTGGTCAGTCTTGATCTGCAATGACTATATATAGATTTTGTTAAATATTTCAAGATAGAAATACATTTTTTTATTTAAAAATATATATATATAACCCTTTTTAACTTATAATGGAGGTCCCCTGGAGTCCTTTGATGCAGGGTGGGTGTCCCTGGATCAGAAAAGGTTGAAATCCCCTGCCATAGATGGTTTACAGTAGGCCCTTTGGGTCAAAGAGGATGTTGCATAGCTCGTAGCTGACCAGTAATTTCTGCCCTCGAGGTTCACCAAGGGCAGTTGGCAACATTCAATGAAACTTAGGTCTGGTACTGAAGTGTCTAAAAATAACAATTTAAATTTCATGTGAGAAATTATTAGCTGTACTTTTGCCCTAATAACCTAAATGTAGCTACTGAGGTTATATCATAACACTGGTGATGCAAACAGACAGTAAATCATTCTGTAGAATGGTGAACAGGGAAAATAAGTTGTATTGATCTTAATTTCTTGATTGGCAAATTCTCAAAGTGGTTGCTACACGGGGAATTGAATTAATTAGGGTACAATTAGCTACCAAATTGGGAGAAAATGGGGAAAAAATCAGAAATAATTTTTTTTTTTAAACTTGTAGTCAGCTTTCACATAAGTGTGATGACCACATCCTTTTAATTATCACTTAAAATCTACTTTGGGAGTGGCCTGCTGAATACAAAAGGCAATGGGTATGTTTTAAGGATAGCAGGACTGTATGCCCTTCTTCAGTATTTTTTCTTTATTCAGACAGATAGAAAGCAGAGAGGTTAACAGGCAGACAAGGGACCTCAGCTGCAAGAGTGCCATGGTGGGGACGGATTGGCATATGACCGAGAGTTCGCTGTCCTCCAGACTGCGCCACACGTCTCGCTGGTTATTATTAATTTAATAAGTAAGGATCCACGACAGGTCATCAACGTCTCTCTGTAATTGCCTCTAAAATATTAACGATGGCTCACATTGACTCATTGATATTCAGAGAAGGGATCATGAGTTATGATGTTCATTTACTAAGTCACTGGATGTAGAACCAGCTCTTTAAGATGCCTTAATGCCAAAAATTATTAATTTCCCTTGATGTGTTAATATTTGCCATTGTTGGTGTTGCCATTCACAAAACTGCTTAGTACTTTCAACTAACAGACTCCCTTACATTGTCATTTAATTATGTAACTTTTTTTACATAATTCAGAAGTGTGTGTGCGTCTGGCCTAGTATCTTAAAAAAAACAACTCTGTTCATGTGCAGCGATTAATTGTTTTTGGTTATAGTGTGCTCTAAAAGTAGCATTTTTATACTCATAAAGAACTTTTTTTTTTGTGTGCATTTGCACACAAGTTCTGTAGTTTTTCCAAGAACTGGTGAGCATTTTTGCCATATTTTAACTATCTCACCATATTTCATTAGGGGTCCAAGCAGCGAAGCTGCTGGAACACAAATGTCTTTGTTCAGTTTTTATTATTATTATATACAGTTGAAGTCGGAAGTTTACATACACTTAGGTTGAAGTTATTAAAACTCATTTTTAACCCCTCCACAGATTTCATGTTAGCAAACTATAGTGTTGGCAAGTCAGTTAGGACATCTACTTTGTGCATGACACAAGTAATTTTTCCAACAATTGTTTACAGACAGATTATTTCACTTTTAAAGGTATACTATGTAGTTTCATTGTAAACAACTCGTTCTTTGTTTACATTAAAATTTTCTCCCCAAAAAACATTGTATGTGTCCTTAATAAAAGTAAAGAAAACGTACCCACTGTAGTTGTCCAAGTTATTAAAAGAACCCAACACGACATGGTGTCAGAAGTGGAGCTACTGTGAGTGAACAGTGCGGCAGTTGCGAGAAGTTTGTTTCAACACGAGGGGAAGCATGGAAGAGCGACCACAGCCACATGTTCAACGTGGAGCGGAGCCGGCGGCACAACCGGCTAACAAAGCGGTCCCCAGCGACGTTCTCGATAAGCCCTCCGGAAGCCTTTGACTTCGCCAAACCGCAGGAATGGCAGAAGTGGATCAGGAGATTTGAACGTTTTTGAGTGGCAAGTAACCTCGACAAATCATCCGAAGCTAACCAGGTGAACACGCTAATTTACTGCATGCGGGATGAAGCAGATGACATGTTCCGTGGGCTACCTTTGAACGCCGAACAAAGGCAGCAGTACAGCAGCGTTAAAGACGGTTTCTCCGCATTTTTCGTTCCAAAGAAAAATGTATTTATGAACGGGCCAAGTTCAACCTGCGAGTACAAGGGCCAACGGAATCGGCAGACTCGTTTATCACAGCCTTATATGTGCTGGCGGAAAACTGCGAGTATGGACTGTTTCGTGACGAACTGTTAAGAGACAGAATTGTAGTAGGCATAAAAGATGCTGCACTGTCACGTAAAATGCAAATGGAAACTTGGATCTGGCGAAAGCTATAAATATGGCCAGACTAGCTGAGGACATAGAAAGGCAGCAAATTGACTTGAGGGGAGAACGAACATATGCTAGCAAAGCTACTGTAGACGCAGTGCAATTTAAGAAAACGAAAATGCATGCAGGGCAAACTAAAGGACAGTTTCAAAAACAGAGCAAAGCTAGGCAAGAGACACGAAGTGGAGCAGAGCTCAAGTCATGCCCAAAATGCGAGGAAACTCCTCCCCATGCTAAATTTCAGTGCCCAGCTAAAAATGCAGATTGCCACAACTGTGGTAAAAGAGGCCACTATGGCAGGGTGTGCAAATCAGAAAAGACAGTGTGTGCAGTCACTGAGTGTTCCTAGGCATAGTGGATGCAGGCGAGGAGCCATGGACTGTCGACATAGGGGTGAGTCACACAAAAGTGGCTTTCAAAATAGACACAGGAGCCGATGTTACTGTGATGCCGGAGCAGGTGTACAGGGAAATAGCACAAGGAAGCACACGCAGCCTTACTCCAGGGAAGAAAGCACTGTTTGGGCCTGGACGAACTCCGCTCACCGTAGTGGGGGTGGCTAGGGAAGTGCTGCAGTGCGGTGACAGGAGCACCACTGAGGACATTTATGTTTTGAAGCACCTGAAGGCGGCGCTGCTGAGCAGACCAGCTTCAGTGAGACTCAGGTTAGTGGCTAGAGTAGACAGCATTGACCTAGAGACTGTAAAGCAAATTTACCCCGAGTTGTGTAGAGGGTTAGGCTTAATACAGCAAAAGTACACAATAAAGCTGAATCCAGACACCAAGCCAGTCTCCCTTAAAGTGCCACGACGTGTCCCACTGCCATTGATGGGAAAAGTGAAGAAGGAGTTGGAGCGCATGGAACAGCTCGGTGTCATCAGCTGCATAGAGGAGCCAACAGAGTGGTGTTCAGGCATGGTAGTTGCACCAAAGAAGTCTGGCGAAATCCGCATCTGCGTTGACCTCTCACCCCTCAACAACGCGGTGTGCAGAGAAAAGTTTGTCCTTCCCTCAGTTGACCAGACCCTGGACATGCTGTCAGACGCAGTGATCTTCTCCAAGCTTGACGCCAACATGGGATTCTGGCAGGTCCCATTGTCCCAAGAATGTGCACACTACACCACTTTCATAACATAGCGTTATTATTTTAACCGTCTCCCATTCGGCATCGCCTCTGCCCCAGAGCATTTTCAGAACCGGATAGTGACGGAGGTGACTGCAGGCCTTGAGGGAGTCGTCTGCCACATGGACGACATCCTCATTTGGGGTTCGACACAGGCAGAGCATGACGCCAGGGTGCACGCGGTCCTGGAGAGAGCACAGAAGGCGGGCATCACACTGAACACAGCCAAGTGTGAGTTCAGTAAGCCAGAGGTAAAGTTTCTCGGATACATCATATCCGCAGGTGGAGTGAGACCTGACCCTGACAAGACACGGGCGGTGCAGGAAATGGACCAGCCGTCAAATGTCAGTGAACTCAGAAGCTTCCTAGGCATGGTGAACCAGCTAGGTAAGTTCATACCCAACCTGGCGGAGAAGGATAAGGCGCTGAGAGACCTGCTGTCGAAAAAGAACCAGTGGTTCTGGGGGCCAGACCAGCAGAAAGCCTTTACAAGCCTCAAACATGAACTGTCCTCCACGCCAGTGCTGCAGCTGTACGACCCCAACAAAGACCTGAAGATATCAGCGGACACGTCATCATACGGTCTGGGCACCGTAATCCTGCAAAAGCACCAGGATGTGTGGTCTCCAGTGGCGTATGCATCCAGGTCGCTGACGAGCATGGAGCAACGCTACGCACAAGTGGAAAAGGAGGCACTTGCCCTGACGTGGGCATGTGAGCGATTTCGTGATTTTATCATCGGCCTACACTTCGAACTCTTAACGGACCATAAAGCACTCGTGAGCCTGATGGGAGGTCAAGCGTTCGACTCGCTCCCACCAAGAATACAGAGGTTCAGGATGCGGCTCATGAGGTACTCGTATATCATCACACGTCCCAGGGAAGATCCTCACAACAGCAGACACACTGTCACAAGCACCGCTGAAGCAGGGCGGAGCCACAGCAGGTGACGGGCTGATGGAGGCGACAAATATCTATGTGGACAGTGTAATGGAAAACTTGCCCGCAAGCGACGCTTACCTGACAGAGCTGCGGCAGCAGTTGAGCACTGACAGTGTGTGCTCACAGGTAATGAAGTACTGCACAGAGGGCTGGCCGGATCGCAACAGACTGGAGGCGATGGTAAGACCATACTGGGTAGACAGAGCAGTTCTCAGTATACATAATGGACTGTTGTTACGGGGCACTAGGCTCGTTATCCCCTCCCCTATGAGGAACAGTGTGTTAGAGAAAATACACGAGGGCCACCAAGGGGTAGTCAAGTGCAGAGAATGGGCTAGACAGGCAGTTTGGTGGCCAGGTCTGAGTAGTCAAATAAGAGAGTTAGTGTTAAATTGCAGGGCATGAGTTAAAGAGCGGGCCAACGTGAGAGAGCCTTTAATTCCCTCTGAATTGCCGGACAGGCCATGGCAGAAGCTAGGGGCAGATTTATTCACACTGCACAACACCAACTATTTACTTGTAGTGGACTATTTCTCTAGATTTATTGAGATCGCCCAGCTGAGCCCGACACGGTCCGCTGACATTGTAGTGCACCTAAAATCTATGGCATTCCAGAGACAGTGGTCACAGACAACGGGCCTCAGTTTTCAGGTGAAGACACGAAAGTCTTTTCAGCAGACTATGGATTTGACCATGTAACAAGCAGCCCCAGGTACCCACAAAGCAACGGCGAGGATGAACGTGCCGTTCAGACAGTTTAAAAACCTGCTGAAAAAAGCAGCCGACCCCTACCACGCGCTGCTTGCGTACAGAGCTACGCCACTGAGCAACGACTATAGCCCGGCCCAGTTGCTCATGGGACACCGTCTGCGTACCACCCTTCCAACCTTTCCTGCAGTGTTGGAGCCGGACATCCCGGACCTGCGGAAAGTCCAGCGCAGGGAAAGAGAGGAGGTGGATGGATGTGAGTAACTACAATCAAAGACACAGAGTAAGGAATCGTTCCAATTTGGCACCAGGAGATCAAGTGTGGATCACCGACACCAAGACTACTGGCACGGTGACATCTGCACATCCTACGCCGAGATTGTATCTGGTCAACGGACCACAGGGTACACTCAGGAGGAGCAGGCATCATCTAGTGCCGATGCCGCCAGCGGCAGACAGCAGCTGCGAGGCGCAGCAAGCACCCACCACAGAGGTGGATGATCGCAACACCACAAGGGACACTCCTACAATGTCCCCAGTGATTCCACAGGTCACACCTGCATTGGTCAGAACAAGATCTGGCAGAGAAGTAATTAAACCAAAAAGACTTGACCTGTGAGGGGGGAAAAAAAGATAATGTTTATGTGCAGGGATGTTGTTCTATAACCTGTGAAAGAGAATGAAAGGGTTAATGGAAATTATAAAGAGAGAAATAATGTGAAATGTTTGGTTGCAGTATGGTTATATGTAAAACATGGGTTAATGTTTGAAGTCACATTATTTCTGGGAAACAGATGTGGTGTAATCTAAGTATGCGTGACGATCTACGTCAGTGCGCATTAGAGTTGAGAGGGCACATTACATGCAGGGGAACAAGATGGAGTCTTGGTTAAGTTAGCACTACCACGTGTGTCGAGGTATGCTTAATAAAAGTAAAGAAAACGTACCCACTAGTTGTCCAAGTTATTAAAAGAACCCAACACGACAGCCGCCATTTTTAAAGCCAGAAACAGCTAAAATGGTGTAAATGTCATGAATGGGCAGTTCCTGCTCATTTGATTGACATGGCCAGGCCATGTGGGCAGGCTTCCAGGTAAACTCTTATTTTAGGACCAAAACATGCCTCACGCAAATACGCGAACGTGGACACTTCAAACTACGCAAACAGTTTTTAAATTTTTTTTGCCATGACATTTGTGAAAGACAAGCCAAAGCGTTGCAGCAAGGGATGCTATAGCAGCAACAACTGTAAACAACTTTCTTGTTCGATCTGTTCTTTCCTCTGGTTTGTCTTTCACAAATGTCATGGCAAAAGGAAAAACTGTTCGCGTAGCTATTTGTGTGAGGTATGTTTCTGCCCTTACTCATGAGCAAGATGTTTTCAGCCAAGGAGGGTAACAATATCATTATAAAAATAGCGCCCATTACATTACATTACATTACATTACATTACATTATAGTCATTTAGCAGACGCTTTTATCCAAAGCGACACACAATAAGTGCATACAGAAACGTCATCGAAGTAACTACAGAACAGATAAGACAAAGAACATCCTTCCCATAACGTAGCAGCTATGGATAGCTAAGGCTATCTATTGTCGTGATGTTTGTTTATTGTTGACAATAGTCTATGTATCATGTTTGACCAAACCTTGATCATATAAATGGAGACGACATTACATGCTCAAAGCATATAAGTTAGTAATCTTAGCTATTGCTCTGTAAATGTGACCACTGTTAATTTTCATAAAATAATTCAAAATCATAATTTTGTAATTCTGCTCGGTTTGTAAGTCAACATATTGGAGTGGCTCTCATGATTGGGCTACGTTAGCCACATGGCACTTACAGGAGTTTCCTCCCGTCAGCGGCAGGCTTTTTGGGCTTCAACGGCTGGTCTTTTTAATATTCTGTAGCAAAATCTGTCTGATACTTGTAAAACTATTAAACTAAAACAAAACAATGTGCTAATATATGAACCGCAGTTCACCCATTTTGATTTTCTGTACGAACCAGTGGCCATTTTCGGTACAATTTTTCTGTACTCTGGATTATTTTGCACCGCTACTGTCCAGTTTCCCTTCTGTTATTCCGCTCAAAAACTCTTTGAATTGTCTGCATTCCATCTGAATGTTAGGCTGACCGGACCAGCACTTACACTCTCCACTCTGTTATACTATAACCATCTTCTTGCTGGCCCCTTGCATTCACTTCACTTCCACAGCCTCATCCAGAATGCCAGCCTCCTCTCCTGGCCATAGTTGTATTGTTGTCTGACGTCAACCTATTGATGCAAAGGTATGAGGCCGGGTTGCTTTCTCTGGTCAGAAGGTGGGAGAAAAAATGCGCGGAAACCCTTTAAAAACAATGTTACTGCTTGATCTTTCCAGACCTGCTGCAGTATCCACTCAAATCTGCTCGTCTCCCTCCGACGGCTTCTGCTCACGTCTCACTTTATATTCAGAGTTGTGGCATTGGCCCCACCAGGGATGGTTCTCTCATTTGCAGGCTGTCATCACACCCTGCTCCCATGGTGGATAACTCCACCCTCTGGTCACCCCTCATATTCTCCTCTGCCAGGATGTGTTTCCTGCCCAAGGTTGTTTTCTCCGCTTGCCTGATTAGGAGTCAGAACGACAGCTCCTCTGTCTTTCTAAATGTGGCTCTTTTAGACTCCATTTGAGCTCCCTGCTCTGGCAGACTCTTTCCTCTGCACTCTTTGCTGTTGCGCTAACTAGGATTTATTTAATGTCAGCCACTTCCCGTTTGCCACTGTAGCACTTTTGCTTTTACCTCCATTCAGAACGTCCTCTTCTCTGTGCAACATGTATGAGACGATTTGATTAACGTGGCAATGTCTACAAAGAAAGTTTGTTGAGATTGTGTTATAGACAATACATGTATCAATGCTGCTGTTCTACCCCTATCACATGTCGTAAAATGTGTGATTTGCTGCAGGTAAAATTGTCTGCTATATTAACACATGCAAATTGTGTAGATGAAAGGACCTGGACATCCACTCGACAGATAAAAAGTTTAAAAAAAATGTTTTTAAATAAATAATTAATGGAATAAAGACTCAGTACAGAATCATAAATGAGACTCTCACACTCTGCAGACCTTTTTTGACAGAGTTGAGGAAAATGGTCTGCTCAGTTTTCAGATTCTGTATTGGGAATTGAATAGAAAATGGAGAAAATGGTTTGGAATTCAGAGAATGCCATTATCGCTCTTAACGATTCATGTCACCGCCAGTGAACTAATTGAAGGAAATTTCCCCAGAAGTTATAAAGTACAACGATGTTCTTGGCTTGAATTGCAAAAACACATATGTCAGAATACACACATTTTCACCTTTTTAATAAATCTTCAACAAAAATGACACTTGAATTATCAATCACTATCCTCTCAGTTCAGCTTGTCAGACGAGAATGCACTGCAGGTGAAATTACATTAACTACATTAACTTACTATTTTGTAAAAAAAAAATATAATAATAAGGTTAAATATAGCTGCAAGCAGCAATACACGGGGTCCAAGCAAAAGGTTGTAATCATGTTACATTGCAAAATTTCAAAAACTGACAAGAGAAACAAAGAAAATAAACATAACCTTTGGTACCTGGTGGGATTTGAACCCTGGTCTCCCACATCAAAGGCCATCGCTCTAACCACAAAGCCATTGCAGATGTACCCAATGGGGAGAATTATTTGAGGGTATGGAGTATTTTTGATGAAGAATTTGACAAGAAAAATAATAACCTTTTTAAAACTTTATTTGTTTCACTCATTTAAGTACTAGTGAAACAGTGAATAGGTAATATAATAAAATCTCTTCGCCTTTGCAGTAATGTGAAAAGAACATTATTAAGTGTGAAAAGCAAAACTGCATTGTTTTCATAGAAAAGAAAGGTAACCTTTGGTGGGCCTACCTAGTGGGGAATGAACCCGGGTCTCCCACATCAAAGGCCATCGCTCTAACCACAAAGCCATTGCAGATGTTGTACCCAATGGGGAGAATTATTTGAGGGTATGGAGTATTTTTGATGAAGAATTTGACAAGAAAAATAATAACCTTTTTAAAACTTTATTTGTTTCACTCATTTAAGTACTAGTGAAACAGTGAATAGGTAATATAATAAAATCTCTTCGCCTTTGCAGTAATGTGAAAAGGACATTATTAAGTGTGAAAAGCAAAACTGCATTGTTTTCATAGAAAAGAAAGGTAACCTTTGGTGGGCCTACCTAGTGGGGAATGAACCCGGGTCTCCCACATACCAAGCCATTGCTCTTACCACTAAGCCATAAGGGATACCGTGTGGTGGCCCAGTGATTGATCACGACACAACATTTTCAATGTTTAAAACACAACAGTGATTTTTCACTAATTTATGAATTAAAAATACATATTATACTCTATAGTGCCACTATTTGATTCAATTTAGCCAATACATTACAGTTTGGCTCTTGATATGAGTGATAGTATAGCTACTATTTCATCAATATGCTTCAAATCATTTTGGAGTTATTAGCATTTCTGTGGTAAACCACGCCCACATCAATTTTTATTGGTTTACGGCGACCATATTGTTTGAAGTATCCGATTTCTTTATCGTAAATTTTAAGAGGACCTTTATCTGAACAAATTGGTGATAGTTCCATGTTGATAGATCAAACACTCTAGGGGGAGATGTTTTTTAAAGGTTTTTCAATAAATTAAAAATGGCTGAAAATACAAAATGGTGGATCTTATGACTCCTAAGCAATTGATTTGTCCATGGGGACACATCTTCTGATGTAGAATGTAAGTCTCTATCTGCAAAGGGGCAGAAGTTATGATTGTTTGAATATTGGAAATTCAAATGACAGTTACAGCGCCACCAAGTGCCAAAATCGCTGTGTGGCCGTATTAAACTACCTCCTACTAAGGTGCTAAGTTTCATAGTTTTCAGTTTTGTGGTTAGGCCAAAACTGAGGACAGAGGGAAATGGTAATCACATTTTCAAAATGGCAGTCAATCCAAGATGGCAGCGACATATATGGGACATACATATGTTCCAGATGAGGAAATTGATTTCTAAAGCAAGTTTTAAATGTCGAAAGAATAATGGTGATTTTTTATGAATTAAAAAAAATATATTATGCTCTATAGCGCCACCATTTGATTCTATTGCGCCAATACTTTAGAGTTTGGTCAGTGCAAGTATAGAAACCAAATTTAATTAATATCCATTGAAGAATTGAAGAGTTATTAGCATTTTTGTGACTAGCCATGCCCACAACAGTTTTTATTGGCTTACTGCGGTCAGGATATTTGGAATATCAGGAAAATCGCTTCGCAAATTTTTAGAGGACCGTCCCCTGAACAAAAGGGTGTGAGTTGCATGTTGATATGTCAAATGGTCTCGGAGGAGTTCAATTTTAAAGGTTTTTCAAAAAATGCAAATTTGCAAAAAATCCAAAAGTTATAGCCCAAAAGATTATAGAATTTCACTTTGTCTCTATAGCACCACCATCAGGTCAATTGGGTTGGAATTCGCTGTACATGTGTCTCGTCGCAGTGTCTACGTGTCTGCAAAGTTTCAGCAAAAGTTATGTGGTTTTGCTGCAATTGTAACAAATGTGGGAATAATAATAATAATAATAATAAAACAAGCAATAACAATAGGGTTCCAGCACTACGTGCTTGGACCCATAATAAAATGGGTTAATTGAAATATGTACAAGGTTATTATTATTAAGGTTATATTAACGGAAATGTCAATTTTGTCCGTGTGAAAGTGGCAAAACTCTTATGTAAGGTAATATATATGAGGATGTGCTGCATAATTTAGCATTTGTATGAATTTTACACAAACCTAACTATTATATAGCTGTCTTTAAATAGAAAAAAATAAGTGGATTGTGAAATGGGTTGTCATTCCCATTGTGCTGAGTAGCTGAATCAAAGCAATTACCAATAATCACATGTACCTTTTGCGTTTTATTAAAATACATTAAATAATGTTAAGTTCACTTTTTATGATCCAGTTGAATACATTGGTTAGTTTGTAATATAATTGTTTAAGCATTTTATGGAGGTTGTTGGTTCACATATACACACTGAGGGTGATGCTGCAAATCTGGATTGATTTCGGACATGAGAGAAGCTAGGGGCAACACGTCACATTCTGATTGGTTTGTGGAGCTACACTTTACATGGTGTCCGTTGACTTTAAACCAGCCCAATGCTTGTGTGAGCCAGATTAAGCTCAATTTAAGTTCTCCAGAAGGAGGCTCCCCCAAAAAGCTATTGTAAACGTAGCTTAACTAAACACAGAATTATGTCTTTTGGTCACAGAACACAAACGAAGAAACAACCATCTACCATTGTGCCATAAATAATCATGAACTGTAAAAATGTTCTTATATTTCTGATGGAGAGCCGTTGGAACACCCCCATAGTGTTGTGCCAATATGAGCCCCCATACAGTAGCAGAGGAAGCCTTGCTGCGATATGTGTTTGTGTAGCAGGAATCAGGATGCACGCCTTTTACATTCATAATTAAGAAACAGTGTAGAGAATGAGCTCAGCAGTCATACAGTGTTGGTGTTAATGAGGCTGTGAAGTGGGGATTGCATTAAACACCTACAGTAACAGAGGGAGAGCGAAAAGCTTCAGATGGATAGCCTGGGTGACGGGAGGTAGAAGGCGTGCAGCTGGGTAGAAGTGACCTGCTCAGAGGTGGGGAGGAAAGGACTGGATAGAATTTACTGTGGTGTGTGTGTGTATGCGTGCATGCATGCAATTGTACAAATTGATCTATGTTTCTCTAAATCTATCTAAATCATTACCTATTCAATAACCTCAGCCCTAATCAAGTCTTTGTAGCAACAATTGACATTTAGTGAATACAAGCACTAAGAAAGTGGTGATTAGATCAGCCTTTTCCCACAAAAAAGTTAAATGGACTGAGGCTATATAAAGCAGAGTGTAGGCTATATTGTTTTTTTCCCAAAACGTAATAGGTTGTCATGCTATGCTAGCCTAGGCTATATCATGAAATGTAGCCTAGTCAGATTGGCTAGCTAATGCTAATGTTGCTCGGCTATTACTCTGATGAAGTTATATAAATTAGGCTACTTACATTTTTCAAATGATTTGTCAAATTCGTAGTTCCACCATGGTATGCCAATTTCTGCTGGGATATTTGGCATTTGACCTTTTTTGGTGTCAGTGGTAATATTAAAATGTTTCCACAGAGCTGACTTCTTTGACATCTTGTAACTTCACCTCAGGCTTTGGGCAACAGCGCAACAGCGTAGCGAATGTCGAGACAAGTCACGTGGAAGGCTGAACCACGCATCCTTGTACATTCGATAAACTTCCAGGCGATTCAAAGCTCAATCAGTATAGAATAAACGCTTCTATGTTGACAAACATCCAGTAAACCATCCATTTTCTTCTTTTTTGAGGGAAAAAATGTTTTGATTTTTTTTTTTTGTTGTTGTTTTTTGAGGAAAAAAACCAACTATTCAAATCTGAATTTAGGATCCCAATCCAACGAACGAAGCTTCGGAGCTCCGAAGCATTCGGCTCAGCCGTAATATTTTGCTAACAGAATTTAGAACCAAAAAATTTACTCTGTCTTAAAAAAAATAAACTTTTCCATTCATGTTCTCTTGATGTTCACTGACTGCTGGCTCAATGGATTGTCCTCACTGAACACTGTAATACTACAACTCCTCAGGCCTCTCCATTGAGTTTATTTTTGGTGTACACATTCTTCAACCACCCATATGAAAGCAAATTTAATTTGAGCCTTGAATTATTAATATATATGAAATATAAAGGTTCAATTAAGGTCCAGAATGACCATATTTTATTGACATAACATTTTCAGATAGCATTTACTCTTTAAATAATATCAGAGAGGGAAGATATCAATCAGATTTTTTTAATGATTGCTAAAGTAACCACTACAAACATATGGATGGCAAAAATGTAAGCAAAGCATGTATAGAAACCAATATACAAATATTTTGTGGTATATCTTCAATGTTAGAAAATCACATGTGCGCATATTTGTTCAGCCTCATAACTTTTTACAGATGTCTGTATACATTTAATGCGTAGAATGTGTCATTACCTTTAGGAAATTCCTTCATGGTTAATTAAAGATATATATGGGACCTTGACCTTCAACAATCTATAGCAAATTTGATTTTCAAGCCAAAATGAGGAGGCTAACAGCACCAGAAGGCTGAGACCAACCTTTTGAAATTTGAACATGGGGAAGTTGGTATAAACTTCCTCTGAAGCTGGCAAGGTCGGCAAACTCAAAGCCAGGTCAAGTGAAGGCTATTTTCAAGGTCAGAGCCACCTAGTGTCCAATATGTGTAGTAGTACATCACACTATTATTTTAATGAGGTCACTGTTTGTCACTATTCAAATGTAACTTAGAAAATAAACAGTGACTATGAATGGAATGGAATTTCTGCACAACTGACTAGGTGAGTAGCCCTGCATTGGCTCGGTTTACACCTGTTGTTTAAGATCATCATGACTGAACTAAAAACCTCACCTGAGTGATAACTGTAGACATGATTGTTTGAGTGTGTGTTCCAATGAGATCATTTAGAGCCATTGTTTCTGGCGATTAACCCCTTTGGTCAATTATCACCTATTTAGGGGTGCTCTGTTTAAGGCTTTATAACTCCAGGGGCCACATGTATACTGAGTAAAAGAACACGTAAAAAAACACTCAGGGTGAAAGTTGGAAATCTGCTTTAAAAAAGTTTTGCATTTTCTACCTCTGCCTTTCTGTCACGGTGTCGCCATATCACACGGACTCCAAACATTGCATACGTATGGTGTCCATCGTGTGAAGATTCTCACAGCCTGTGTTGTATTATACATCTGAATTTCTGCGTGGAAACTCACTTACATGGCTTTCTGAGGGCATTTTTCTGCTCAGCACTGTTTATACATGTGGCCACAGGTGTGAGCATGACAGAAACTTGGTAAATGGCTTAAATGAAACAAGACGGGTGTACCATTTACAATACAAACTAGATTTGTTTTTTTTCATAATTTAAGTAACTAAAGTGCCACAAGTACAAATAAACAAAAAAATGCAACAAAAAAATAGTTTTTCATTAGTTTGCAATGAAATACTGAGCGAAAGTGAAACGGGTGAATCTATACATCTCCTGGATCATAAACTCCATGTCCACAAGTGTGCAAAAAAGGATGATATGCAGAACTACTAAATATCTATGATGCAAGATATAGGCAGTGTACCCTGTTGTCCTTTAGTGTCTCCAAATCTATCCAAATGGCTAAATTGTGCACTGCTCTAAATATATAAATAAAAAACAAATAAACAGTTTTGGCTCAAAACTCACTTTTGCATCATTTTCATCAGTATAGGGGGGCAGATATCTATGGGTCCAAAACCCTAGCCAAAATACTTCAATGAATAAAATCGGTTTTGTCCATTATAAAGCATATACATTTTCCCCTTCTGGTGGTTCAAGATAAAAACATTGACATCACAGTGTCACATACACCTAACTATGTAGCCTAATGATTCACTATTGTACCTCAATAAAACATCACTTTTACCTGTACTCTACAGTATGTATACTTTTGCCCCGGGATTGTATTTTTCTCTATTATTTTTTTAATTTATTTTTAATGTTCCCATTCATAATGACTCCAAGGAAAACTTTACATTAATCTACCACATATCAGTGCACAGTAAATTGGAATGAGCATTTGCCATGCCCTAAGTGAAAAGTATATACACCATAGCCTATATTATGTATGATAACATGAAAATAAAATAGTATTCCACCATCTGCGAAATGCTGCCAAATGTTCTGTCTTCAATGAAAATCGGTAGCCTATCAGACATAAAATTAAAAGATTGCACTACAGTATGTGCAATGCACTCAAAATGCGAAAATAACAATAGGCCTATCAATCATATTGGACAAGACAGTGCTCGAGTGGAAAAACGAATGTAGGCTACATACGTATGTAGCCAACGAGACCAACCGCATATTCGATGCAGTACTACTTACATATCGGGAAGGGAAAACTCCAGTTGATGAGTACATTTTCTGTAAAGCCTGCGTAATACTAGACTGTTAAAACGAAAACTGCCGTTATGCTGGGCTGTAATTAATTGTTCAAAGCACCCAATGAGACATTGCAAATACCGTTGCTAAGGTTTTAATGTACTCTATTGGACAAAAGAGCCGACATTTAAACCAGAATGAACTGTAATGACAGGCTTGCAGGACATGGGGGGGTATTACAAGTCGACGTTTCAGATGGTGTAATTGCGGTATAAAGTGTTGTATATTTCTCAAACGGATTGTACCAGACAACAAATGACCACTGAATTTTGAAAGGAACATCTCTATATGTAAAACCAATGGTAGGATTGTATATTTATTTCATATTTAGTAGCAGATATTCATAGTAGAATATGTGGTATAATGAGACAATTTCACATGTTTATTTTGCATTTGAGTGAGCAGGGCTTTTCACTGCTTTTTTGGCATATTGGCTATTGTTGGGTTTATTTTGTTGCTATGACGGAATTCTAATTTTATATGATAAATAAATATATTTATGAACCCACACATAGACGCTATTGTCCACTATGTCGCGTATGGGTAGGTATAGACTGGGTGGGGAGTTGCTTGTTAAATGGACTTGCTACAGGAAAATTTAGAAACTTCATATTCGGCAGAGTTGTCACAAATCGCCTACCAATAAAGCTAAAACACGGTACTATGCAAACTATGCAGAATATCATGACCAAAGTTCAGCTTTATTCATTTGAATGGACAAGGGTTGTGTGAAAATAATATGAGAACAATTTGAGACCTAAGTATGCAAAATCAGCAAATACTCATTGAAATAGCCTGGTTTGACCCCATTACGATCTGAGTGATAAACAACATGCTGTTGCTTTATTTGGATTGAATGTTATAAGCTTTATGGACCAATGCCAAGGCACTTTTGTATACCTTTTGTTGCCAAAAGATCCTTGTAAACATGCATGCATGCTCGTATGCAGTAGCACTTTAATGCATAAGTGTTTATCCTCTTTGATTGCTATTAACTAGCTAGAGTACTCTTCAAGTTTATTTTTTTTGTGTTTATTTATTTACTTACTTTTTTTTCGGGGGGGCAAACATTATATTTCCAGACTACAGTATATACGTACATACAATGCCTTGAAAAGGGTCCCAGCTCCCAACCCTTTTTTTCCACATAATTTATTGTCACAACCTAGCATTTTGATCAATTTGACTGGCAGCAGAGTGATGGTTTGAGGCTTGTTTGATACCTCAGACCCTTGACTTACAGCCATTTAGCCAACCATGGCTTCCATACTATTCCCGTGTAATTTGCAGCTTAATCTAGTCCCACCCCACCAATTCCCATAGAGATCCATTCAAATGCAGAGAGGTTATAGTGTCGCTTGTAAGAGTACCTGAAAATGAGATATCAAGAGTCTTTTCATATCCTTTTAAACCCAGTCATGATAGCATCATTTGTTTACCTGTGGAATGTTCCAAACAGGTATTTTTTTTAACTTCCCAGTCTTTTTTTTGCCCCTGTCCCAACTTTTTGGGAAGTGTTGCAGTCATCAAATTTGGAATTGGCGTATATTTACAGAAATCAATAAAGTTGATATGATAAAACATAAAATTATATTTTCTTTCAAATCAATATTTATTTATATAGCGGAGTTTCATAACTAGTTGTCACAATGCGCTTTACAGAAAAACCCAGCCTAAACCCCCTACAAGAGCAAGCCAAAGGCAACAGTGGCAAGGAAACACTCCTTGGTGTAACTAGGAAGAAATCTTGGGAGGAACCAGACTCAAGGGGGGAACCCATCCTCCTCTAGTCGGCTCAGGGTCTAGGGCTTAAAGACCAGCATGGTCAAAACAGCCCATGTCCATGATAATAGAATTTGCAGCAGCTAGATGACAGTCCCAATGTGGCGGCAATGATGGTGGGGAACCGGGCGCCGATTTGTAAAAAGCAGATTACATATATACACTGGCGCAAGTTCATTTAAAGCTTTAAAGGTCAGAAGCAAAACCTTAAAGTCTATCCTAAACTTAATTGGTAGCCAATGAAGTGATGCTAGTACTGGGGTAATATGCTCATATTTCTTAGTTCTAGTTAACATGCGAGCGGCTGCATTCTGCACAAGCTGGAGATTATTTAGCAAGTATTTAGGGCAGCCAGATAGCAGGGCATTACAGTAATCTAGCCTAGACGTAACAAAAGCATGGATCAATTTCTCTGCGTCCCCTTCTGATAGGAAGTGCCTTATTTTAGCTATGTTCTTTAACTGAAAGAAAGCTACTCTAGATATGTGTTTTATGTGCACGCTAAAGGTTAGATCTGGGTTTATAGTAACACCTAGGTCTTTCACAGCTGAGTTTGGAACAGCTAAACAACCATCAAAATTTAAAGTAGATGTACACAGTTTCTCCTTTTGTTTTTTTGGACCTAAAACCAGCATTTCGGTCTTCTCTGAGTTTAGGAGCAGGAAATGGGAAAGCATCCAAGCTTTAATATCTGCAATACAGGCCTCTAATCGAGAAAGTGGTAGTGCCTCGCCGGGTTTCATGGAAATGTATATCTGCGTCTTGTCTGCATAGCAGTGAAAATCTACCCCATGTGCCCGAATAATATCACCAAGGGGTAGCATATATAATGAAAAGATACTGGACCTATCACTGATCCTTGTGGAATACCATATTTAATTACTGAGTAACTGGATACTTCTTCATTTAATTTAACAAACTGCTTCTTATTGTATAAGTATGATCTGAATCTTTGTACTGTTTTCAATTAAATATATAATTTACAAATCACTGCTTTCTGCTTTTATGTGCATTTTACATACTGTCCCAATGTTTTTGGAATTGGGGTTTTTATTTCCCAGAAATATAATACAGGGAAAACTTTTTTCCATTAGCTTACAGGAGTGCTGTTATTTTACAAAATATAGCCTCTGTGGTTTACTTTTGTTATGACACCTGCAACAGCTGAGCATAAGCTACAGAACATGGCTTCCCTCTCAGCTCCGAAAAAGCCAAATTAGCCTGCTTGTTTAACAAATTTTTGATTATACAATGAAGCATTGTCAAACATCAATTCCATGAGGCTGATCTCACAGCAGGCAGTTCACAGGCAATTCATTTTCGGCTAGCGAATTTCAAGCTTCATCTAAAGTTCATATTATGTGTATTCTAATATTGATTAATAAATGGCGTTCTTTTGCCTTAATAATGACACTATATACACTAAAGCTGTCAGGTTAGGAACCCATAGGTTTACGCATATTTTCCCTTGTTTCATATTGTCCTGCTTATGGAAATATAACCAATACGTTTTTACTGGTTTAATGCCTTAAAACAAGCAATTCCAGGGACAACGTGCATCTGTTCCGGGAGTGAAAATGTTTTATTTTGGGGGAAAAATATTAATCCCCATTTCACAATGTAATATTCATGTATTTATGCATGTTTGTGCACGCCCCTGCGTGTAACAGACAGGAGGGTGTACGCACGTTGTGCACACGCCTATGTAGACGCATATTACTATCTTCATAATTGCAATTAAAATAACATTGAAAAAGCTTTGACATGACTTTAGACTAGGTTTGTGGTGGTTTTACCGCAAGCAGTTAATGCTGCCTCAAGAAAGCAATACACCAAAAATTATCCTGGCCTCACCTCATCTTAAGACGAACCCGCCCAGTTCACTTGCTTCGGGCGCAAGTTAATTTGCTCGTTAAACAACCTGAGCGCTGGGCGTAAGAATGACACTTGCGTTTGGGTTACCGTCACTTAGCGCCGGGTGTAAGATGGGGCTCCAAGAGTCTTTTGATGATGTTGGGTCACAGACATCAGGAAGTCATGGCATGCAAAGGATATGCAACCAAATATTAAATATGAAATAAATTAACAAATATACAATAATATTGTTAATTTGTCCAATTACTTTTTGTATCCTAAAATGGGGGGACTATGTATTAAAAGGGCTACAATTGCTACACAGTTCAACTGATATGGATGTAAAAACCCTCTTAAAATAAATAAAATTAAAGCAGAAAGTCTGCACTTTAACCTCGTAGTCACTGTTCCATTTCAAATCCAATGTTCTGGAGTACAGAACCAAAACAACAAAATTTGTCACTGCCCAAATACTTTCCGTCCCCACTATATACGTATGTGCGTGTGTGCTTGCCTCAACCCTTACGATCAACACACTAGGGAAGCAGAATTTATGCCATTCTTTCTGACCGTAAACATTGTTGTAATCCATGTTGATCTATTGTGCTTTAAAGGCTTGAAATTGTCTTGTTTTGTGAAAAGTATCTGCATGAAAAATTAAAGCAATTTTTCAAAACGCCAACAATTTTGAAAATTGCACTAAAATTGCTCACTTTGAAGAAATACGACATTCTGGGTTGCTTCCACATTCACTGTATTTCATTGTAAAATAAAAGGACTATTTACTGCTTACACTTACGGAAAAACACACTGTAATCAATATGCATCTTGTCCTGAAAGGATTCATCTTTCAAACGACAGGCAAATCAAATTATGTTCCGAAGCAGCTAACTTTAATCTTATATTAAGTTCTTATTTGTTAGGTTGAGAAAGCAGGAAAATGGGGAATACATACTTACTGTGTTGTTACTGTTGTAACAAGATGGGAAAACTCTGCAGCAGATCATCAATTGTGATTTATTTTGAAGCAAGTGGCATACAAATTTTTTGTGTAAGTCCAACAAATCTACAAAAAATAATTATTAGGGATAAGTCAGAATATTGTAATTGTTGCGTGGATGTACACTGTTCAGATAGCTCATTAGTGCTTTGCAGAAATTGAAATGTATTTTTATTTAGAACCATATGTCACTTAATTGCAGGCAAGTGCACAGATAGACCTGAGCACAGGTAGATGAGCCTTGACTCACAAAGTGACTTGGTGATTCTTTCTATTTATTTTTATTTTTTCACTTTTTAATTTAATTTTAATTAATTTTGTTATAATATTGAACAGGCCCGGTAGGTAGAAAGAGTATGAAGCAAAACTGCTTATACAACTCAACTAGCTCTGTTTCAATGGCGGCTGGTGAGCTGAAAATAGACAGGGCGGAAAACTTTCCTTGTTCTCAACCTATTATCAAATGTTTTTTTCAAAGCATCATAACAACAGTCTTTCTTTTCTGTGATCATGTGATGTTTTCACATGGAAGCTGATAAACCTTGCTGCTGAGTGGATGTCATATCAACACCCAATAGATAGGAGTGGTATTGTTTTTTTTTTTCCCGCAGGCATTTCACACGGTCTGAAGTTTGGATGGTTACTACCGCATCAGGGCCCCGTTCCTCGTAAGTGTATAACGCATTTAGCAGGCTAACTGTGCTGAGTAAAATCCAGAAACCCCCCGAATATGGAACAAGTCTACAAAATAGCCTAATGGAGGAGAAGGTGTCTGTCTGACTTAAATTAGTGTGCATGTGCAGGAGGTCTATGTTGAAATGTAATTTGAAGAGATGGTATTGCATGTAAATGCACACCCTTTTTTTCAGCCTCTGCCCCTCCAAAAGTCTGTGCATGGCCCTGCCTAATCGACAGCGTCGTTAATACAGTCTAACTTCTGGTTTTAAGTAATTGGTTTAAGGTTTACATTACCATCTAGGGGCCATTCAATGCACATGCATTGCATTCCTACTGATAACAGCCTTGCATGCTAGTCTTAATTGTTCAAGCAATTTAATTTCATTAGTTAGGTTTGATGAACTTTAGCCTTGATGGCAATGATTACATAAAATACAGAATGATTGACTATTGATATTTTTTCACACATCTTATTAGATATTTGAGAAACGGGCACCAATGCACATATGGTTCAACTTTCGGAAATGTTTTTTATCTTTTATAAAAGAGGTATCCAAGGAACAACACCTAATATTGCTGTATTTAATTTATACTTTAATTTCCAGCCTTTACCAGCCTTCAAGTGAGTCACTGTCCCCTCAGATCTATTGTGTTGTGAGAATCCTCATAACTGGAAGTATTGAGACCATATATTGAAAACCAATTAAGAAGTAAGGCTATTAATAGGTTTACATGATGGAGAAGTGACCGCAAGTAATTGATGGGAAATTAGCTACAGATTGGCATGCCATAATAGGACGCCATCAAAGTTATATTAAAAATAAATCCATAAATGGTAAACTGTAAAGATATTCATAAAGCATTTTATTATAAAATAATTGTGCACATTATTGTGTTTGACTCCTGTCAATCACACTCTTTCAGCACTCTGGCATCAGCTTCGCTAGGACTGTGCCATTCCCTGACTCCTCATGCAGAGCATACACACATTCTCACACACACACACACACACACACACACACACACACACACACACACACACACACACACACACACACACAAGAACATGCATACACATACTAGCCCGTACATACACACACCCACTTTAATTCAGTTTAATTGCTATTGTACTGGGCCTGGTGACACTAGTTGTGCTGGTGGACATTTTCAACTATAATGATTTGTAAAAGAGGTGGATTTTATTAACTAATTAGAACCATTAGTGCTACATTCCAAATTCACTAGGAAATCACTGTGTACAAGTTGCAATTTACAAGTGCAGAATAAAGACATAAGACGTCTTGAGTCCTTTATCAGAAATATTCAGTCTTTCAGGTAACTAACACTTAATGAGAAATGCATTTATGCCTGCATGATGCCAATATGCCTGTGTCTCATCTAATAACACACAGCATTGTGGGATACCCTTCACCTCCTAGCCATCAAAGCTTCTGACCTGATTAGAATTGGTATATGAAGGCATAGTTGGCCATTAGACCCTTCCTGAAATTACATTCCCCAAGCTTTGAGATTTCCTTGATCTGGTTTATTTATACGTTGATGTGAACAAATAAGCGGTAGAGGTTATAGGGTGTAGGAACTATAGATTGAAGACAACCCTCATTTTGGTCCACTATGACCTGAGACTAATGTTTACACACCACTAAAACTGATGCCTCTAGGAAAACAGAAACTCATGTGTGTGGAACTATGCAAACCTGTTTTTTTTTTTTTTTGTGTGACAGATCCCAGAGCTAAATGTTAATCATTATTGAATCACTTCCACGACGGCGTGATGCACACTGTTCACTGCTTATATAATGTGATCCACATTGCAACTAAGGTGTTTACAGCAATTACGCACTGAAGACAACTTCCTGCCAATGTCATTGGGTGTAATTAAAGATTAGGAATTACATTCTGCTGAAAATGTTCTCTCCTTGATCAATTTCAGAATCTTTGTGGACACTTTATTGAGATTAATTTTTCAGTTAAGGAACTGAACATCTCGGACTGCAATTAAATTTAAATTAACTTCTCTTTTTGCTGCCGCCTTCTATTAAGAAAAGGAAATGCGTACATTGACAGTAATATGAGAATTAAAGGACAGCCTTTAGTTCATGGCTTACTTGGTTAATTAGCAGATACATTATGTTAATGAAAATCAGCCATTCTGCATTTGGAAAACCACTCTCTTTGTGGTGCATGGTATTTTGTACACTTTGGAGTAGCAGGCCTCTATTCTGATTTGATATAATAGTAATGGTTTAGAGAGTATCCTTTGTGCAGTGCCTTGGTACATATGGAAAGTTGAGAAATACTAGGTTCATTAAAAAAACCTTTTGTGGGAACTAGAAGATAAATGGAACTAGAACATACAGGACCTAAAAGAAACTGTGATGACTCTGATAAAAAAACAAATACAGCGAGGGCTGGCCTGGAATTAAATGTCAAGCTAAATCATATTTCAGCAAATCGGTGAACGATAAAAAGCCAGTTATCCCAACAGAGCACACAGTTCTACAGGAGAGTGTTACACCAAACAATTGTTGATTGCCTGTTTGTCATTATTCTGTGGCAGATTTTACAATGGGTAAAATTGGTGCCAAAATGGTTGAATCAGGGAAAATGAACAATTAATTTGCCACAAGTTTCCTGTACCTATATGGTGCAATCATTGGGCCTTTATATTCTACCTGTGTAAACATGTCTACTACAATTTCCAAATGCACCAAGTGCTTATTAGAGACCGGTGGTTAAAAATGCAGTAAAAAAAACATATTTGTATAGGTTACAAATAATAAACAAAACTAATATTTTGTGACGTGTTTTTACACATTTTGTAATGCTATATATTTGTATTAATCTAATTACTAAAATCGCAAGGAAAAACAATGCGTTAATGTTAGATTTTCTGGCTCAGGAACAAAATTTGTTATAAGCCAGATAGTTTATAACTAGCTATTTGGCTAACTATGTCTCCTACTGCTACTGTAGGGACTCGTATGCCTCGGAACTGTTCATGTTGTACTTAGCTTCTCCGTCGCTAACTACAGACCTGTAAGTAATTATTGGCCACTTTTTTATGTTAATCTCCCATCTTTCAATGGTAGCAGGGTGGAGTAGGACAATGTTACCTCTTTTTAACATAGTTTTATGAGCTGTTTCATTAGCTAGCATTTAGCATAATGTTTGTTTACACTAGACTGAAAGAACTGCACATATTCTGCACAAGGTTTCATGGGACTCAGGAATATTGTGGTTACAGGAGAATGTTACACACAACAGGGCACACAGTTATACAGGAGAATGTTACACACAACAGGGCACACAGTTATACAGGAGAATGTTACACACAACAGCGCACACAGTTATACAGGAGAATGTTACACACAACAGGGCACACAGTTATACAGGAGAATGTTACACACAACAGCGCACACAGTTATACAGGAGAATGTTACACACAACAGGGCACACAGTTATACAGGAGAATGTTACACACAACAGGGCACACAGTTATACAGGAGAATGTTACACACAACAGGGCACACAGTTATACAGGAGAATGTTACACACAACAGGGGCACACAGTTATACAGGAGAATGTTACACACAACAGGGCACACAGTTATACAGGAGAATGTTACACACAACAGGGCACACAGTTATACAGGAGAATGTTACACACAACAGGGCACACAGTTATACAGGAGAATGTTACACACAACAGGGCACACAGTTAAACAGGAGAATGTTACACACAACAGGGCACACAGTTATACAGGAAAATGTTACACACAACAGGGCACACAGTTATACAGGAAAATGTTACACACTACAGGGCACACAGTTATACAGGAGAATGTTACACACAACAGCGCACACAGTTATACAGGAGAATGTTACACACAACAGGGCACACAGTTATACAGGAGAATGTTACACACAACAGGGCACACAGTTATACAGGAGAATGTTACACACAACAGCGCACACAGTTATACAGGAGAGTGTTACACACAACAGGGCAAAAAGGGTCGGACCTGTGACATCTGGGCCCAGCTTGAGTGACATAGATCTTTAAGTCCCAAAGGAGCTGTTGTTGTATCTGTGATTCAAGTACTTGAACTTGCCAAATTTACTCAAAGTTAAGGGCAAATGTTCAATTGAGCAGTACTGTCTAGTAAAAGATTGAGGATTGACGTGTAGGAATGGATGTGCCTTATTAAGGAGAGTTTCTGGAGGTTTTGTTTTGTTGTTGCTTTACAAGCTGCTTTATTGAAGTGTATTTTCTTGATTTAAACCACAAGCTCACCAATGCCCCTATATACCAGCCATTATTGGGCCCACAGGTCATAAGAAATTTCTGAAAGTATCTAAAATATGCTCCATTGCACAAATAAACTGGGCCAATGAAAAAACACCAAATTTATCATTTTAAAAATTCAGAATGTGAACTATCGCTTTAAGTTTTCAAAATGTGGATTTTAAAGAACACTGGATTGTGGAGATTTGCACTGTTCCTCCTTTAGTCATTTATCCACGAGTTCTTTCACACAGTCCATCTATATATGAATGGCCATATATGATTACTCTGGCGAAAGTAAAAACTTGAATTTGAGTGAATTTGCGGTTAATTGATTCATTCTAACCTCCTCCTGGAGAGGTCTATTTGCAAAGGAAACTTCTGGCAAAATAATTCTGGGAATTAACTTTGGCAGTCCCCTTGCCTCAGAGAGGCGACAACCTGTGGAATATCTACAAACAAATGTGTCCTGCCACACTGCACTAATGCATTTTTCAATTAACATGTCATGTTAAAGGGGAATACCACCCATTTTCAGCTTATACCCCCCGGTTGTTTTAAAGCACAACTGAACTTTTGTAGAACTTTGGGTTGTGTAGTTACCTGGAAATGATATGAGTGCAAATAGTGATGAAATATGTTTGTTAGTTGCTGTGTTCCACTGGGGTGATAATCCAGAATAGGGTATTTGTCGCTCTACATTCACTTCTATGGGCAGCTAAAACGGTCTCAAAATGACACTTCTAGCACGTATACGACCGGGGGAAAGAAGCGGATTCTGTCAATACAAAAAATAACCAGTCCTCGTACAGTATTTTAAATTAAATTATTAATTTTAAATTAAAAATTATTTATAAAGTACTATTTTCTTCAATGTTGTTAGCAAGCTACCAGAAAAGACTACCAAAATGTCAGCAGGTCGGACCCATAGATATATACTAGGGGGTGCATCCCAATACTCGAAAAATAACCCTCCCTTCCTCCACCTCACCACCCTCCTCTCCTCCTTGCCCCGAAACGGATCTTTGTGTTTTAATCTAATGTTGCCTGATTACATGTGTTTACATATTAATTATTACATAATAATTAATGTCTTGATACCCACAATGTTGGGTACATTGCATACTGTACATGTAAATACTTGTTCAGGCAATTTTGCATACTTCCGGGTAGGAGAGGAGTGGTAGTGGGGGAGTGGAGGAAAGGAGGTGGGGAGTGAAGAATATTAGGAACGTTTGCTTCTGTGGAAATTTGGACCAATGAGTGGTTTCTGATGCATTGGCGAATTAACGCTGTTTCTGGTGCAAGAATTACCTACCGGATCTACGTTCCAAATAAAATACGAAAAAGCAAGAAATAATAAAATATATATATATATATATATGTACGAGGACTGGTTATTGTTTGTATTGCCAGAATCCACTTCTTTTGTGGTCGTATATGTGCTAGAAGTGTCATTTTGTGACCGTTTTAGCTGCCCCATAGAAATGAATGGAGAGCGACAAATACCCTATTATGGATTATCACCCCAGGGGAGCACAGAGCAACTAACGAACATATTTCGCCACTATTTGGACTTATATCATGGCCAGGTAACTACACAACCCAAAGTCCTACCAAAGTTCAGTTGTGCTTTAAGGTCCATAGAACACATTCCTACTGTTCTCTGTGTCTGAGGAAAAAGAGCAGGCAAGCTCCTTGAGTGGCTGGACTGTGACGTGCCCGATGTGCATGTTTTGCCACGCCCCCTAGTGAGCCTGCTTGAAATTAATGGAGAATCATCACGACTTGGAAGATTAAATTTACATTTGTTTGTGCTGTTCCGGGCAAATGAGCTATCTCACGCACTAGTGCCATGTCTTTTACAACATAATATAGTCCTATGCTATCATAAACCACCTAGATTGACTTTCGTAGCGATTTTCTCTCCCTACCTCACTTCATCCACCAAAAGTGCAGGGGGGTAGCTTCACCTTGGCTGTGACGTTTATGCCCATATTTGGAGTTCCACCTTTACTGGCTCTATTCATCGGCAGGTGACTGTGGTTTACTGAAAATGGGAAGTATTCCCCTTTAAAGGTGTAATAAACACTAAATCACATATTTTGAGTTATAAAGCAGAGTATCTTGTCTCCATTTCATAAATCACATATATCCTATTGTTAAAAAAACAAAAATGTAATTAAGCCGTGCCACTGCATTTTGTGCCAAAAAAGAGGCATTCGCTGCAACCCAAAGTTGCCCCTATCTGTGACGGAAAAAAAAAAGGTAAAAACCTTAAGCAAGTCACCGCTCTATCTCACCCTTCTTGATTGATGGGTATTCAAACTGCGCAAATATGTTAGCCCTTTCCCCTTGCTGGCTCCGCCTACATGCCTATGACTCGTTACCGAATGGATCTATCGCTCCTCTCCCCCAACTGTAACTCCTCCCTCCTCCCCCCTCCCATCTGTGCTGTCTCACTCAAGCCCAATTTGCATCTTTTGAAATTGTGAAGTGGGCAGAGACAGAACAAAAGCCCTTTTTTATTACCCCTTTAAGGGTTTGAAAGAGGGTAGAAAAGACCTTTCAGTGGTAGCCACACATTCTACTAACCTTTTAATTTCACAATAAACCACCCTGCACTTTTGATGATACATGTTCATCAGGGTCAATATGTCTGTGCAATTGCCATATCTGATTAATGTACATGTATAGAAGTAATATATTGTTTTCAAATTCACAAATAAAGCGCATGCTATTTTTTTTGTGAATAAACATGTTTTCCTAGAAATGTTGGGTAATGCATAAAAATAAGGGGGAGCTTTTTGCCATATTATTTGTGCATTCCTCAATTGAAACCCTCAATGGAGACTCCATTCCACAAATTTAAATTGCAGTGTTTTTTTTATGTCTATGAAGGGTACCTGATTGCCCTGGTAATGCTCTAAACACCGGGACAAACACACATTTTCCCCAGTATGTCGATTGGAAAACAGAATGAGTGACATAAACAGAATTCTATTTTCTGTCAAGCAAAGATGAGCAAGTGACCCTGGATCGATTTTGTGCACTTTGGGGTGACTAATTTTGTTCATTCTGGGGTTACTAATTTTTCCAACGTCGTAGGTATCGGGTGGATGTTTCCCCATTTATATGAAAGCCTCCCATAATTGACTGCTCCTTTATATGTTACTAAATTACTGACAGTGCCATGTTCTTATTTTCACTGAAATGGTTTGTAAAATGATTTAGATGCCAGAATAAAACTTGTGTTTTTCTAGATCTAATAATAGACTGCGAGTTATTTATTTATTTGGTTTTGGTATGGTGGACTGAACTGCTTGAAATTTAGCTTTGTAATTACAAAATTCACTGGCTTCCTACCACTTTATTTCAAATTAGATTAATAAGCTACTCCAATGCATTATTAACCTTGTTTGAAAGCTCAACATTTTCCTTTAATGTTTTATCCCATGCAGTTTACTTGTGGATACTCATATGTAATGCAATAAGGACCATGTGCGGTTTCTTCATACTATCTTTTGGTGAAAACCAGAACAAGGAAGGTTGAATATGTCGGTAAGTTCAGGAAGAAAATCTGGCAGCAAAGTTAAAGCATCATCGGCATGAATTACTCAACACAGTCAGTAATTTAAATTATTCATTGAATGGTCTCTCAATTTCACTAGTTCCTATCTTTCAGTGATAAAGGATATCTTCATAACTTTATTCATATTTCATGCAAAAGCACAATCATGTAGCATGGCAAGTTAGATGGTATCAGTTGTGTGTACTGCCCTGTCTGCAGTAAATCATATTGGAAACTCAACACTGTAAAAAGAGCCTAAGGGAACATTCAAAGAGCCACTGAGGTTTAATTACACAATTTGAAGTGGATGGCGAGGTCTGTGGATGGCGAGCCATTTCTAATCACTAGATAAGGTAGCCAAAACTGAACTGTTCACCAATGGAGAAAGAACCGCATTAAGAAATTAATTACAGTATTCAAGATTTTGCACACAGGTTCAACAAAGGCACTGCTATATATTCAGACTGTCCCCTGTGATATAGACTTCCTCATTTTCTGCATGATTAGAAAGGCAATATCTTCCACTAAGGCTCTGTTAACTGGCATTAACCCAGGCCTTTGAACAAATAAGTTAACATAAATAAAGCATTAACAATGCTTACATGTTATGCAAGCCATCAATAAATGCAAATGTTTTGTATGATGTTTCTTCATGGTTGTTAATATTTTATATTGTAAATTCATTATTAATACATGAGTTGACTGACTAGTTGATGTCCGTCAATGTAAACCTTTTAATATGTATGCGTAAAAAGTCAAGAAAAATAAGCCGTCAGTGTTTCCCCCAGGATGTACTTGTAGGTGGGGTGGTGATTCGGTGTTACCCCAGACCAGGAAGGGGTTGTGTGTGTTGACGCGATAGTGGACCGGGTGGATGGGTAACGGACTGTAGCTGGGTAATGTTCCAGCTTTGACAAGCCTTCGTCAGAGAACGGGCGATTAGGGAGGGCTCTGCTAAGTTGAAATGTTCTCATATGGGGGTGGAGTAATCATAATAATTCTTCCATATTGTTGTTCATTACCCGTTTTATAAAAACAAGTTTATAGAGTGATAGCATCTCACACCAGGCCAGCTCCTGCTAGTACCCGGTCACTGTGATGTCCCAAGCTCCACAAGTGAGTGCACTACTTGTTACATAGACATCCTGCAGAAGAGGCAGTTCTTCCCAAATGGTATGCCATCATTGGTTGTATAAACTATCAATAATTGACAGAACGAAGAGCAAACTGGTCAGAGTTTTAAAAACTTCCCATTAGACGGAGAATGAGATGAAATTCAGTGATGAGAGAGCCTGTATGAAAAGCAGACAATTTAAATGATTTGTTATCCTTATTTTAAAGTAGATGTTTGTCCATCAGTTTAGGAGAGCAGTAAAGCTAAAACTGTTTCCAAGATTTCATTTCCTATATGTGATTATAACATTAGTGGAGGAAGAAATTATCCTTTAATCAGGCTTTGCGATAAACGTCAGGGAATGTCTCATTTGCAAGTAACATGCTATAAGAAATTGGGATACATTGACCAATGGCAATACCGTCTTTACGGGGTCATGTGACTGCCTAGGGTCGGTATAATCTTTGGTGTGAAAGACTGAAAAATGTTTAACGAATGTCAACAGATAAACAGTGATCTTACCTATAGAAATCGAGTTGAGAGCCCATTAGACTGACCAATAGCAGGCGAGACTATAAGGAACTCACAGATCCCTGCGGTTTCTTAAGGATTCTTTGTTTCCCTTTCCTCTCTGTCCTGAAAAAGGAGAGTGTAAGGAATGGAAAGAATGTAGCCGATGAGATTTTTATGAATTTGTTTTTAGTTTTTTTCTCTCCTCCCCTGCTGATTTCTGTGCTGGCAGTATGGTTCTTCTCTAATTTGAATAGCTTTGACTCTGTACCTGTAGACTTGAAAGCGTTGCATCCTTCAGTTACCAGTCCCAGCAGTGTTTCCTCTGTCTGTGCTACTGTGTCAAGGTTGCAGGAGACGGCCCTGTTACACACAAATGTTTTATTCCAAATTGAGTTTTGATTGCATTTGTGCACGTACACATTTATATTCATCCAGACAACAAATTATACCCTCCCACATGACTTCCTCTTCTTCCTGCCTCATTCACTGGGTACAGTGTCATTTCTTAGTTGTGTTCTATAAGAGTTGAAATGTTACTGTGCAGACATCTTTCGTAAACAGCAATGGCCTCTCTCTCTCTCTCTCTCTCTCTCTCTCTCTCTCTCTCTCTCTCTCTCTGAATGGTTTTAATGTAAATAATGTAATCTGTGAAAGTCATTCTGGATAAGCACATCTGCTAAATGTCTGGAATGAAAATATGCTGACTATGTGGCAATGTTTACGCAGTGTAAATGCATTCATGAATTCTGCCTAATCTTATTGCTTCAGTGCTGTTTATAGAGGTTACTTATATTGAGGTTAAAATGTAATGATGACAGTGATATGCTTACCAATATTCCCTGTTAGTACAGAGCTGTACTGTGGTTACATTTGAAATTACACTGTCCCATCAAGGAGTTAATAAGTGAATCTTTTCACTGTTAAAAGCAGAAGTACTATTAAAAGGACAGTTGCATCACTTGAACGGTACAGACATGATGATCAATTACAAAGAAACAGGAGGGCACATATTAATCATAGATTTCCATCACTCTGCTGCCAGATTAGATATGCAGTAGATATGGATGGATAACTTGAAGGGTTTCTTCTCCTGACTAATTTTTCCATAGAGTTCAATCGGAAAATTTGTCAGGAGAAGCAACCCTTAAAGTGATCCATCCATATCTACTGCATATCTGGCAGCAGAGTGATGGTTTAAGGCTGGTTTGATACGACAGATCCTTGATGACTTATAGCCATTTTGCCAATTATGTATTCCATACTGTTCCAGCATAATTTACAGCTAAATCTAGTCCCACCGCCCAATTCCCATAGAGATCCATTAAAATGCAGAGAGGTTTTAGTATCGTTTGTTAGAGTACCAGAAAATAAGATATCAATATTTTTTTTATTGTTGTTGGGTCACAGACATCAGGAAGTCATGGCATGCAAAGGATATACGACCAAATATTTAAAATTATTCCTTTATTCTACATTATGTTAAACTGTCCAATATTTTTTAATGCCTGGAAATGGGGGGGGGGGCTATGTACTAAAGGTTCTATAATTTCTAAACAGTTCATCCGATATGGATGAAAATACCCTCAAAGCTGACAGTCTGCACTTCAACCTCATTGTCATTGTATCCTTTCAAACTCAAAGTGATAGACTACAGAATCAAAATAACAAAAAATGTGTGTCTGTCCAATGCATTATGGTGCTCACTGTATGAGTAACAAACTCAGCTCAAGGAGTTAATCATTTGCCTCCTTTGTCACAAGTTCTTTAGAGTAATCTTCTTCATTGACCCGATTCGGTTGAGCTATGGCGGCTGACACTTCACAGCCCTGAGAGTGTGTTAATGATTGACTTACCATCTATTGGCCAGAACAAGCAGGTGCTCTCCACAGTCCTTCTCTGCCATGTCATTTCATTATTTGTCTGGGTTAAATAAACTGTCCTGTTTAAATATATGTAAACACAGGTGTTTTTACGCTACAATGGGAATTAATCAAGGGTGACTAAATATTAGATAGAATTTTGTTTGTCTTCAGGGGGTGGGGATCTGATGGCAGGTGAAAGTGTCGTCTCACATCATCCTTTCCAGGGATATTAATCGGGCGTGGGTGCCACCTCGATCTGCAGGTGTATCACATGGCCTGTTCACATTCTGGCACGTGTTCGATGAGGTGCGATTTGTGTAAAAACATGGAGGGAGGAGAGATGTGTCCAGTCGGGTCGGTTACAGTTAAATGCTTCACTGTTGGGTGCCTGATTCTTTGTTTAGGGTCATTAGAAAGATGACCTAAACCATTTATGGCACGAGTCCCCTTGTTTGCCAACAGGCCAATTGGACCACTGTATGGTGTGATTCTAGTCTCTGGGCCAATGAGAGAAGTGAATTCCTCATTATAATCAGCCCTCTCTTTATGATCTCATCTCTCCCACTTTCCTTGACTGATTGACAGGAAGTTTGCCGCAGCTGCTTGCTGATGCCTTTTGCCATCTCCGAACCCCGAATGTTCCCGCCTTTTGTGCTAATTGGGGTTATGCTATTTTTTCTGGTTTAATGCTTCTCTTATGGCTTGTTATGAGTATAATCTGTACGTATTCTGAACTTGTGTTCTGGTTATTGGTTAGCATAGGTAGCATGCACAAATGGGTTTGTGACATTGCATGTCACAGGTCTGAGAATGTTGTTAGCCAGGTCTGGTGCTATTGCTCATTAATTTGGTGAATGCTCATATGTTTCTCTTATACTCTAAGTCGCTCTGGGTAGGAGCATCTACTAAATGGTTGTATTATGTGTTGATGTGTTTCTGTATTTCAATGACCTTTCAGCATTCTATGAAAAAGTTAATGGTAATGTGAGGGGAGGGATGTGACAATCCCCCCCCCCCCCCCCCCATTTTGTAAGATGGATTGTAGTAAAATGGTTTCTCTTTTTTTACTGTCTAACTCCACCACCTGCCCCATCTACTGTCCAGTTTTTTTGGGGACATTGGCTATTCCCAATGGTAAGTAGTAATTGGTGAAAGTAATTGGTGAACACTGTAATGGTTTCATATTTGTAAAATGTGTTTATTTGATTAAGGCAATGTAGCAGGGAATTGGATTTGTAACTCTGGGTCCTGCAGGTTTGATTCCCAGATGGGCACTGCCGCTATCCCTGAGCAAGGTACTTAATCTGAATTGCTTCAGTAAATATCCAACTTGGTAAATGGATACTCTGTTAAAATGCAAATGTCACTCTGGATAAGAGTGTCTATTATATGCCAGTGATGTAAGGACAGATAGATACAAGACAATTTTGAAAAAAAAAATGTAAAGTAAAAACAGCTGATTGATTTGTTTTAATTTAAGTTCTATGACTTAAAAGTCCATCTAAAATTAAAATTTTAACTTGAATAACAAAATTGAATAACAGTATAAGTAAGTTTCTGCAATGTTTTGTTAAAATATAACAAGAGAAATCATCAAGGAAAATGGGCACATGTATCTGCTGGGAATTAGGGTTGTCACGATATCCAATAATATCGGATATGGCGATATTTGAAAATATCGCAGAGATGACCGTCTGGAGCCACGATATTTCAAAAAAATATGTTAAAAAAAAATTGTATTATTGCTATTCTAAGGACAAAACATGCATACATACTTTTAAATAATAATGTTGGTCGGAAATAATGCGTGAGTTTATATTTCAAAATTTGTATAACTCAAAATATGTGCCGTGGCCTGCCCAACAAATCTGAGTGTTGCGTCCTTTCCCGCTCCATTTTCTATTTTAATTCTGATGCCTCGCAACAAATTCTGTATGCTTTGTTTTAAAATATATATTTTTTTTTTTATGTTTGGTTGTTATTATTTGCTCTGTATTTATTATTTTGTTGCCATTAGCCTATTCATATACTGGTACTAATTAAATATCTAATGCGCAATGTTAACAGCAGAGTGAGGATGGTTATTACATCGATTTTCCAAGTGGAAGGGTAGTGTAAGTTAGGATATAGGATCAAATTACCACGTCTGATCGCTTGCTTTCATCCTTGCAGAGGGGGCTAGTGCAATAGATGTAACAGCCACGGTGTCAATGTATTATCCTATCTCGTGACTGATCGTCATCATTAGTTAAAAGAAAGCGAGAGAAGATGACTGATCTTGTTTCAAAGAAAAACACCACTTCACCAATCTGGGAATTTTTCGGCTACAAACCCAATGATAATGGAGAACCGGCGAATGTCGACGAGGTAACATGCCGTAAATGCATTAAAACGTCGTCACAACCAGACTATTGGAATAGACTACATACAGCTATAACTAGATTCATCTGGAAGAATAAACGCCCCAGAGTCAAATTGCACACTTTACAAAGAGAGAGAAAGGCTGGGGGACTAGGCCTTCCTAACTTTAAATTGCGGACACTGCGGCAAAGAAAATGGTTGCTCTTAGATGGCAAGCTTCTCATGGAGCCAGAGAGAATAATATCATTCTCTGGGCGAGTACCATTGATACCCTAAAATCGGGATTGCGGATGCAGAGACTCTAGTGGATTTCATTCCTCTTTCCAATATTTACATTTTTTATTAATTTATTATTATTATTATTATTATTTATATATATATATATTTTTTTTTTTTTTTTTTGTAAATACTTATGGAACATGCACGCATGTGTGTATGTATTTGTTGGTCATTTAAAATTCTGGGTTGAATTTGTGCTGACTTATTGCCTTTGTTGGGCTTTGTTGAATTGTTTGATGGTTGTGATCGGTGAATTATTTGAGTTGGGCTAGGTACAAGTGTTTCTATTTTTGGCATTTGTTGGTGAGATCCTTGGGTGGGATGGGTGGGTGTTTGGGGAGGGGGCGTGGGGGGGTGCTTCGGATCACAATAAAAAAATTTTAAAAAGTCGTTTCAACTAGGGATGGGAATACAACAAACATTTCCCATAAAACATTTTTGCTAACTACACAGTCGTTATGAGTGCATTATAACATTATGCCTATGAGAGCCTACCGGAGATGGCAATAAATAATTTGTCATATGCAGACATAGCAGCAAACATTGCATCGCGACATGCCATTTATTGATAATAAATTGACAGCTGCTCATCTTCATCATGTTTGTCATCACATTCATTTTGGAGCGATCTATGAAGTGTCTAGCTACTAAGTTACCAGAAAAAAACTGTTTTGTGAGATGAGTGACAGTACGGGATGTTGCAGTTGGCATTCATTTATACACGGATCCAAAACGAATAACCATTTGATTCTCGTTTTTCAATTTCTGTTTTTAAAATGAATATAGCATAACCATTAATTTCTTGTTTTTTAATTTCTGTTTCTGAAACGGGAAACGTTTGGCCAAAAAGTACACGGATCCAGAAGCAACACTAAGGTTACTGCAATTAGAACTCAATGCTGCCGCACACTTCTGTTCACGTTGTCATTAATCCACTATAATTATATACGAACAATAATATTGAATAACACAATATTTCTTAAAGGCATATCGACGATATGAAAATGGGATATTGTGACAACCCTACTGGGAATGTTTTCCCTACCTTTCCAAATGTTCTGGGAACGTACTGAGAGTCAGAGAATGTCAGCTTGTGTGGTATACTGTAACTGCATCTTCAACCATATGTTGGTTTGAATTGCAACCAACTATTATAGAAAAAATTGTGAGTATTAAATCACTTTGATTTTGAATTATATGGTATAAATAAATACAGCAAGTAAAACTGCATTTTATTGTTTGTATACAGGCAAACAACAAGCCAAGGGGTGGCGATTGGCCTGTTATCTCAAAATTACTTTCCTTGTTCTATTTCAGTCTTCCTTAGAAGGACAAACTGCTGCCGTGATTATAATGATTATGTTCAATTATTGATTTCCCACATGTTGTTGTTATATCTTTAAATTATACAATTTTTCAGATGTAATACAATGTCGGGGGAGGGAGGTTTAAGGAAAAATGTGTTTATTTTCTGAATCCAACAGTTCTAACACTCAATGTTTAGGTTTTAGCCTCTTCTTAACAAGTCCAAACATGGGTATTCTAGCAGGTAATTCCACTCAACTATTGAATACTTCCTCAAAAAGGGACATTTGCTCCTGCTTTTAACAGGAGCTGAATAATTTTAGTACAATCGTTAAATCTGTGCAGTTGTGTAATCTTAAAATATGGGCAAAATATTACTTCCATGTGATAAGACCCCAGTGGTAACACCTTGGCCTCTGCTTGAATCTGGAGTTGCGCCAAAAAGGTAAATTACAAACTGGCAGACCTAACAACCTTTACCTACATCAACATTAAGACCTTCAATTGATGATTTCAATTGAATGTAACAGATTAGCATTAAAAATTAAAATGGTAAGAGAAACCATATGACCGTGTGGTATTCTCTGGCCATGCTGGGCTTTGACCTCATGACTAGTTTGGTGTTCTGCTCTTTCTCCTGAACAAGGGAAAGACAACCTGGCCACTCTATGATTTATATCCATAGATAAGCCAGCGCCTCAGCGTGATTTTATTACCTTTTTTGTGCCTGTGGAGTGGAGGGGGGAAAGAGGAAGGCAGATCCTAGGTCAGGTCTAGCAGAGCAGGCCTCTGTATAACTAGTACTATTGAATGGACTATGAGCAAGTTTGCCATATCACATTATACTTTCTCTATCGAAGGCCGTAATCTAAAAGCTATATACCCGACAGCAAAGGGAATATTGGTATGTTGAAATTACATTTTAATCATGCCAAACAGATTGGCTTTTAATGCATACGTCGACCCCAATGCATGCTCTATAATACACGTCACATTCTCTCCGTCAAACTCCTGCACATGCGTCTATAATCATTTGTATATCATTAGAAAAATTAATTTTCTGCTGAAAAATAAGGAACAGTTGTTCAGACATCTTGTACATTTTCATGCATATTTTAAATATATCAGATATGTACAATTGGTGGAAAATCAACCTATGTCCCATAAGTGTTTACATCAGTTTTAAATAAATAGATTGCATATTAATTTTGTGTATATGCTGCAGTGCTAATACCATTTTTAATTATTATAATATCTGTGATCTTATGGAGTCCATCATGTTAATTCAGAGACAACCATTTTATTTGTAAAATCAAAGGCAGTAAAAAAAATTATAAATAAATGAAATAACATTTCTCAACCCTACTGGATGCTTCAAGGGGTATGAGCACATTGAGAATCGCTGAGATAATCTGTTCTGTCTACAATATAATCACTACCTGAGGCAAAACAATATATTTCATGAATTTTACTTCCCATTTCTCTCTCTCTCCAGGAGGACCCAACCTGTACTGACTGTTCCGTGTAAAATGCACCATTAATTAGAGTTTTGAGTGTGTTCTGGGCTACTAATTCCATTGAGAATAAACTTTTGATGAATAGAAGCTTGTGAATTAATCGGCTGCTCGCCATATGTTTGACTTTCATGCTCTGAGGTTGGTGTTGTTAATTTAGTGTCTTCTGTTCCATGCTTGCTTTTACATACTCATACCAGGTAGGTAGTACACCAAAGCCCCTTTTTATTGGGTAATGATGGGGAAATATTTTTCTTGTGAAGCTACGGCATTGAATTAATGGAATTGAAGCCCTCAGCTTCAAAATCTCATTTTGCATTTGCCAACAGCACATTAACAGTAATTGTATTGCGTGTTGTGCTCTATAACCAGTTAAGATGTTTGCACTTTAATGTTAGCCTGATTGCTGGAGGGACCCTTTCAGAAAGCTGAAATTGCACTGAGGTTGGTGCCTCAAATCCCAAGTTAATTCTGAGGCTTTTTGAATTTAAAAAATATATATAAAATGTTCACTGCTTTTAGTGTTGCGACGCCATTATTTAGATTACCCTAAATACGAGTATATGTGCCTTCAATATATTGAAGCAAAAGAAAACATTTTATATATATATTTTATATATATAAACATACACTCTTCTTTGCTGCCAATGACTGGAATACCCTATAATCCACTCTCAAACTCCCCAACCTCAACATAGCCATAAATTCCTTTAGAAGACTTTTATCGAACACATTTATTGACCATTGCACCTGCTAGCTCCCCATCCCCTTGTGACCATTGTTGCCTACTATGTTCTACGTGTACTGATTTAAAGTGATTTTATTTGACATGGCCCTTGTTTTATCCTTGACAATGCAGTGTCTGCACCTAGTTTTAAAGTACTATTTATATTAATTGTATTGACAAAATTGAATTGGCACATGCTGCCTTGGCCAGGTCAGTGCTGTAAATGAGAATTTGTTCTCAATCACTTTCACCTGGTTAAACGTATATAGTATAGGTGTACACACACACGCACGCAGAATATTCATGCTTGAATTTAGTAGTAGGTAATGTGAACCTCAATCAACCCGTTCTTCCTAGAGCTGTTAGGAACCAGCTTTTTTTTGTGTAATCCAAGTCAGGAAAATGCAGGAACTCACCAACACAGCAAACACCTTACTAGAGAAAGTAAAATAATTGTATGTCACGCCGTTACTAGACCTTGACTAGACGCATATGTCCATAATTATCTGTGAGGGCATACCGTATCTCTTTGTTCCAAAATGACATATGCTTTTGTTCATCAACAACACATGCCATTAGCCATGCCCGATACCTTATGCCACCTACTATTGATGTCCGGTCAGGGAGGGCAGAGGCCTGGCCAATCGCAGCCTCTGCCCTCCGGCCATACAATTTACATCCCAGGACCCGATGATCAGCCCTCACCTACACTAAATTATTGATCAATACACACACATGCTTAACTACTCTTAAGGACAAAACTCCAAACCCATCAGAGCTTATGCTAAAGAGATATTGGATATTTGGGTAGCACCTTACATTACAGGCTTTATTGCACCGGAACCAGAGAGAAAATCCAGGGGAAAATAATTGTATTACAATAAGATGCAAGATAAACAGCAGGTGCAAATAGTAGCACTAGCAACCTGAATAAACTATTAACAGCAGGAGCATTGCGTGGCTGTACCCTTTATTGAAATACCACTTGGGTTTGGTATTGAATTACCTAGAAATTATGTTTAATGCCAGTACACAAGTGCTCCTGCATGAGTGAGTACTATTTATGGTAGATTTTGGTGTTGTGCCATAGTACTGTGTAGCAGCTACACTTGCATAATACTTAATTATAGTAGCATAGTATACATAGTACCTCCAGCTCTATGTAAGAGATATACTGTAATATAATGGCTGTCTCAATTTTCAGATGTTTAACCCTTGTGTGGTGTTCGGGTCTGTGGGACCCGTTTTCAATGTTTACTTAAAGAAAAATGATACAATTCATTATTTTTTCAACCTGAGACTCATTGGCCTTGGCTCATTTTCTGTGATGAACATGTAAAAGAACACATTTTCATTGAGTGCACACTGTGCACCCCCCGTACACATTTATATTACTATGAGCAAGTTTGCCATATCACATTATACTTTCACATTATACCGTAATCTAAAAGCTATATACCCGTCAGCAAAGTGAAAATCGGTGTGTTGAAATGACCTTTTAATCATGCCAAACAGATTGGCTTTTAATGCATACGTCGACCGCAATGCATACTCTATTATACACGTCACGTTCTCTCTGTCAAACTCCTGCACATGTGTCTACAATCATTTGTATATCATTAGAAAAATTAATTTTGTGCTTTTAATTTTTAATTAATTTTTATACATTTTATTTTTATTTTTTATTTTTTCTTTGCAGAATTATTTTACTGTACAGCTTAACATGAACATGTGTTATCCGGCCCTTGTAAATATCATAGAAATATCAACTGTAGAGCTGATACATAGCTGTGTGTTCAAGCTTTGCTTTGTAGCTTCAGTAATCCCATTCGTATTGTGTGTATGTTTTGCTCAGTAGGGCTAGTTGCAAAACCGCAGTGACTGTAGATTATTTTAGTGTCTGGCCGTGTACTACTGATAACCACAGGTAACATCGTGAGAAAAATCTAAATGTGCAAATCGGCACACGTGAACACTCAAGGCTTTTGCCTACAACAGATTTTATAAACCAAGAGCATATAAATGTTGGTATTGACCAAAAGTCAGCTTTGCCTGCTGAAAAATTGTCATTGGCAGTTGTTGTTGAAGAGAGCTCTCCCTGCATGCTTTGCATAAGTAACACTTAGTTTTAAATTCAAAAACACGTGGGCGTCAAACACGAGTAGGAGTTTAGCAATAGTAATAGCAGTGATGGTGGTATATGTCAAGAGAGCAGTAGCAGTTGTAGTGGTAGAAACAGTAGTATCATCAGTATTTGTGGTATTATTAACATTAGTATTAGTAATAGCAGTAGTAGCAGCCGTATAAGTAGTAGCATCAGTAGCAGCAGTGGTAGTGGTAGTGGTGGTATTAAAGGAGGATAATGGTCGTGGCAGATTATAGATACCTTTAAAAAGGAGAATGAATCGGCTAGGTTTTAACCATTTTTATCAGTATTGATCACATTTAAAGCAATTAACTGGATTTCCCTGATGTATTAAGATCACCATGATCAATTAAGTATAACACAGGCTGTGAAAGTGTGTTCTGAGTCTCTGTTTAAAAATACAGTTTTTGACTCCCTGAAATAGACAGGAAGACTATTCCACAAGGTGGGGGCTGTAAAGGAGAAGGACCTGTCACCTGCAGACGTTTTGGAGATAGTGGGAATTGTCAAAAAGCCCAGCGACACCGGAGCGTAAAGCTTGGGCTGGTGCACAAAGCTTGTGTAACTTAAATATGAGAGGGCTAGTGGGAGAACTTTACATGAAACCTGGTATTTCATGGGGGAGCCAGTGCAGTGACTCATGGACTGGAGTAATGTTGTCTGGTATCGATGGTTTTGGATGAGCTGTATTCCATTGAGCATGGCACATCAGCAGCCAGACAGAAGTGCATTGCTATAATCCAATCTAGCTGTGACAAATGCAAGGGTCAGTTTTTCAACTTCCTATACTGGGCAGAAAGCTCCTATTTTTCATGATGACCAATGGATTGAAAAAATGTTGTTAATATGAGTGTCCAGGGAGATATTGGAGTCAACAGTCACCCCAAGGTTTTTGTCTATTTTTAGGTGTAAATACATAGCCTTCTAGTTTCAACAACAAATTGGAAATTTTAGTTTTTTTTTTTTGGACCAAGAATTAACACATTTATAACTTAATTTGCAATGAGCAGAAATAAAAAATGTTTTACCATTCAGCCTTTGATGTCAGTGATATCCAAGTCATCTGTAGTCACCGCACAGCTAAACCAATGAGGGTTGTAGCTGGAGGGGAAGGTGCAGCGTGTTTTTCCTCGGCTGATGTGACGCTAACAAGAGATGTTCTTTATTTATCCTCCGTTCATATGAACAGAGCAGAATTAAATTTAAGAATATACTGGGTCCGTCGCCACAAGTCAGATATGAATTGCGCTGCTCCATATCCCGCTTAAGACTGGCCTGAAACGGATCAGTAAGATTCTTGTTATTCTCCGTTCGCAAACAGGGCCATGTTGTCATCAAGGATATATCCGATCTGTTGTCAAAATGTCACTTACCCGACTTACCCATGATGTAGTTGATTGATGGAAACCATTTTCAGATAATTCCATGCTGTCCATTCTTTTGGACATACACACATTGCTAATGCTAGCGCAACTCTAAGGTAACTGCTAGCATCCACTACCAAACGCACTTAAACGCTCCACAGTGCACCCAAAGCAAAAAAAATATGACAACAGTCTATTGGGGTTATTTTGAGTGTTTATACCATCATTTTTGAAGTCAAACTATCGTTGAATCCTTTACTTTGTGCTGACCTATATTCTCTGTGGAAGTACGGCGGTGGAGCGAACGTGGCCATTGCAACTTGTTGCTCTTCTTTGTTGTTGTAGTCGACCAGTGCCAGCACTACATTCGTAGGTAACGTAAAGTATCGCTCCGCCGCCGTACTTCCACAGAGAATATAGGTCAACACAAAGTAAAGGATTCAATGACAGTTTGACTTCAAAAATGATGGTATAATTACTGAAAATAACCCCGATAGACTTTCGTCGTATTTTTTTTGCTTTGGGTGCACTGTGGAGTGTTTAAGTGCATTTGGTAGTGGATGCTAGCAGTTACATTAGAGTTGCGCTAGCATTAGCAATATGTGTATGTCCAAAAGAAGGGACAGCATGGAATTATCTGAAAATGGTTTCCATCAATCAACTACATCATGGGTAAGTCGTAAGTGAGACATTGGGCCCTATCTTACACCCGGCGCAAAGTAGCGCTAACCCAAACGCAAGTGTCTTTGCTATCTTACACCCGGCGGTAGGTTAATTATAACGCCTAACGCTCACGCCGTTTAACTAGCATGTACTCTTGCGCCGTTTGGGCGTGTTGGTCTTAAGATGAGGAGTGGCCAGGATTCTTTTTGGCGTATTGCTATCTTGAGCCAGCAGAAAGCGCTTGTGCTAGAACCACCACTAACCTGGTCTAAAGTCATGTCGCAGTTGTATACATGTTATTTTAACGGCGCATATAAGTGCATCTACAAAGGCGTGTGCACAATGCGCATACCCTCCTGTCTGTTACACACAGGGGCGCGCACAAGCATGATTAAAATATCAAGATTACAATGTGAAATAGTATTATTGTGTAGCCTATATCAAAAAATACATAATAATAAAAGGGTCCATAGCCTACCTTTCCCTCAGCGAAGGGGAATGCCATGCACATTAAATTGCTTTCAGCCCACTCCATCAACATCCAGGCGATGTGCGATGGTACGGGACAATGGCTATCCATTAAAAAGCAGCTGATGACACCTATATCAAGCCTAATGCGCGAAATGTCATTTACACCTAATGCGTGAATTGTCATTCACTTACAGCCTGTAAGTAAATAGAATGGTTTGTGACTGAAAAAAGTTGAAAACCTTGTCCAGTGAATATTGCATTTATTGTTTTTCAAATAGCCTAGGCTACAGCGGATTCGCTGTGCATAAGGTTTTTTTCGATAGCCTATGGTTAAAAAACAGAGATAAATGTTGTTAGTTTGTTAACTAAATTGTAACCTTAGCTATTCTTCGTCCTTCATATTTTTTAAATTACAGTGACCAGGTTTCCATACTCTCACCGTTTAAAACCCAGCTGATTTCACCCGTTATTCCATAACTGAACTAAAGGATTTTAAAGAGAACTAAGCATCTAATTAGAAACTAAAACAAATTTGCAGCACGTTACACAATTAATTTTAATGCCATTCTCTGCACGTGCGCTGCATGTTCTCTGTTTCCCCTGCTGTAAGTCGCACATTTCACGGTCTTCCTGGGAAAGTGGATTGTTTTAAAGGATTACGCTACGAGTAAAACAGGTTGGTCACATTTCCATAAACAGGACATTATTAAACAAGGGGAAATACTGTATGCGTGAACATATGGGTTGTGAACCTGACAGCTTTATTGTAGGCTATTTAGTGTCATCATTAAGGCAAAATAACGGTATGTATGTTATTAATCAATATTAGCCTACTATGCAGGTAGCCTAATTAACTTTGGATGAAGCTTGAACTTCGAGAACTCCATGAGAACAGCCTCTTGGAATTGATGTTTGACACTTTCATTGCATAATCAAACAAAATTCGCTGAACAAGCAGGCTAATTTGGCGTTTTCTAAGGTGAGACTGAAGCCATTGATAGCTTATTCTCAGCTGTTGCAGGTGTAAAATAACAGCCCTGTCTGGAATTACCGGGAACTCATAGGCTAATGGTTAGTCTGAATAATATTGATCATACTCCATTTAGCCTATTCCTTGATCACACTAAACACGCACGAGCATGTCTGTTTCGCCATCAAGCAATCCGCCAACGTGGAAAAGCAGGCTTTTAAAGGGAATGGGATATGACATTTTGATTGGTTTATTGCATGTCACGCCCAAGACACACCTATAATTAATGAAGCGACTAGGTTCAGCCCAGTTGCACCTTGCGCCGTGCTTAGCGGCAAAAAAACACGCCGTTAAAATAGCATAAGTGGACTTGGACACGCCCAAAATGGACTTTACACCATGCGCTTAGACTAAGCGCCAAGATCGGGCCCATTATGTCCAAAATTCCGAACTATCCCTTTAAGTTAAGTCTGCGTAAAACAAAACTAATTAAACTAGAAATTCTGTGATGCCTGGCTGTAATTTATTGTTCAAAGCATCCAATAAGACATTGCAAACACCTTTGCTAAGGTTATAATGTCCTATATTGGATAAAAGAGTTTTCAATGAAACCATAATGAACTGAAATGCATGAGACAGGTTTGCAGAACGTGGGGGGCTTTACGCGTCAACGTTTGAGTTACGTAATATCATTATAAAATGGTGTGTACTTCTCAAACGGATTGTTCCAGACAATAAATGACCACTGAATTGTCAAAGGGATGTGTAAAACCAATCATAGGATTGTATATTTATTTAATACACTGCCCGGCCAAAAAAAAAGTTGCACACTCTAATATTCCATTGGACCGCCTTTAGCTTTGATTACGGCGTGCATTTGTTGTGGCATTGTTTCGACAACCTTATGCAATGTCACAACATTTATTTCCATCCAGAGTAGCATAAGTTTTTGGCTGAGATCTTGTATTGATGACGGGAGAGTCGAACCACTCCGTAAAGTGTTCTCCAGCACATCCCAAAGACTTTCAATGGGGTTAAGGTCAGGAATCTGGTGGCTAATTCATGTGTGAAAATGATTCCTCATGCTCCCTGAACCACTCTTTCACAATTTGAGCCCGATGAATCTTGGCATTGTCATCCTGGCATATGCCCATTGATGGGATAACCTGGTCATTCAGTACATTCAGGTACTTTGCTGACTTCATTTTATTGCTGCATAATGTTGCTGAGCCTGTTCCCAAACCTCTCCACGAGGTCCCCCAGCCAAAGAGAGAAAGAAAGAGAGATATTGAGCCTTGGTACTAGTCATATTCCTAAAGTCCAGCAGCAAGTTTTCAACCTCTAGAAAATATGTTTAACTCAGAATGAGCTCATTGTTGCACAACTAGTTCACAGTTGTAAAAATAGTTTTTATGCAGGCAGCTGACAAGCCTGTCAGTAAATGATGAGCAGTAGCTGCTGTGACAATTTTGCTGAAGCTGTGTATGGCTCATAAACTGCTGAAACAATATGGGGAAAGTGACTGTGACGTCACCCATTGACTTCCCACGGGCTTGTCAAAAACATTTTGAAGCTATGGAAGCGCAGTTTTGTGCTGCTACATTGTACAAAAATTGGAGCCAGAGACTGCAGAGTAGGGAAAAGGGGGGACCCTTATATGGTCATAAAATCCGGAACCAGTCCGGTCGTCCACTAAGCGTGTGAGATTTATTTTTATTTTTTTCCCTATTCCTCCAGTGTTTTATTAACATTGGATGCTGAGTGGTTATTGGTGTCTGTTTCGCCTCTGATGTGTTCCTGGGGTTTACTCGCTGTATATCAGATGCAAATCTGGTTTACCTTGTGTTTAGCATATGTGTGACCTGGCATTCGCTCTTTTAGCTCATGTTTTGCATACGTGCATGTCTTGCCATTATCTCTCACTTTGTATTTAGCATACGTGTCCTGACATTAGCTTTCTTAGCTTGTGTTTAGCATACGTGCATGTTTTGGCATTAGCTCTCTTAATTTGTGCTTAGCATACGTGCATGTCCTAACATTAGGCCTTTTAACATTTATTCTTTCCTTTACACTAAGATTAGGCCATTAAATTTCCCAAAGATTAGGCCATTAAATCTAAACTTAACCCAGTCTTTGTATTCTGGCTTAAAATGGCCTGTCTCCAAGCAATTATGTTCCTTTCCTTTACACATGTGGTCAGCAGTCTTGTGAGAGTAAAAAATAAATAAATAAATAAAATACAAAATAAAACTAGAGAGAAATATCAGTGCAGGAAGTGCCTTACTGGCAGCGTCAAAGCCGTGGGAACTCCTGGCTTAAACAGATTATACAGCAAAAAAGAAGAGTCATTTATAAGCCTCTAATTGTCACATCTATAAATTCCCACTGTGTTAAACCACTGGCAAAGTGGGAAATCAATCAGGAACTGAGATCACGTGTCAGACCGTGAGAAATCATGACTGAGTGAGAGATGGTGGAAACATGCCATTTATTTATCATTTTCATACAGAGGAGCCAGGGCAGACAGTGTGGACCACCTTCACTCAACGCTAAAGAGGGCAACACAAAGCTCAACAGCTAAGAAAAATGTTTAATAAGTTTGCCATTTACACAATGTGGAAGACTCTGAATGTTTTGATTGTTGAATCACACACTGTGTTTTATATGCACCGCTACCCTTGCACTATTCCCAGCATAAAATGTATTTTGCAATTCTCATGTCCCTTTCTCATAAGAGAAATGATATAGTAGAAAAAGCTTTTAAATTAGGAATGCTGTTTGTTTCCTTTCGCCATTTTTTTATTCCCTTGTGTGGCCCTTCAGTTGGACAGGAATCACAAGTCGCAGAATGCAGTAAGAGGTTTATAAATACAGAAAACCGTACGACTCCAACGCGTAAAAAAATAAATAAAAAAATTTACATAAATACTCCTAATCCTGTTTATGAACATCTGTATGTCAAGTGATGTATTTATAACTTTTGGCTATTATTATTTTGTTGAGTAAAGAACTGAATGAGATCCATAGATGAGGACATTTTAATATGTAAGTGAACATTTTGAGGGCATATATTTGTGCCTTAAACTCTTTTGTTGATAAAATATGATCCGTAAAAAAATAAACATGCTAATGGATAGTACTATGAATCTGCACTTTATTTAGCACTCTGATGGATGAGAATCACAGAAAGGTTTATTAAATAGGGCGGCTTGGGTTCCATTTGAAATGGTCATCTCTGGCAAATGTGCAGAACATTTGCATATCACATTTTCATTTGTCAGTAGCAAACCATCTTTAACTACAGCATGTAATGGCACCTCTGCAAAACAAGTAACACATGCCAAGTGTCCCCCATTTTTTACATGTGTAATTAACATATTTTGGAGATGAACTGATGGCTTAGTGATTGTAGATGGTTCCCACATATTCCATTAATATATAAAATGGTTTAAATCTCAGGATTTCTGCTTTCTGTGTTATTTGTTTGATGGGAGGTATTGAGGTTTTGAGGTATTTAGAGTCAATGTTGGAACTCAAAAAATGAGTAAGGTAGCACATCCTACAATCCTCACTTATCTTCTGAGTTTCAACAATGAATTGTTTTTTTGGGACTCAGCACTCTAACCCTAACTAGATATTTTTGATGGATGTGCATTGTTCAATAATTTTTTTTTACAGTATTTACAGTCTCCATTCTTCTGATTCTCTTCATAAAAATACATTTATGAGCATATAGATCACCGAATACCAAACCATCCTCTCCCTTTTTGAAGGTTTTTTAAGATTTAGCAAAAAGGAAAATGCATAGAGCTATGTATGTATGTATGTATGTATGTATGTACACTACTCACAAAAAGTTAGGGATATTTGGCTTTCGGGTGAAATTTATGGAAAATGTAAGTTCACGCTACAGTGATATTATACGTATCATGAAAGTAGGGCATTTAAGTAGAAGCATGCAATGGTGATTTCCTCATCTCAAACAATTTATTGAAACAAAAGCCAACAACAGTGGTGGGTATACCACAACAAAAATGTCAATGTCTCAATAACTTGTCATGTGCCCTTGAGCATCAATTACAGCTTGACAACGACGTCTCATGCTGTTCACAAGTCGACTTATTGTCTGCTGAGGCATGGCATCCCACTCTTCTTGAAGGGAGGCCCTCAGGTCATTGAGGTTCTGGGGTACAGAGTTACGAGCCTCTACACGGTGAGTCAGCTGATCCCATAGGTTTTCTATGGGATTCAGGTCTGGAGAAAGTGCAGGCCACTCCATTTGAGGTACCCCAGTCTCCAGCAGCCTTTCCCTAATGATGCGACCTCGATGAGCTGGAGCATTGTCGTCCATGAAGATGAAATTAGGCCTGTGTTGTTCATGCAGGGGCACAATGACTGGATTAATGATGTTATTCAGGTAGTATGGGCTTGTCACTGTACCATTCACAAAGTGTAGGGCAGTTCTGTATTGACTAGACACACCTGCCCACACTGTAACACCGCCACCACCAAAGGGTCGTCTGGTGACAACAGTGGCTGATGCATAGCGCTCTCCTTGACGTCTCCAACATCGTTGGCGGCCATCATTTCTGCTCAACGTGAATCGACTTTCATCAGAGAACAGCACTGAGGCCCACTGGTCCCTCGTCCAGCGTAAATGCTCCCTGGCCCATGCAAGACGATGACGCCTGTGCCTGGTGGTGTGGTGGTACCCTTGCAGGTCGTCTAGCACGCAGACCACGCTGATGTAAACGGTTTCGAATGGTCTGACGTGACACTTGGGTGCCTCTCACCTCCCTTAAATGTGCCTGGAGTTGAGTGGCATTCATCATCCGGTTCCGCAGGGCACTGTTCACAATGAAGCGGTCATCAGTGTGGGATGTGGCCAAAGGACGTCCACTTCTATGCCTTTCTGTGACTCTTCCAGTCTCTCTGTATCTCTGTTGCAACCTGCCGATGACACTCTGTGACACTCTAAGCTCAGTGGCCACTTCCCTCTGAGAACATCCTGTTTGAAGCCTCGCAATGGCGAGGTACTGTTGATCAATTGTTAGGTGTCGTCTTGGTCTCATGATGTCAAAATGTGAACAGCATGATGAAGAGGACTGTTTAAATACCAATTCTAATTGAACCAGGAAATTTATTGGTCGATTCATGGATCAAACACCTGTTGTGAATTTTGCAGTTCAGCTCCTTGTTAGAGAACAGCAAGTTGTGCAAAAAGTACTGAAACATTGAATAGTTGGACATGTGCATTCAAAAGTTTAGAGAAGGTCAAATTAATTTCACCTGTAAAGGTTATAGTGCATTTTAGGTTCATCCTGAAATTTCACCCGAAAGCCGAATATCCCTAACTTTTTGTGAGTAGTGTATGTATGTATGGTATAAAACAATGTATTGAATGAAGACAAATTCAGACTTAAATTAGTCTGGTTTGGAGAAAATACAGAACACTTCGGGGATGTTGCTGTAATAATTCAACCCGATCATAGCCAATTTGAGATGGATATTCATTTATTATTGCATTCATATTAGGACAAAGCAATGATTTTTGGAGAACATCAAAATGCATTAGTTCATGTTCAAAATAAGTAAAGGCATTGTTGTTGGTGACTTTGTTTCATTAAAATGTTTTATATTACCACTTTCCAATTGATCATGAAATCCATGTCCTGAAATTGTGCTATTTAGGCTTAGCAATGAACGAAATGAGTGAAGCTGAGCCAGTGCATGAGTCCTTCATAATTGGGTCTCTTCATAAAAACATTAAATGAGGCACTATGTATTCTGTCAATGCATGTGACCAATGTCCTTGGGAAAGGAGCTATTTCTCATTTACTGCCCATGTCCAGTGCTATGTGGCTTTTTTATGCAATCCCAGTTTCAGGGGGAGGCCCAGCCCATATGGCACAGTTTAACATTGAGGACAATTAAAATGTAAGGAAAATGCCAACATCTCGTACCTGAAGATGCCGACTTCACTCCCCGAAGGGAAGCGATGTGTAGAAATACTTTGAGGAAATAGGACACCATGTGCAACCGTGTGTCACCGTTGTGCGACGTTAAGAAGCTTACCATACCACTACGAGTAGCCTACTATGCAATCTGTGCTATTAAAGCATAAAGAAAACTAAACCTTGCTGCATGGAAACACCAATTTGCAGCAACCCCGCATGGCAGCCTTCACTACTGCAAGACTTAAATTAAATAATTACATTTTTCCATTATTTATTAGGCTTTACTTACTTGATCAAAGTTGTTATAGAATAATATTTATGCTGGAGAATATCCGTTCCGTTCTGGCCAGCGTCAATGTAGCCAAGCTACCAACATGTTACTTTGTAATGCCTATTGTATTTTTATTTAGGTTATTTTATGTATTATTTTACTGGAGTAGGCCTCGTGTTCAATTTTGTCTGCCCAGGCCAGAATAAAAGCTAAAATTTAGCTTACCAAAAACTACTTTGTTTTTATCACTAAGCAGTAATTTGCCATTGCCTTGTTTAAGATCATGGGCTTATACGTACAATGCAGCTGTCATCTTTGAATAACGTTTTTCTGTAATTATATTATTGTTTATTTGTTACAACATGTTTGTGAGTTGAGAATTAATTCTTAATATCAAATAGCACCGGGACTGTTAAGCATTGGGTATATTTCTGTGCACTGTCAGGCTTTTTAAGATGCGTTCTAAAAATATATTTCCCTCAACAAGTCACTGATGGAGTAACTAGCCTACATGCGATCAATAGATCTGGGGGAAAAAACATAAAATTCCCATCCCTACTTTGTTTTCTATTAGTAAACATTAATATAATGATAGATTATGTTATTTTCACTTTGTAATGATGCAACATTTTTAGTTTAGGCCTACATATTCATACAATCCGTTGCTACACAGTAAAAATGTCCAGTGTTAAATCATCCAGTGTCAAACAGAGTAGCCTACATATGGGCCTAATCTGGCCAGAGTTGAATTAACACTGGATATTTTACTGTGTAGAAAGATTTATGGCTCAGAAATAAGCATACAATTCTGCAGTCAGAATAGACTTTCTTGTCAATTAACTTTTTATTATATCGTATCGTGGTTGTATTGAAATCGTGAACCCCATATCGTGTATCAAACCGTATCGTGAGCTATGCATATTGTCCCATCCCTACCGTTTATACATGCTAAGAATCATGTTCAGATATAGAAACAATTTATTTATTTTTATTTAAAACATATATAACAAATAAGCATTCAACGTTTTCCCTTGCTTCCTGTACTATATACAGTTCCCGATGCACTTACGGTTTAGTAGACACCTAATTTCTGTCTACAAAATCTCTCGTATAAATATGTTTATGAAACCAAATATTCTACCTGGTTATGAAGCTACAACTGTTTTCTGATTAAACCTGAAGAGGTTATCTTGTTACATTTCGCCAAGTGCCATAGGCTACAGTCAACATTTCCACAGCGACCCCCTATCGCACTTAGGGCTGTAATACGTTGCTGTTGTTATGTAAAAACACACATGCTTTTGTACGCTTTAAAAAATTAAAAAATTAAAAATAAAAAACATTTAAAAACATTAGGCTATGTATTTTATGCGTATTATGTATACTGTATGTGACGATTCTGATATAAATGTAGGCTGTTCTGTTGCAAATTTCTGAATGAGTGCCTCTTTTTCAATTCAAACTTTAAACCAAGGATGTGCAGTGAATATTTTTTGAGATATTGACACATAAATAAGACTAGTAGAAACTAGGTGGAATTTGCCTCTGGTGCCATGCTTGAAAGAAACCGGCCGTAGCCTACTACCTATTTTTAACTTAAATGTCCAAAGCGAGTTTAGAATTTTACGTTATGGTTTAACACAAGTGTGGGCAAGTCAACACGAAAGAGCAAGGTGGATAGTTTGCTGATAGTATATTTTGCCATGTCAGTGATCAGCAGTTCCACACAACTCTGACGAAATTGGTGAAGAAATTTTAGTGTTTAGTATTTTTTGTAAATTTGCTCTTTGGCACGAGAGGCTGCAATATCTCCTGTGACCACTGGAAGCTTCAGGGAGGATATCAATTTCTGGCCCCCTGGTCCAGAAGCTGCCAAAAGTGTGCCGTGTAGCTTTTCTAAAACTCAGGTAGCCCTGCAAAGAATAAAAGAAAGAGCTGTAGTCCTAACCTGTAGGCTGGTCCGACTGTTACTGTTCATTCTCTTTATTTCTACAAATTTCTACAGCTACATATCCCATGCCTCTCGGATCTTTTATCCTGTGTTGTGATTAAAGAAGATAAATATGGACGTTGATTTGCAACTGTGTAATCACAAATGACGTAGGCTACTGTACCTAGTACTGATAGTGTTTATTTGTATTGAATCAGGGTTCATGGGAACCTTACTGTCAGTAATGGCTTTGTCGTTTATAATTTGTGGTGGGTAACCGTTGATCTAACATGACTCGGAGAACCAAAGTGAACCAAGCATGCCTATTTACCACAAGAATTTAGAGCTTCTGGACTAGAGCAGCTGTGTAACGATACTTATCCATTTGTGTGGAAAAAAAATTGTATTGGAAAAACTCAATTCTGATAATAACAACCATGACCAAATTGGGGAGAGGTGACCTCTGCTGTATACATAGCTGCTGAGGCCCTTGGATTTACTCCAATAAATGCATGCTGTCATTCCTTTCATCACTCTGTTCTTTTTTTACACATACAGAAGAAAGGCTGGGTTCCAGAATGAACAATGTTTCCCATATATTGAGCTTTTTTTTTTTATGCACCACTGGATGCATAAAGACCCACATTTCTGTCAAATGTATCCCCTATCATCTTTTTTATTGCCTGCACATTAAATCAAATACTGCGCATAACTAATCTTGCGCCTTCAACCAACCTTGCCATCAGTGGCTAAAGGGGGGGAGGGGGGACTGCCTTGCTAACTGGTATATGTTTCAACCATGGGGTCATCTTGAAGCACCTTTTTTTGGAAGAGATAAGCAAAAATAGAAATTATTATTTTTCTGATCTCACTCTCTTTGGAAGAGAAAAACAAAAACACTGTATGTGTTTCTAAAATCTCAATCTGCTCTGCTTGACCATCCTTTGTATTCATACAGTTTAACCCCATTCACTCCAGACAGATTACATACTCAGGATCCAATCACTGTACCAGCCAGATTACATACTCAGGGTCCAATCACTATACCAGCCAGATTACATACTCAGGGTCCAATCACTGTACCAGCCAGATTACATACTCAGGGTCCAATCACTGTACCAGCCAGATTACATACTCAGGGTCCAATCACTATACCAGCCAGATTACATACTCAGGGTCCAATCACTGTACCAGACAGATTACATACTCAGGGTCCAATCACTATACCAGCCAGATTACATACTCAGGGTCCAATCACTATACCAGCCAGATTACATACTCAGGGTCCAATCACTGTACCAGCCAGATTACATACTCAGGGTCCAATCACTATACCAGCCAGATTACATACTCAGGGTCCAATCACTATACCAGCCAGATTACATACTCAGGGTCCAATCACTGTACCAGCCAGATTACATACTCAGGGTCCAATCACTATACCAGCCAGATTACATACTCAGGGTCCAATCACTGTACCAGCCAGATTACATACTCAGGGTCCAATCACTGTACCAACCAGATTACATACTCAGGGTCCAATCACTGTACCAGCCAGATTACATACTCAGGGTCCAATCACTATACCAGCCAGATTACATACTCAGGGTCCAATCACTGTGCCAGCCAGATTACATACTCAGGGTCCAATCACTGTACCAGCCAGATTACATACTCAGGGTCCAATCACTGTGCCAGCCAGATTACATACTCAGGGTCCAATCACTATACCAGCCAGATTACATACTCAGGGTCCAATCACTGTGCCAGGCAGATTACATACTCAGGGTCCAATCACTGTGCCAGCCAGATTACATACTCAGGGTCCAATCACTGTACCAACCAGATTACATACTCAGGGTCCAATCACTGTACCAGCCAGATTACATACTCAGGGTCCAATCACTGTGCCAGCCAGATTACATACTCAGGGTCCAATCACTATACCAGCCAGATTACATACTCAGGGTCCAATCACTGTGCCAGCCAGATTACATACTCAGGGTCCAATCACTGTACCAACCAGATTACATACTCAGGGTCCAATCACTGTACCAGCCAGATTACATACTCAGGGTCCAATCACTGTACCAACCAGATTACATACTCAGGGTCCAATCACTGTGCCAGCCAGATTACATACTCAGGGTCCAATCACTGTGCCAGCCAGATTACATACTCAGGGTCCAATCACTGTACCAGCCAGATTACATACTCAGGGTCCAATCACTGTGCCAGCCAGATTCGGAAACAGTTCACCTACAGGTATACGTATATGTACATTTCAACTCTTGTGTTCCGGTGTTCTGTGTTCCTGACCTCCTGTAATGTGGGAGGTTCTAATTTCTAGCTCCTCAGCATCAGCGACATGTAAATTAAAGTAAACATGGACAGATTTGAATATTGTGTTGAATACCCACAAAGTGAACCTCATTACATTCATGAAAAATGTGATGCATTTTCTAGGATACAATACAAAGACTATATCAATGACACACTGTATCGTCTGATTAAAAACCCAGTCACTAAGACTGAACCATGTCCTATTTTAAAATGTGAAAATAGAAATGAAACTCCATTGAATGTGAACACAGTTAATCAATATCATGTTCTGTACTAGACAAATATACTACAGAACATTTTTGAGACTGTGACCTCAAAGTAAATAGTACATACTTTATAGTAACAAAGTAAAATTGCATAACATTTAAATTAAAAAGTGACAGATTGATATCTGACATTTTGATAATTTCCAGTCTTGCTTTTAATTGTGACTCATTTCATAATAGAAAATACTCCTAAAAGTGTGATTTATATTTGGCTTTAGCACCTACCAGTTCTCTTGTTCACACACAGATGGGCAGACCACTTTAAAATGAGCTCCCCCTTACGGCCTCGTGGCTGTCCTCCCCTGGGGTACACCTGCAGACGAGTTCCTGGCAGCAGGTAGGGGTAACTCAAATGCAGGTCGCTCGTATGCGCCTAACTATCGCTACTTTGGCAATCTGCCTGCCAGTTTGCTGATTTTCCAATATGATGACGGCGCTCAATGGGAACAGCCACGGATGTGCGGGGGTTATTCTGCGTCAGCGTTGAAACGCTGTCCCCTCTGACATCCTTCAGTCCCCCATGGACCAAGTCTCATGGATTTGATGTGAAATTTCCATGGTCGGGTCATTTAGGGTTGACAATAATCACTAAGAAATTCCTATGGTCTGAACCACATACTGATCTTATGACTGTGAAATATGAATATGATTACATTATTTCCTGGCAAAGACTTTTCTCATATTTTCCTTGACAAAACCACAGTCAAATTATGCCATCGTATGCCAATCAAATGCTATGTATGTAAAGGAAAATAAATGTCAGACCCATGCTCTCGGTCAGAGAATAAGCGTTTTATTAAAAGAGAGTGCTTGGAGAACTTACACTTCAGGCCTGCCACTTAGTTGCAGAGTGGTGGCTGAGTCCACACACATTGTTCTCAATGCCTTACTTGGCTGCTGATTGAAAATACCTGCAGGATTGGAGTTTGACACCCCTGGGCCAGTTACATTAAAACACCTCTCTACTGTTTACTGATTTCCATAACTGAGGCTAGAAAAGCAAGGTTAATAAGTGTTCTTATAACACTCTTTAAGTTAGTTTAGTTTATATGTCTGGGTTTTTTCCAACCAGCCAGCATTAGTTATTGGGTCATGTATACAGGGAGGCTAGGCCCAGGCTAGCTAAGAGTACTGCCGGAGCTGGGAGGCTAGGCCCAGGCTAGCTCTGAGCGTACTGCCGGAGCTGGGAGGCTAGGCCCAGGCTAGCTCTGAGCGTACTGCCGGAGCTGGGAGGCTAGGCCCAGGCTAGCTCTGAGCGTACTGCTGGAGCTGGGAGGCTAGGCCCAGGCTAGCTCTGAGCGTACAGCCGGAGCTGGGAGGCTAGGCCCAGGCTACCTCTGAGCGTACTGCCGGAGCTGGGAGGCTAGGCCGAGGCTAGCTCAGAGCGTGCAGCTGGAGCTAGTAGGCTCGGCCCAGGCTAGCTCTGAGCGTGCAGCTGGAGCTGGGAGGCTCGGCCCAGGCTAGCTCTGAGCGTACTGCCGGAGCTGGGAGGCTAGGCCCAGGCTAGCTCTGAGCGTGCAGCCGGAGCTGGGATGCTAGGCCCAGGCTAGCTCTGAGCGTACAGCCGGAGCTGCGAGGCTAGGCCCAGGCTATCTCTGAGCGTACAGCCGAAGCTGCGAGGCTAGGGCCAGGCTAGCTCTGAGCGTGCAGCCGGAGCTGGGAGGCTAGGCCCAGGCTAGCTCAGAGCGTGCAGCTGGAGCTGGGAGGCTAGGCCTAGGCTAGCTCTGAGTGTACTGCCGGAGCTGGGAGTCTAGGCCCAGGCAGCTGAAGCTGGGAGGTTAGGTCCAGGCTAGCTCAGAGTACTGCTGGAGCTGGGAAGTTAGGTCCAGGCTAGCTCTGAGCGTACAGCCGAATCTGGGAGGTTAGGTCCAGGCTAGCTCAGAGTACTGCTGGAGCTGGGAGGTTAGGTCCAGGTTTAGGAACAGGTCCAGGCTAGCTCTGAGAGTACTGCCGGAGCTGGGAGTCTAGGCCCAGGCAGCCGAAGCTGGGAGGTTAGGTCCAGGCTAGCTCAGAGTACTGCTGGAGCTGGGAAGTTAGGTCCAGGCTAGCTCTGAGCGTACAGCCGAATCTGGGAGGTTAGGTCCAGGCTAGCTCAGAGTACTGCTGGAGCTGGGAGGTTAGGTCCAGGTTTAGGAACAGGTCCAGGCTAGCTCTGAGAGTACTGCCGGAGCTGGGAGGTTAGGTCCAGGCTAGCTCAGAGAGTACAGCCGGAGCTGGGACAGAGGTCACAGTGTTTCCTGTTACTGGATTTGAGCAAGGCCGCATGCTGATGGCACATCCCTCCCTGTACTGAGGGCTACCACATGCACACACGCACACACACACAAATTCAGCTTCTATGTTTCCACTCAGAGAAGTCAGATATCTAATATACAACATACTAATATACAGTGAGGGAAATCAATTTGAAAAAGATATGCTACAGAAGCTATTATTTATTTTAGAGATATGAGAAGCTTTATTGTTTAAGCTACATATTATTGCATATTTTATTGAAATGTCCTAGTTTTAAAAAATGTATTTTACTTATTTCCTCCTTTTTTTTTACACAGGAAGATGTCAGCCCAAGTTGCTTTCCAGTCTAGCAGGCCAAAGACCATAGAGTTTATGGGGTGAGTAATTATTGAGTATGTAATATGCTTTTACTCCGATTATGTGTCAGCTCAGGGTCTCAATGAAATGTTTACACTTTTCGCTGTTTGATTAGACGGTAACAACTCATGAATTTTGCTTGTAGGACTGTTTTCAATGTTCACAAAGCTTTAGAAATATCAAATGTGATAATATTTCTTAATTTTCTTTTTAATATTAATATTTTTGTTGACAAAGATCACAGTATTTTTCCAATGTGTCATCTGTAGTAAGACGTGTAACTGATAAGTGTTGAACCTTTCTTGCTGAACCTTGTGTGTGCGTGTGCGTGTGTGTGTGTATTCTAAGGTAATAGGATAAGTCAATGAGGTGTTCACCTGTGTGTTTGATCAGGGGGAAGTACATGCTGCCAAATCAGGCTCACTTAATGAAATCTTGTTTTCTTATTCATTAAAAATGAAATTACACCATGTACAGTTCTGCACTGCTGATGTCAGGCTGCGATCCACTCAACCTTGATCATTGAAAGTGACCCCACATAAATAGCTTTAGGCCTGTATTCTATCAACATTAGTTTGACTTGCAAGTAAATGCAAGCTTTTTTTCTTCACTAACTGTTTGGCAAGTTAGTTTGAGTGATTACGTGACGTTTGAAGATTAAATACTTTAAATAGCAAGTGTTCTTATGACTCCTCTTCTATTTGGTGGCATAAATAGTAAAGTACATTATTCAATCTAGATTCAATGTACTGTGTCTTATTTATGTATTTCTATTTGTTTGTTTATGTAGGACAATACATGCACATTTCCTTGATGAAGCATGAAAGGGAGTTTTTCCCTTATGTAACCACTTTAGTCACACTCTTCATCCATAATTGCAATGTGATGCTAATACTTTAGATGTCAAATGTGATAACTGTCAGATTGTTAGCGTTAAACTTGGAACTGAAATTCACATTCTCCTTTAAACAGTTTTAAATGGTGCACTGCAGATAAGTTTTTGTTAAATGGCTGCATTGTGATATTATTTTGCAATTGCATCTGTTGTAAACAAAAATGAATAGGTTCACATGTAATACATAACCCTGATATTTTGTTATTGTGTTAATTGGTACGGGTGGATCTTTTTGGATAATCTAAAAAAAAAAAAAAGACCACATATTTCCACTGATTATGACACATTAAGGTATTTTTGTTTTCATATTTGTACATTGTTGGCAACATTTTGACATGGTGCCTGTAGATACTGCACAATTACTGCAAGTACACTGTCAAGCATTTTGGTTTTCAAGAAAGTAAAATTAAAGTGAACAAAAGCTTGCATTTTCAGAGCAGAAGGGGAATACTCTCTTATTGCTGAAATCTCAACATAACACTTTACTGCAGGACAGGGCTGAGTTTATAATGCACCAGAGTTACCTACTATTCTGAGTGGGGGATCAAGCGTTGTTTGGCTCTAAAGTTAAAACAGAGTGAATCCTACTCTATTATCAGTGCAATCCAAACTCCTTCTGGCCCTATCACTTGGAAGCCTTATGAGATAAATGACACTTTCATATGTTTCTATTCTCGGTTATACACGTCCATATTATCCTCAGATCCTGACAACATTGTTAAGAGTTTTCTGACAAAGCTGGATCTCCTCTCACTGACAAAATGGATCTCTGGATGGTTTCCCCCAGAATTCTTTTTTTTTTTTTCCTAGAAATTTGGCATCTTGTAGGACCACTAATCTTAAATTCTGTCAATTATGCCTTGGAAAATGAAACAATTATGCCTTGGAGAATGGAGAATGGTAGGGATCAGAAGACATCTTTGATTGCAGTTTTAGGATAAGGATTAAGTTAAGGATTAATCTCCCCTGAATTGCACCTGTTATAGACCCTTGTCATTAATTTAGAACCAGTTGTGTTTTGACTCCTTGATGGTGCCTCTATTTGTATTAATTAATTTCAAAAGAAAATAATTTGTTACTTTAGCTGCTGCTAAAAAGCAATCTTAAAATCTTGGGTCACTCCAAATTCTCTATCAGTGAAAATGTGGCTGATATTGCTCGAATAGAGCGATCAATGGCAATAATTAACAAAGCTAGACCTACTATATCACTGCATGGGATGTCATACTCCAAGTACTTACTTACACATATAGCCTATGACAAGATCCTTAGATTCTCATGGCCACATAAGCATGTGTATCTGGGTGATTTGATTTTTATGAGGCGGTATCTTTGTGAACGGAATGAAGTGTGAAAGATACTTGTAGTCTATGTTAGTAAGCTCGATACAGATTTTTCCTTTTTAAATTATATTTTTTTATTTGTTTTATTATATTTTTTCTCTCCCTGCAGGCCCTGACAGCTTTTATTAGAGTTTGAGATTTATGTGTTAGGATGTTCTTTTTGTTTGTGTTGTTTGAGTGAGTGATCCCATATCTTGTATTTGTGTATATTTTGGAAATACAAATATTAACAATGTAAAATTAACAATGAAAACAAATGATTTAATACAGACTAGCCAGATCCTGGGCCGTGTCCGAATCAGCACTCTTCCACACTGTTGAGTAGCCTTGGTGAGTAGATAGGGCGAGAAAGTTGTGGAGTACGCAAAACATTTTCTAATTGCAGTATACTTCAAACACTCGAATGACACACTTACTTCCGGGGTTTCTTTGAGTACATTCGGGAGCACACTTCACGAAGTACACGAACATTTTGGTCACATAAATATGACGTGAAGCTTTGTTTTTTAAAAATGAGGTGCAGATTCGCTGACGTTTTCCTACAAATACAACAAAAACAACACGTGACATGGCAGCGCAAGAGTGGGGCGCAGGGTTGCCAGATCTTGTAAGACTTTCCAGCCAAATGGCGACTCAAAACTAGCTCAAATTATTGTCATGGTTTTTGACATTTTTTGGTATTTGTTTGTTTGGTATTATTTCGCACTGTTTCGTAGTGTTTGGGTACTGTTCATTGTCTGCTGGGTGTGTGTTTTTGTTCATGTTTTTCAGAGCCTCTAAGGCAGGGGTGTCAAACTCCAGTCCTGGAGGGCCGCAGTGTCACAGGTATTTGTGGTTTCCTTTCAATCAGCACCCAGTTAAAGCATTGAGAACAAGGTGTGTGGACTTCTTAGCCAATTAGTGACTTAAATTAATCACTTGTGCTTAAACGCACCAAAAACCAGCAGACACTGCGGCCCTCCAGGACCGGATCTTGACACCCCTGCTCTAAGGCATATGTCTTGGGTAATTTAGGAGACCATTTTTGCTCCCATTTGTTTAATTGGAGTTTTGCGGGACTTGCCTTTGTGCATTGAGTTTTAGGGTTGAATTCCTTTTTTTCCTGCTCGTTTCAGTCTCCGCTTCCTGGTCCTTTTTCTCTTTGCCTAAGACCCTTTGCCTTTTCTGTCTCTCATATCTCTGTTGGTTTCTTATTATATCTTTGTTTCTTGCTCTCTCCTCTCTGTCTGCTTTCTTTCCTGTTAAGCTAGAGGAGTCTCTGTTCGTTTGTTTCTATGTTTGTAGCCCTATTTCCTGGAGAGTTTCACTCTTCTCCTGGTTCTCCTCAGTTCGCTACTTATAGGCAGGGCGCTTACTTTTTACGTGTTTGCGTGTGTCTGCAAGCCGGTAAAAGTAGCCTAATGGACTCCTGTCCTTTGTTCAACTCGCCTTCTCGTACATTGCCCCTTACTGAGTGTTAGGGTGTTTATCCGTTTTCATGTTTAGCGTGTTGCACTGGGCCGGTAGATGTTAGGACTTGGAGACCGCTTTATTTCCTTCCTGTAGCAAGCCGTCTTCTCCGTTTAGAGCAAGGGAGTTATTTTCTCTTATCGTTTCCTCCCTTTTATCTGCTCTAATTTCAGTCCCCTTGTTATTTTACCACCTAGGCAGTCTCTCACTCACATTACGGTTTCATCCCGGTTGTAGCTCGTGGTGGTTACCGAGCTTTCTCTTGCACGTGCCTGTGCCGTTCGCCCGATTATCCGGGTTCTTTTATGTTCCCCCTTTTTTGCCAGTTTCCAGTTTATTTTCCTCCAGTCGAGAGTGGGAACTTGGGTAATTGTGTTAATTAGTTTATTTCCCTTAATTACGGGGTCTCTCCGTCTCAGTGGCTCTTTGAGCTTTTAGAATCCCCTCGCTGCGTGTGGCCCCTCGAACCTCACACGTCACGCCCCCTTACAATCATAGGCTATTTTTAACCGAAACTAACGTATTTTAAATAGAAATAATCATGTTTTTACTTTTTGCGACTTTTCATTTTTACCCATGACTGCACTTTGAAAGTATCCCAATGTAGCTGTAAAACCGCGGACATGGCAACACTGGTGGGACGTCTTATGACCTGCTTACGACATTTCCACAGTGCAGTTGGAAAATAGTATGGCGGATATTTTTCTGCTTCTGCCAGTGCGCTGTATGCAGGAGAGGGCGCAGTAGATGGGGCTCTGATTCAGACACAGCCCTGGACTTCCTGTCGGGCAGACCCCAGGTGGTGAGAATGAGTAACCTCTCCTCCTCTGCACTGACCCTGAGCACCGGAGCCCCTCAGGGCTGCGTACCCAGTCCCCTCCTGTACGCCCTGTTCACGTACGACTGTGTGGCCATGCGCAGCTCCAACGCCTTCCTCACACCCCCATTCACATCGATGGAGCTGAAGTGGAGAGAGTCTCCTGCTTCAACTTCCTCTGTGTGTTCATCAATGATGACCTCTTCTGGTCCAGGCAATCGGACGCGGCAGTAAAACCTGCCCAAAAGTGCCTATACTTCCTTAGGAGACTCAAGAAGTTTGGCATGTCTGCCAAAACTTTCACCAATTTCTACAGGTGCACCGTACCAGGTACTACCTGGTACGGCAGCTGCTCCGTTGCTGATCGCAAGGCCTTCAGAGGGTGGTGAAGACAGCGGAGCGCATCATTGGCTGCCACCTCCCCTCCGTGCAAGGCATCTACCACAAACGGTGCCCTAAGAAAGCACGGAAAATCATAAAAGACTACAGCCACCCAGCCTATGGACTGTGCTCGCTGCTGATGTCTGGTAGACGTTACCGGAGCATCCGGGCACAGATCAGGCTTCTCAACCAGCAACATTAATCTCAGTGATCACATTGATCACATGATCACCTCAATGTATGCTCTAGTCACTTCCTATGTACATTCAATGTACATCACCACAATTTAATATACATATCCATCGGCACCTCTACACTTTATATTTATAATATTTAATATTCTTATTCTTACTGTCCATATCCCCCATCTTTATTGGCTCTGGAACTGCTGCTAGTGTTTTACAGCTATATATATTTTTGCTATTCTTGCCCTTATTTGTGACTCTTAACAATTTTATATCTTTTATGCCTACTACGTAGTTGTTGCTTGCCATGTCCTAAGAATTTCATTGTTCAGAATGACCTTGTGTTATACTGTGCACTTGATTTTTAAAAAAAACTAAAAAAAACACTTTGAACATTGACTTTGACTTTGAAACTAACAAAAAAGCAATGAGCCTGAATGAACAGTAGCAGGCTGCAAAATGGTTCATATCCAACCTATCATTCTGAAGCAAGCAACGGTAGCATTGACATCTTTCCTCCAAACTCAAATGCATCCAGAGAGGGAAAAGTCATACTATCATCCTGTCTACGAAAATGCGTCAAGCCAGGAAAATCTACATTGCAATGCATTATCTTGCAGAAAGAAAAAAAGCCTTTCACAGAAACTTTTGCTTAGAAAAACCGTATACTGCAGATGTTCTTGACAGAGTGCTACATTCCAAAAACAGGTTGAGAAAAGAGCACATGAAACAAATTCCACAGAAGATTTCTAGGCGAGGAACATTTTCCTTCCATTTCGAGTTTAAAAGAGGCTTATTTTATGCTGCTTTCAGGTGCTTAATCTCAATGCATAACCATTATACTGCATTACATTTCATTATCCAAAGCAATTTACACAGATTGGATTTGTCCATTCAATCCATTCATACAGCTTTTCTGAAGTACACATGCAGCCCCAGCATCGAACCCACATTATACCCTTAACCCCGAACCATTATAGTACACTGCTGCCTCCATGCCTTTTCCCAGCTTTCCAAGCTTTCTATTTTTGTGTGTCTAAGTGAAGAGCTACAATACCCGATTCTTATTTATTTATTTTTTTTAAGACTGGACCAAGTTTTATATTTTTTATGCAATAGTTAGATCGGACCGTGCATTTTGATTGGCCTAAACACATTCTATGAGTGCTGATATACAGTATAACATCACTGATGCCTCAGATTGAGGCAGAAATCACTCCGCTATGTTTACATTAATACATTGTTGGAAATGAGGCCTGTAGAACTGCGGCCTCGTGCCTAAGACCGAATCACATCCATAATGATATACAGTATAACATCACTCCCTCTCGTGTGACATTGCTTAAATATATTTATTTCATGAAAAGCAAGTTTGATTTTAATAATATTATCTACAAGTGTTCTGTGTAAGATGAGCTCTTGGAAGTTTTCTGTTGCAGCCCCTGTTGTATAAGTCACCAGGTGCTGTGAGTAAAACTTTGTTGAGGGAAGTAGAAACAACCTCCACATTTGCATTACTCCAGAATTCCACTGGGGAAAAACTCTAGCCTTCACCTCGATGCTGAAGCTAAGAGGCTGCTGCCTTTATTGGATGTGGGAGTTTGAGAAGTGCCTAAAGCTCTGCACAAAATGTAATCTCATGTGACTTGAATCTGAAATGTTCTGCATGCTACATGGAAATTTATTCACGTGCATTCAACTTAGTGTTGTTCTTAAAAGCAGGCCTCCATGCAAGATAATTGGACATCCATCCCCAAAGGTAAAATAGTCTTATGACGTTTAAAAGAAGTTGTCGTGGGGGCTCATGAGTCATTTACTTGATACGCTTACCTTCCATGAGTACATCCAGCATCCCCCACTGTTCGATCAGGCACCTGTAACCTGTTAAGATGCACATGAGTGGCTCATGTCTGTGCAAACTCCAGTGAGATAAGAAGTGTCCACTGGCATGCTTCAGAGGGGAGTGCACAAATCCATAGCGGAGGGAACGAAAGCATAAAAATTGTCAATAAACATAGCTGTATCAAATGCATTCAAAAATTTTGATACTCAAGCTGACATGGTGAGGTTTGTAATCTTACCTTTTAACTTTTCAATGAATCTTTATTTTAGACTTTGTCAGTATTATGATTTAGTATAGCATATATGGAAGATCTGTGAAGATCAAAGGATTAGTTATTGGTATGGCTCATAAAAAGAATGAAAAAGCCTTCTCAAAGCATAACACACAAGTATATTTTATTTCATATTAGTTTTCAGTGTCAACAAATGTCATTTATTTGTTTGCAGTTTCCTATTTTTTCTTTGTCACACACGGACGTCTTTCTTGGTTCAGGACGGAACCCTCTTCATGAAACAGAAATGATTTGAAACACACAGTGCACTCCAAAAGTGTTAGGATCTCAAACCATCACTCTGCTGCCAGATATGCAGTAGATATGGATAGTTCACTTTAAGGGTTGTTTCTCCTGACTCATTTTCCTATTGAACTCTATGGAAAAATAAGTCAGGAGAAACAACCCTTAAAGTGATCCATCCGTATCTGGCAGCAGATTGATGGTTTGAGGCTCATTTGATACCTTAGACCCTTGATGACTTGCATTAATTTAGCCAACCATGTGTTCCATAATATTCCCGTGTAATTTACTGCTTAATCTAGTCCCACCCCCCAATTCAATAGAAATCCATTTAAATGCAGAGAGGTTATAGCATCGCTTGTAGGAGTACCTGGAAATAAGATATCACTAGTCTTTTGATGTTGCTGGGTCACAGACATCAGGAAGTCATGGCATGCAAAGGATATGCAACCAAATATTAAACATGACTAAGTTTGTTAATTTGTCCAATTAATTTTGGTGCCTTAAAATGGGGGGGGGGATTATGTGTCAAAATGGATACAGTTGCTACACGGTTGACCCAATATGGATGCAAAATCCGTCAAATTAAAGCTGAAAGTCTGCACTTTAACCTCATAGGCACTGTTCCATTTCAGATCCAATGTGCAAGAGTACAGAGCCAAAACAACAAAAAATGTGTCACTGTCCAAACACCTTTGGAGTGCACTGTATGTCCGAAAGCGCACCACCAAATCCAACAGAGCTTACTGTCGACAGCATAACTGTGGGATAGTTTATTAATAATAATCACTGTCAGCTGTGGCCACCCCAGGCACTGGTGTCTGACACTGTGGGGCTCTGTGAAACTTTTGCACAGAATAAATTCACCTATCAGGTTTCCTTGCATTACATAACGTTTTAGGCATTTATCCAGAGCGACATACACAGTTTACATTCTTTACATAAAATTCAGTTATACAGCTGGATAGTTACTCATGCAATTCAGGTTAAGTACCTTACTCAAGGATACCCCCCCCCCCAGCCACATCAACAACCAATCCGGACCCTGGAAACCAGCTATTGGTCCTCCAAGGCCAGGGCTGGAGAGTCCTGTTGTACGGCATCTCTGCTTGTGCCCATGAGAAGCGCTTATATTGCACAGGCATTGAATTACATGCACTGCTGGGTCCACCTGGCCAGTCTGCGAGACACTTACTCTCCTTCTTTTATGTGACACTGTTTGATGCATTTCCACGGTCACTACCCCTGTTCTTACATAATGCAATGTCTCACAGGCGGCATACAGTTGCTTACATATCCATTTAACTGACGGCTATTAACTTAATCGATTCAGGTTAAGTACGCTGCTCACGGGTGCAACAGGAGGGCCAGTCGGGATTTGAACCCGAAACATGCTGGAGGTTAGCGGAACCCCGTGAACCGCGACGGCACAGTGCCGCTCCAGTGGGCAGGTAAATATGGACCACTTTGCCGATGCGGAGTCTGCAGAGCACATCCCATTTAACATGTACAGTGCGTTGTGCATAGATGCAATAATGCCCTCATGAAAGGGAGGCGTTTCGACATCGCACTAAACTGTTTCGCAATTATATACGTTAAGTGATCTTTGCAATTAATCGAGGCAATGGCAAATGGGACGTGGAAGTGACTGCACTGAAACTCAGGGATGGAAATCCATCATGCATCATTTTCTGATGTACAGACCTAACGTTACAGTGATATGACAGGGTGTACATTTGAGAACTGCAACAAAGCAAGAACAGACCCCAGGACACAGCATCTTGTTGAAATGCACTTAAGCAGCACAACATTAAAACCATAAAACACAAAAGGACAGAAAGTGCTGTTACAGTTATTAAAATTAATTTCGGTCACCTTCAAGGCTTCCCAGTTTGAGTCCATTATTTCATGAATTTTTATTTGCAACCGTCCTGACATTTTGATCTTTTTTTTTTTTATTCTCTGTCTGGGCGCACAAATATCCATGACCTTACCAATAGGTATCTCAGCATGACATAAACACTCTCATTTACTTCACCTTGCCCATTTAGAGACCAGGTCCATAAAATATTTGCACTCGACATTTTTAATATAAAATGAAGCTGAAGAATTTAAGATCTTGGCACACTGCCCTCATCTGGGAAGTGGTTACAGGCTGATTGCAATCTTATTTAGGTTAATTGGAGGACTTATTTCAGTCCAGTACATTTGGTCCGAGCGATAGATTTGTATGACCTTCTGCCTCATTTTGATTGACAGCAAGTAAAAGACAAAAAAAAAAAGGTAAAGATTTTATTACAGACAAGTGAGCATCATTATTTCCACATAATTAGTCCATACATTGTGACACATTTGATATCTACGAGCTCCTTATCAGTGGTGTAATGGTGAATAGGAAATTGATTATTCTAATGGGATACAAACATAAAGCTATTTTAAGCAGGTTTGAAAGGATATAAGATATTACAATACATTACAGACTATCTTATTCAGAGCGACTTACACAGCTTTTTGTATTTGCTTAAAAATGTCCTGAATGCTCATGTGATGTCATATAAAGGCTCATACCTTGCGCTGTATGTCATAATATTCCTCCACCCACTTTGTACTTTTGCCTTTCAGCTGTTTTATGAGCAGATTCTCTGTCTTGAAATGTATGTCCTGTGGTATTGGAAGAATGCACTTTATTTTTTACCAGGTTCTTTTAATCAGAGGTCATCAGGTCATTTTGAGTGAAGCAAAAGGCAGACCAAGCATGAGGGTAACGTGAACAATGGATCTGGCAATGACAGAAGAAAGAAACTGCATCAGTCAAATGGCTGTGGATGGGGTTTTGGTTTTGATCCCCACCTCCTGAAGATGTTTTTTGCATGAAGCAATGAAGAACTCTTTCCAAGTTTTCTAAAAATTCACTTTTTCAATGCTCCCTCTCACTGCAGGCAAAGTTGAGCTCTCAAATGATTGAGGACAGGATTGACTTTTCTATCAGAGCACTGGGACATTGGAGTGACAGCTGAGGAGGTACTAGATCTGTGCAAAGAGGAGATGGCTAGGCTTGGTTTTGTGAGGTAAGAAACAGTTTTATTATTATCGTAGTTCTGTACTTAATCAGATTTTTCGTCATTTTAATTTAACTTAATATTGTGATGGACGGCCATTTTTGTCTGTGTGTTTTGCAAAGAGGGGTTTGCTGTCTACATAACTGAATGACATTAGATTTAGATGGATAAAATGGCTGGATGTCGAAAATAGGTGTCGCTCAAATAATACAGAATGGGAGGGAAATGGATTACGTGAACTAGACGGAAGATAAGGTGGAAAAGAGCCAAGGCGGAACTATAACGGACCAGTTTGACCTCCTTATCTGGAAAGACAATGGGGAGGGAGCGAGAACGAGTCCATCCAAAGTCCATCTGCAATGGTCTGATTAATAATTGAGTGAGATACAAATTTCAGACATATTCATCCAATACAAGTGTGATTTTTCCTCTTTATCTTTGTTACTGCTTCTATTTGTTCTATGCACCTCTATAGTAAAGTTAAGTAGCACCAGACCACTTCATTACTGCATGAAGAATTAAGCAAAGAGGGGGAGGAAGGAAGATAAATGGCCTGAAAGAAAACAGAGATTAGCTTTAAAGATGTCTGTCTGCTTTCAGGGAGCTTCTCGAAACAGAAGACATGCAAACGTAAAATACCCATGAATACAGAAAGCATATTAGATGGGAAGAGGTGTAGGATGTCCTGTCAGATCTCTGTTTGATGCGTTCTGCAAGAATGACTGTCTAGGTCTAAAAGAAACTTCAATTATCAGCATTTTCAGCCAGTGATGAAATGTGAAAAACTAAGGACAGATCACGAGAGGAAACAGATAACCAATCCACTTGTGATTGAGGCAACCATTTGTGAATGACAAATTGCCAAAGGGTTAATATATTAGATAGCGAGATTTGCAATTGAATTACCAAAAAAATTGTTTTCTTCCGAGCATAAGGAATTCAGTGTACGTAGGTGGAAAGGGAATAACATCCTCTCTCATCAAAAACATCGGAAGAGCCATCTCTCCTGATTACAGTAACATGTTTTTCTGACAAAAAGAACTGTAGAACTATACCATCCATACATTATCTAACATGGTTATTCCTGGTCAGTTTCGCAGGGGAGCTGGAGCCTAGCGCAGCATGCATTGTGCGAGAAGCAGTAATACCCCCACGTTGCCAGTCCATTGCAGGGGACACACAACATACACACACTCATACTATGGGCAATTAGCCTAAACGGCATGTCTTTGAATGGTGAGAGGAAATTGGAGTACCTGGAGGAAACCCACAAGGACACAGGGGGTGCGTCCCAATATTCTTCACTTCCCACCTCCTTACATCCACTCCCCCACTACCACTCCTCTCCGACCTGGAAATATGCAAAACTGCCTGAACGTTTTCAGTACAAGTATTTGCATGTACAATATACAATGTACCTGACATTGCGGTTTGCGTCGAGACATTAATGAATATGTAACCACTTATACGTAATTAAGATGTAATCGGCAACATTAGATTAAAACACAAAGATCCGTTTGCGGGGCACGAAATAGAGGCGGTGGTAGTGGAGGAAGGGAGGGTGCATTTTTCTAGTATTGGAACGCACCCAGGGACACCATGCAAACTCCACACAGAAAGGCCCCAGGCCTAGATTTGAGGCAATAACTGATTAGTACTGTCCCATAGTGTTTAATATTGAGCAAATATGTACTTTTACATATTTTGTGTTTGAATAATAAACAGCACAAGGTTAGGTTTTATTCTGCTTGTGTGTGTATCTACGAGGACCTGTTGAATGCGTTGTGCAATGTTTAATAGATCTGAAAAATATTTGTGCCAATTTCATAAAATCTGCATCAGTTTCTCAAATGAATAAGAATCCTACAGGGAGCACTTTGACTGGTCTAGGTTTACTACTTCACAAATAAGTGGGTGGTGTCTATTGATATCTTTCATATGTGTAGTTAAATGCTGATTGTATTACCAGAACATCCTTCAATGAATGGCAATATATTTTTACCTCGATGTATAGGGAAAATATATTTTCACTGCATAAGGGTACAGTAGACGCTAATAATTGAATTTTCTTTTTTTTAAAGAAGTCTTTAAGTACAAGAGATTAAGTGAGATTGCATATACAGGTCTTCACCTGGCAATCCAGTATAAAAAATGTAATGCAACATCTATAGATTGTTTTATTATTTGTTCATTACAGTGAGAAATGGGGAGGATATACTTTTACATTACATTGTAGCTTTTTGCAGACACAAAGAGCAACTTGCACAGAATAAACATTTTTAATACAAATCATGAATCCATACATTTATACATACAGATATTTCTGTGGAAGCCTTTCGGGTTAAATACCTGCAAAAGGGTACAACAGCAGTACCCCAGCTGGGAATTGCACCTGAAACCTTTGAATTAGAGGCCACTGTGCTTCATCGCTGAGAGTTGAGTAGGACGTTATGATGAGCAGTGTGTTGATTTTATGGTAGAATTGGATTTGACACCGTTTGGATTTGACACTGGTCCCTCCCTGGCATAATCCCTCCCTGTCATAATTCCACTGAAAAACAACATTAACCTTATTTAATAGATTAAGGCACAACTAATTAAGTCTCTCTTTGTGGCTGGCCAAAATAATTTCTGTACTGAAATATCCACAGATAAAGGTGAAATTTTGGTAGAGGTATACGTCAAAATGATGTATACCTCTACCTCTTCCGAATGTTTTAAAAACTACAGTGCAGTCAGTGTTACATAGACACGTAGGCAGAGGGGGAAAGCAATGCCGCCTTTGTTACTGTTCTGTGTAGGGACACATCATAGATCAAGCTAGCCATCATTGCCATTTACAGAGTTACAGAGTGGACAAATGATCCAACTCAGGGGCCTCCGTTATCATTCCCTGACATCTCATCTGCCTTAAATCCTTCTGTAAGGAGCCATGTCAACTAACATTACATTATTATCCATGACCATGAAAAGTAGATTAACATTAGCAAGCTGACCATAATCGAACGGTTTCACTTTGAGCATTCGATTACAGAAACAATGTATGTTTTCTGGGTCAGTGTGTTAGCGGTTGTTAGCCATGGCTTCTTGGCATTAATGAAAGGTGAAAATGCAGGTTTTAAAATCTATGCAGTAGCCAAGCCACACATCAGCTTTTTGCCATTTTGAAAATTGCTTTGTTTTTAATATACTACAACATTTTGTCGTAGGTGGAAGGCTTTCTGTTTTGAGCCCGAATACACGGCCGGATCCGTAGCTGAACGCGCTGCCAATCCGGGACTGCTTCAGCATGAAACTGTACCCCGGTACCACTCATTGCAGCAAACATTTCCATTTCAATTGCCATTGCGGTAGTTACCATACGTAATTAAATGTTAAGTGTTGCAGACTTCTGGCGAGGCTAGCTAATATGTTTTCACGATACCAATAGTAGATTTCCTAAATGAAGGGCTGTGTTTTCCTAAATTAATGGCCATATTTTCCACGTTTTACTGGAGCTAATGGTGGTGGTATTTTTTTCAGTAGAACTGTTACATTCATGGCAAACTTGCCAGCGAGTAATGTGGCCTCTCTAGTCTCGAAGAGGACTGCAGGACTAGCAGTAAAATGCCCAGCCCCTTGGCCTCTGCTTCTGTAACGTTATTCAGTGTGACTGGTGTTGTCTGACTCCGCCCATAAACTGTAAGCGCTCTTGGCCATTGGCCACAGTAAAGCAGGTACTTGCAGTAGTTTGGGGCTACTTCTCTGCTCTCACTTCAGGTAGAAAGTTGGCCGAGAGCTCATTTTAATCGGTAGGAGAGCTACTTTTCTGGTGGAATTACCCTTTAATGCCATATTCCTTGTAATGGTGAATATTAATCTGTTTTCTGTTAGGTAACCTACACAAAATGTGTAAAATTAATATTTACTCCAACAGAGTACATATTGTCCCTACTGGACTCATATAAACTTTTCTAGAGTGGATTTGACACAGAGCTAATTTAACAGTAGGAATTTTGCTGGGTAATGTAGAATATTCTTATGTTTATAATCACTGTCCTACTAGTGCACATCATCTAATCACTCCTCAAACTCTTACCCTGAACTGTCTGAGGTCCTACTTGGATTGGGCACGATTGGTTATACTGTACTTTTGGTGTCTCAGTGCCTGTAGAGCACTATCCACGTGCTCATTGCCGCAATGGTGGTTTGAATCCGACCGCACAACCTTTGTCGCATCTTTCTCTCTCTCGCCCTCCCCCTCCCCCTCTCCCTCTTTCCCTCCTGTCTCTCTACACTGTGCTGTCCAATAAAGCTGAAGTGGATTGATCAATTCAATGAACTGATCAATTCCCATTCTTTGAAGATCTGATCCTGTAACCTGGAGAGGATGCTGTACTCTGTAAATTAATGGCACACCTCGCTTTCCAATTAATGGTCAACAGCCTGTGTAAAGCCATAGGAATTATTTAGCAGACACTGGAATGCATCATTTGTCGCAGTGCATATCATCTGTTGTGAAATCTTTTTGATGATTCATGTGATGATTTTATAGAACTGTTTTTTTTTTCATTAACAGTAGTCCGCCCAAAGCGAATGTGTTGTGCCACTTCATGTGCATACTCAGTTAAATGATGAATGAACAAGTGCAGAGAAGTGGCCAATGTATAGGGAGTGCATAATGAAGGGGTCAGAATGAGAATTATAAAATCTCAACCCTCTCCCAGGCTTGTATGAACATCAGGGAGCTGTGCCAGGGCGTACGATCATGTATTCCCGCATTCCTCTGAATTTGAGCCGTCAGCAGCCACATACCATTCTCATGGGAAACATCTGAAGCTAAGCAGGTGTGAGCTTGCTAAGTACTTGGGAGACCTCATGGGGAAACTTTGGGTGGATTCCAATCACTTATTTTCACTCCTTGCATCCCTTCCTCGCCCCTTAGCTCCGCCCCAACGGAGGACTCGAGGCAACATGCATTAGGCAAATGGAATGTCCTTGCTCAATCAAGCGTTAGCATCATATTATGCTTACGTGCTTAACTATAATGTTTTTTAACTTATTTTTTCATGAATAAACGTAGCTTTTGTTAGTTATAAACAATGAGTGTCATTATGGATTAGCGCTTTTTAATAAATGGAAAGGAACGGTAAAATAGCATTTTGTTTTGTAGGTGTGTGCCTGCGATGTGGCAGATGTGGAGAGTGGTGGATAATTTATTCACGTGACGTCGCGCGTTCTGAGAAACGGCTTTCGCAAAGGCTACACTTGTTTCCTCACTGAAGCATCCTCTGGGAGCCTCCTCATTCCCCACTCCTCGCTCCTCAGTGGAGCATTTAGCGGTTTGGAATGTCCTTAACGATGGCGAGCCTCGATCGATTTCTGGTTCAGGCGAGGACCGAGGAGAAGAGGACGGGTAAAATAAGCGATTGGAATCCACCCTATGTTGCTGTTGGGAGAGCTGGGGGCAAGTAGGGGGCACTGTTCCTTACAAAATCCCAACACAGTGAATAAGGCCCTTTGCTGTAGAGAGTGCCATCCATCTGAAGAGATGTTATGTTTCACACTGAGCATTGAAGATCCCTTGGCACTACTTTGAAAGAGAAGGGTTGGGAATTTTAACCACGTGTCCTGGTCAAATTCCCACAGAACTGGCGGTCTCATTGGCTACAACACCTAATCACCCCCTACTTCTGATTGGCCACACAATCTCTTGCAATTCTACAGTCCTCCTCCATATTTGATGATTCATTGGGTAACATTGTTTGAACCCTCCCCCAATACCAATCCAATCCCAATCCTGTTGTCCTTGAGCGATTCCAATAAAGGGCCTTTCTCAAAAACATAACGGCTCTGTCCCACCCAGGCAGTTTTCTTCTCAAAAAATCAATTCCCTCTCAGTCCAGCCTACAGCTGAATAGCGCACTGAGAAGATTGTACCCTGGTGCCTGTGATTTCTTTTTTTTCTCTTTTTTTTTGGATGTACCATCTTATTTTTGGGATATGCGTACTACCTTTCCCTTCACAGATAAAAAGCATGTTTTTTAAAACTCTTATCAGAGTGCTCCTGAGATAATGGAGGTAAACGGAATAAAATGGATAATTACTGTATTTGCAGTGTTAACCAATCAAGGAAAAATTGTGAAATAAACTCTGTCAGTTCTCATTCTGGGAGGTGAAAATATATTTGTTTTCTAAAGATGTTGTTGGGTGCATAAAATAACAATGGGATGATCTGTATCAAGAGTCTATTCAGGAAGAATAATGGGCTTTTAAATAGATATATTTTTATATTAGAAAGAATACCAAACCCGGACTACTTCGCTAGGACTAACCCGAGATATAGCCGGCTTGTAGAGCGTTTGGGTTCACCCCCTTTTTACTTTATATTTTTATATTATTTTTATACATCATCGCATTGACATTTATTACAGTTTTCTTTCATTGGTTTCAGGAATGTTATGACCAGAAACTAAAACCACACTGGTGTAATTTACAGTGTATCTATGCCAATCATTCCTCTGTGCCTCATATCAGTAGATGGGATAAGTTCCATATGACATTTTAGGTTAATTGGATTGCAGAACATTAGTAGAAATAATTTCCATGATTTTATCATTTCCAAAAAACTGCAAATAATAAAAAAACAACTTGCAAGGCTGGTTTCTGATAGTGAGAATTACATTTTAAAAAGATCTTTCCACAAGAGTAATTTATAATTGCAATCGTTCCCTCTGGATGGAAGCCAAATTTTCTCCGGAGTAGATCCCAATTCAGTTTGTTTCACAGTTCAGGTTGTATAGCTCTGAGGGAATAATTTACCATGAAATTTACCATCCAAATGTAAGTGAGCCTACAGCAATAAGCAGCCTGCAGGTATAATGTTTGTTTTATGCATTATAAACTATCATTCGACCAGTACTTTTTCAGTCACCCTCTCAAAAGGACTCTGGCAGCTGGCCAAAGTGGTTGCATACCTAAAATAAATGACCTTAAAAAAACCTTAATGGATAAATAGCAGGACAATAGGAGATAAATAAAGCTATTATCATCACGCATGCACACACACATGCGAGCACATGCGTATACAAACTTACACATATACACGCATACAAACTGTATATACCGTCTGTATACACTTGCGAACACACGCACACTCACGAGCACACACATACACAAACCTGCACAGAGGAGAAATGTGCTCTGTGGGGGAGTTAAACACTGAGGTCAAAGTTCAGAAGTCAAGCGCAAATGCAAAAGAGCACACTGTTACAAGCTTCACTGCGGTGTTTCATCACCAGTGTAAGTGGAGTAGCCCGGGCAATCCAGTGATCTGCTCCAGGGACATTTATTTTGGGGAGTTTCCATTTTCTCAAAGCACTAAAAAAATTCCAGGCCAAGCACATTCATGGAAAATGATTTTAATTAAAACATGTTTAAAAGCGCATTAAATAATATGGTTTCTGTCTAAAAACTAGATTTTCCTTTTGTTGCAACTGATCTTTTGAGGCCTGTTGTTTTTGGAATAGGTGGCAGAGGACTGGGTGTCATTTACACTGGCAGATTAAAGTGACAATCTCAATAAACAGCTATATGTGCGCTCAAAGGCTGTAGTCCTCCATTAAACAGCATCAACCTGCAATTGGTTATGAATGGATTTGTTGTTGTTATGAATTAGCATTTGTTCACTTAATTGTCCCTAGAGAACCACTGGACAATTATTATTATATAGTATATGCAGGGTTCGAATTGTAAAATGTTAACAAATGTGTAAGCGATTGCTATACATTTGCCGAAGGCAGGCACACACAATCCAATCTTACCGTTCCTTTTCATTTATTATAAAGCGCTTTAATCCATATAACAACACTCATTCTTTAGGACGAGCAAAAGCCACGTTTATTCATGGAAAAAAAGAGGCTCACATTACAGTTATGCGCGTAAGCATAGTTATTACTGACGTTTTTGTTTCCCATATCATTCCGTGTGTCTGTTACTAAACGCAACCTTCAATGCTTAACGTTAACCCATCCTTTCAACAATATAGCCTATTAATTTTGCCATATGTAGCCTATGCAATATGTCACGTTTAGATTATAATTATAATTATGTTCATACAGTTGAATGCATCCACTAAATAACTGTGGTTCATACAGTTGTATGCATCTGGGGAAAAAACGAAATAATAAAAATGGTTGGCTCTACTATGAGGTGGTAAACCCCCACCCTCTAGGGGGGTCCGGGGGCATGCTCCCCTGGGAGAATTTTTTATTTATTTTAACAATTAAATGCATCAATCTGGTGCACTGTGAGAGGAAAATTAAGACGCTAGATCCGTGAAGAATTGTGTGCTCTTGTAAACAATCCAAAAACCCATCAACTTGTAAGACGCTTGATCCTACACTTGAGCCATCAAATAAATTACTTAAAAGCTGTCACGTTTGTTGTACTGGTTTATTTAAAGTGTTTGGAATCACAGTCCAAGGTTGCAGTAAAAATGTATGGCACCTCATGCTACATCAGATTTAGAGATCATATTCAACTTCACAGTCGGGATACAACTTTGCTAACTTGATGCTGGAAATAATGTTTTAAGCCATTGTAACCACATTCACATCGATGTAGCTAGCAAATAGATAATTACTGCAAACGATGTTCTCTCCTCAAAATGCCCATTCAACGAGCCCCTGATTTGGCCAGATTTCAGATTAAGCTTTCTCAGAATCTATCTACATATAAATAAGTCAATTAAATTTTATTTCCAAATGTTATTATACATCCAAATATATTGTAAGATGACTGTATAGTTCCTCAAAACTATAATCCAAACAGGATATTGTTATTAACTCCTATCATTATTCCTCTGTGCCCCCTCAGTTTTTTAGGTGCAGGTTGCACTTGTTCTGAAACAGTAACGGAACAAATTAGTTTACAGGCCACCACAGTTTATTTACCTGTCGGCCTAATTTATCCCCCGCCAAACCAAAAATAAAACTTTAACAATTACATTTCAGTCATAATTTTGCAAACAGACATAGGATTTGTTCTGCACTAATAACGAACAGAAGTGGAAACCGTGGCATTATAACTGTATGATTGAGATAGAATAATGTAATTTAGCTTACATATATTTATGCAATTCATGTCATACACACACGGCCAACTTCACATGCCTTTACATGACCAATCAATATATGACCAAACCACAAATGAATAGAATAGAATATTAAAATAATAACTGTCCTACCCCTCTCCATCTTTCTCTCGTAACAAGGCAGTCGGACCAGTGTAGCGTACAATTCTTCCCAGCGTATAACTTTTTCCCACTTCCAGGTCTGTTGCTTGACAGTAGCTAGCGAGACGTAGCCTACAAACACCTAGCACTGAACTGATCATTTTCAATGTATTTGTTCAACTGGCCTGTAAATAAACATTAATTTATTAGCGAGTACACTTGCATTACGAATGCTAGCTACTGACCACGGATGGGTTCAAAGATAGCTTGTCTTTTTATAAACGTGCACAACAAAAGTGTTATCTGATTGGACATTGCTCAACTTGCCGCTCGTAGTTGAGCAGTGATTGGTTATTTGTCCTGTTCAGTGACGGACCCGGAAGTATCCAGAAAAAATTATATGCTGGGAAGAATTGTAGGCGATGCTACACGGCCAAAAAATCAGAACGGCCTGCCAGATGGCCAGTCCGGGCCTGGAAGGAGCTAAGGACCGAGGAAAAGGACACGAGGAAATGATGCAACAGAGTGAAAATAAGTGATTGGAATGAACCCAATGCATTTCGTTTTACAGAATTGCATATCTTAACAAGGGGGACGATTTTCCCAATTTCCCTTAACAAGGGGAGTGGCGCTCCCCTGCGTTCAACGACAATTCTAACACCGGGGCTCTATCTTGGCGATCTTAGCGCTTTGTCTAAACGCATGGCGTAAAGTGCATTTAGGGCATGCCCAAGTCCATTTTTGCTCGTGTGATGGCGTGTTTTTTGAGCGCTAAGCACGGCGCAATGTGCAAATGGGCTGAACCGAGTCTCTTCTTTAATTATAGGTGTGTCTTGGGTGTGACATGCAATAAACCAATCAAAATGTCATATCCCATTCCCTTTAAAAGCCTACTTTTCCACCTTGGCAAATTGCTTATATGATGACGAAACAGAAATGCTCATGCGTGTTTAGTGCGATCAAGGAATAGGTTATATGGATCAGTAGTATGATCAATATTATTCGGACTAACCATTGTGAGTTCCCGGTAATTCCCGACAGTGCTGTTATTTTACAAAATAGGCTATATGCGGTTAAATTTCGTTAAGCACCTACAAAAGCTGAGAATAAGCTCCCAATGGCTTTCGTCTCACCTTAGAAAACGGCAAATTAGCCTGCTTGTTTAACAAATTTCTTTTGATTATGCAATGAGACATTGTGAACATCAATTCCATGAGGCTGTTCTCATGGAGTTCTCGAAGTTAAAACTCCATCCGAAGTTCATTACCTGCATTCTAATATTGATTAATAACATAAATACCGTTATTTTGCCTTAATGATGACAGTAAATACAATAAAGCTTTCAAGTGTGGCAAGCCATAGATTCACGCATATTTTCCCTTGTTTATAATGTCCTGCTTATGGAAATGTGACCAACCTGTTTTACTGGTAGCGCAATGCTTTAAAACAATCCACTTTCCCAGGAAGACCGTGAAAAGTGCGAAAAATCAATCCGCTGTAGCCTAGGCTATTTGAAAAACAACAAATGCAATATTCACTGGACAAGGTTTTGAACTTTTTTCAGTCAAAACCGTTCTATTAACTTACAGGCTGGAGGCCTAGAGAGCTGTATTGCAATGACATCTGAAGCGCATTTTTCAGAACTCAAATGTCCGTCTATTGCAGTGCACGAGTTTTCCATTGAATGACAATTCAAGCATTAGGTGTAAATGACAATTTGCGCATTACGCTTGATATAGGTGTTATCAACAAAGTTTTAAATGAATAACCATTGTCTTATAACAGAAGATTGTTCCCCCCAGAAGATTACAGGAATTACTGGCAAATATAGTTTTTTTTAAACAATAGTTATATAGTTATAGCTCGATCCAGGATAATTGCGAAATAGTCTATACATGTAACCTTACACGTACCATCACACATCGCCTGGATATTCCAATTTAATGCGGCATTCCCCTTCGCTGAGAGACAGGTGGTCTTTGACCCTTTTATTATTATGAATTTTTTGATATAGCCTACACAATAATAATATTTCACATTGTAATCTTGATATTTTTAGTCATGCTTGTGCGCGCCCCTAACAGACAGGTACATGCATTGTGCACATGCCTATGTAGACACACTTCTATGCGCCCATAAAATAACATGTAAACAACAGACTTTAGATCAGGTTTCTGGTGGTTTGGCGCAAGCGCTTTCTGCTGGCTCAAGATAGCAATACGCCAAAAATTATCCTGGCCACTCCTCATCTTAATACCAACACGCCCAGTTCACTTGCAATGGGCAAAAGAATACATGGTATTTAAACGACGTGAGCACTAGGCGATATAATGAACCCTGCGCTGGGTGTAAGATAGCAAAGAGACTTGCGTTTGGGTTTCGCACTGCTTAGCACCGGGTGTAAGATAGGGCACTGAGTATATATTATTATATGTCCCAAATATGCCTCCTTTTCAGTCTGTCTGCAACCACAGCCTACCCACTGCAGCGCACTTATTAGTCAGGACATTGCATTAGTGACATCACATTTCAGCTGCAAATCAGCAATGAGCTAGCTCATAAGTGCCAATAAAACAAAATATTTAGAGGCAAATCGCAAACCAGAGATACTCACTCAGTAGAGCAGGAATCTTAATAATCAGACTCCTGCCTCTTGACAAATGATGAGGTTACCAACATAGAATCTGCATGATTCATTTATTCACATACCATGCATATCAGAGAATAGGAAATTCAAAAGAAAGTAAACATTTCGGGCTCTATTTTCAAACCAGCGCAAGGGGACGGTATAGTCAAACGCAAGCTTGTTGACAGCATCAACGTCTTAAAACTGGCGCTATGGCGTTTCTCAGCAATACCGCTAGGATCAACAAATTCTCAACATAACATCCTTTCGCTTGCGCTGCAGTGGGATGGGTGGCGCTGTCTGGGGCGTGTTCTAAAATACTTTCGGCTCAGTGACAATTTGAACCAACGAAAACCCATTGCGTAATGATCCGCTGGAACCACCTCTTAGCGGCAACGCAATAGACTCTGGCAATTTGGCAACTTGTTAGTCATGTAGTTCTATGTAGTGTCTATAGGTGATGCCAACATTACACTTCCATTTAATGAACAAATAGCCTATAATTATTATTAATTCATTAATTTTAATTTAAACTACTAGAATAAAACAGGACAGCTTACAAGAAACTTGCGATCATGTAGGCCAATAGCCTATAATATATAAATTACACATTGACACAGTTGAATCATAAGCCTACCATTTGAATCATAATTATGCCTACATCACCTCATGTAGGCTAATTAATGCATTCGCCACCTCCTCCCGTGCCTTCCGAACTTCTGGGAGAGGAGGTGGTGTGGATTGTGATCCATAAATTACTAGTCCTAGCCTGTACTTCTATTGCAAGTATGTCTGATTCCTGTGCGGAAAATCGCTCTTGTCGTTGACGGTCCAGTGCGTTTGGGTTGTTCATTATGAAATTGCATGGAGCGATTGCGTTCCAACTGGCTTTTTTTAAAAGCATGAGAACAACTATTTGATTGGCTACCATAGAGACACACCTTGGACATTTAAACCCAGCCTTTTAGCAATACCGCCATCAGATGCGCCAAGATTGCCGTCATGAAATTACCAAATTTCTCGCCGACACGCCCTCAGAGCGATACCGCCAAGCGATTACTCTTGCGTTCACCATTGCGTTTGGTTTATTAAAATAGAGCCCTCCTCTTTATAGCAAAAGAAGGAAAGATTTACCACAGACCTTCCAGGACATAGGATGATCTCTGGTCCCAGCAAAGACTGAACAAAATGCAGCGTAGCATCCAATACACTGTAAACCTTGGCAAGATAATAGGTTCAGCATAGCCTTATGTTTTTGTCACATGGCCTTTTTTCAAACAGTGGTAAAATGTGGCTTCAATATTCTGAGAACGAGCAAAAATATAACCATTCAGGTAATTGTATAATTTACCTGCCTGATAATGTAGCACAAGCGCAGGTCACTTGTTACTACACAAATATAAATGGAGTGTTTGTGTCTTGTGTATTGCAGCTTCTTATTGAATATCACTTGTTTCTTGTTTTGAAAAATGCACTCAAGTTTGCCTTAGAACAATTCTGTTTTGCTTCCCCACATCTGTAGCTATCAAGTGCGCTAACAATGTAGAGAGCTCCCAGGTGTGTGAGCGATTAAGCATTTGCCCTAACTCATAGTCTTTAGGGTTTTCCAATCTTCCAACTTTTCTAAATGCTGCTTAATTAGTTTTGTGTGAGCTTGCTGACTGAGGGAAACAGACAATTACTAACTTTGAGGAGAAAATAATTCCCAGCGAATGAATGTGATGTTGTTGTACCCCATGTTAACATGGTCAAAGTATCAAGCAAGTATTTAGAATTGATGTCATTAATCAATGGGCATTGCTACAATATGAACACTTGAAATGTAAAAATGTATTTATTTATTTAGTATGTTCTGTATTACCCACAAATTAATTGGTGTGACGGTTTGCCTGTGTTAAATGTATCTTATTATCTGTAGAACAATCTATTTGATGTCATATACAGTGGGATATACAGTGGGGATGTCAAGTATTCAGGCAGTGACACAATTTTTGTTGTTTTGACTCTGTACTCCAGAACATTGGATTTGAAATGGAACAGTGACTATGAGGTTAAAGTGCAGACTTTCAGCTTTAATTTGATAGTTTTTACATCCATATCAGGTGAACCGTGTAGCAATTGTAGGCCTTTTTATACACCGTCCCTCCCCCATTTTAGGGGACAAAAAGTAATTGGACAAATTAACATAAACTTAAATGAAGTCATATTTAATATTTGGTTGCATATCCTTTGCAGGCCATGAGTTCCTGATGTATGTGACCCAAGAACATCAAAAGACTCTATCTTATTTGCTAGTGCTCTTAAAAGCGACACTATAACCTCTCTGCATTTGAATGGATCTCTATGGGAATTGGTGGATGGGACTAGATTAAGTTGGTAAATTACATGGGAATAGTATGGAACCCATGGTTGGCTAAATGGCTGTAAATCATCAAGGGTCGAAGGTATCAAACAAGCCTCAAACCATCTGCCAGATATGCAGTAGATATCACTTTAAGGGTTGTTTATCCTGACTTATCCATACTGTTCCAGTGTAATTTCCATCTTAATCTAGCCCCCACCCCAATTCCCATAGAGATCCATTTAAATGCAGAGAGGTTAGGAAAAGGGTCATGTTTAACAAGTGTGTGGCAACACAGACAGCATCTGGGAGGGTGAAAAAAACACATTTGCAGTGAAAAGATGCAAAGAATAATATAAATAATTTTATTATAGATTCTAATCTATTATATTCAGATTTTATCAGATTCTCCACTGGAAAGATAATTTTTTCTCTTTGAAAGATTGGAAAGCCACTGGGCTCCAACTGCTTTGGCTTCAGTACTAATTTCCGAGTATTTCCATAACTCCCATGCGATTGTTTGTTACCCAGAAAATAAATGATTCTATGCATAATCTAAATGTCATTATCATCTGAAAAACCTCCAGAAGCAGGAAGAAATGTGTCCGAACAGAATCTTTGGAATTATTCATGATTTGCCAGTGGTTTGGTGATTGCTCTCGACAGGATGTAATGAGGAGCCTGCGACAGTGAAACCATGCATTCTTAGAGTAAATCTAATTTGCAGGCTACATTCAACAGGGACAAATGGAAAACCAATATCTCTTGGTTGCAGAGCATGTAACGGAGTACACTCAGCCAAACGTGGATAGATTCTATTATACAAAATATTAAAACTTGTTATCATTTAAGAGGAAAAATGTTCAATACTCCTTACAAACGGAACGGTAGTCATTTTTGATTGACGTGAACACCTACAGTTGAAGTCGAAAGTTTACATACACCTTAGCCAAATCCATTTAAACTCAGTTTTTCACAATTCCTGACATTGAATCCTAGTAAACATTCCCTGTCTTAGGTCAGATAGGATCACAACTTTATTTTAAGAATGTGAAATGTCAGAATAATAGTAGAGAGAATTATTTATTTCAGCTTTTATTTCTTTCATCACATTCCCAGTGGGTCAGAAGTTTACATACACTCTGTTAGTATTTTGTAGCATTGCCTTTATATTGTATAACTTGAGTCAAACGTTTTGGGTAGCCTTCCACAAGCTTCTCACAATAAGTTGCTGGAATGTTGGCTCATTCCTCCTGACAGAACTGGTGTAACTGAGTCAGGTTTTAGGGCTCCTTGCTCACTCACGCTTTTTCAGTTCTGCCCACAAATTTTTGATTGGATTGAGTTTGATTGGATTTTGGAGTAGTGGCTTCTTCCTTGCTGAGCAGCCTTTCAGGTTATGTCGATGTAGGACTTGTTTTACTGTGGATATAGATACTTTTGTACCTGTTTCCTCCAGCATCTTCACAATGTCCTTTGCTGTTGTTCTGGGATTGATTTGCACTTTTTCGCACCAAAGCACATTCATCTCTAGGAGACAGAATGTGTCTCCTTCCTGAGTAGTATGATGGCTGCATGGTCCCATGGTGTTTATACTTGCATACTATTGTTTGTACAGACGAACGTGGTACTTTCAGGTGTTTGGAAATTGCTCCCAAGGATGAACTAGACTTGTGGAGGTCCACAATTTTCTTTCTGAGGTCTTGGCTGATTTTTTTTATTTTCCCATGATGTCAAGCAAAGTTTGAAGGTAGAGTTTTCACTGAGTTTGAAGGTAGGCTTTAAAATACATCCACGGGTACACCTCCAATTGACTCAAATAATGTCAATTAGCCTATCAGAAGTTTCTAAAGCCATGACATCATTTTCTGGAATTTTCCAAGCTGTTTAAAGGCACAGTCAACTTAGTGTATGCAAACTTCTGACCAACTGGAATTGTGATATAGTGAATTAAAAGTGAAATTATCTGTCTGTAAACAATAGTTCGAAAAATTACTTGTGTCATCTACAAAGTAAATGTCCTAACTGAATTGCCAACACTATAGTTTGCTAACATGAAATCTGTGGAGTGGTTAAAAATGAGTTTTAATGACTTCAACCTAAGTGTATGTAAACTTCCGACTTCAACTGTATATGTCCTTTAATTTCAGCAGAGTTTAGAGCTTATTTGAGATTGGGCAGAATGTATACTGATTCATATAAAGTATGTCTAGGACATAATATGCTGGGTGGAGTGTTCAGCTTTCTTGTTCCTCATATCATTTGATACAAATACTTCAACTCCTCTGATTATTTTAAGTTGCCTTGCTTCAATATACAGTAGCACTCCATAAGCAGTGGTGTTTTAGCTAGCATGCTAGTGTTGAGACTGACTTGAGTTTGCTACTTGGTGTTTTCCGATCAAGAGGCATTTTGGTTGGATTTAAACTCTTTTTCTCAAACAGAGAGAAAGAAGAATATGTTGCCTATTCGCCTTCCAGCTATCATCATATCCTGTAGAATAGAATAGAATAGAATAACTTTTATTTTCCTGCTAGGGAACTTCCATTGTAGCCCCAGCAACACCAAAAAAGACACAAGCATATCAAACAAAGACATTCAATATAATCATTGCATTAAGCAAACGAATTAAGTGAATTAAAGTGGAATACAGTCATGATTAAAAATAGCCCCTGCTGTCCCGAGTCCAGTGTCATTATTAAGCAGTCCAACACACAAACTCCGCCTCCACGACTTTACTCCATACATGCAGTGTTGCGGTCTCTGTACACTGTCGAAACGAAGCACCGAACTGACCGAACCAGTCGTCGCCTCACTCCTCTCCCGCATTATCTTCTCCATTCTCTTCCCTGGTGGCCCTTCGAAGATTGCCTGCAGTCCTAGATCAGTCCCAAGTCTCAACAAAAAAGACAAGAGCCCGACCCAACAAAATACATTTAAATTAACAAACACAAACACGAGAGACAGCTGGACTACATGTCGCCATTACAGCACCATGTGACGTCATCACTATTTGAGCAGCAAATGCTAATTGGAAAGATCCATGAGTTTCATAAACAATCAGGAAATGCATCAAACAACATGAAAAGGCCAAGTGGTGCTATAAATGCAAATCAACCCCGTTGGCAAACCCAAAATTATTTAATAATGTATACCTTGAGGTCACTCATTCATAAATTAAAATATTAACATAATATGCACTATCCAGGATTACATCAATGATTTATATTCGACATTTAGCGTGGTAATTCAAGTCCAGGAGTGCATGGAATTCTGAACATGTGTGTCACACAAATAAAGCAATTTCGCTCAGTGGCTTGGCCTTTTTATTTTACCTCGTTTGACATTGAGAATGCATTTTCTGGCATTATACAGGAAAAAAATGTTTCTCAGTCCTGTAAATCATTACTTTCTATATAATTTGGCTTTTACAAAACAGATTGTAAACATTTAGCCAACTTCTGCTCACATTTATTTTGTAGCATAGGATATATTCTTCGACAATCACAGTTGTAACGTTATTTGACACCTTAAAAACTGTTTTCACAGTTTAAGAAAATAAGTTAAGTATAAAATCATAATTTAATTTGAAAATGATTATTGAACAGAACCCTCTGGAACTGTTGACTTCATGTTTGTCAAAACAAAATGATAATTTGTTTGTCACGTTTAACCACTGTTATTTAACTAATCTCTTATTTAATTTAACCTTTGCTTTATGCATCGGAAATAAGACATCTCTTAAAGCCATGATGCATCTATTCCCATAGCTTATCTGGCAAACGTCCTTGTACAGTACATGTTTCACAAATGCTTTTAGAATACATAATGTGTGTACATTTTCACTATTCCCTGCCTTGACAGCAGCCTTAGGTACACTGAGCTTGGAATGTGTGTGAGCAGAGACCTTTGGTTGGTATCTTCTGCATTGCATTACCTAGCCTGTCTGTCAGATTGTTATTAATCATGTTGATCGTGTGTTTAGTCCCTTGTTTTAATAAAATGTTTTCAGTGACCTACAATGCCTGCCATAATTATTGGCAACTCTGGAAATTATGAGCAACAATGGCAATAAAAATTGACTTAGTCATTTATCAGCATGACCTGACACTCAAAATATGAGAAAAATCTAATCTTTAATTTAGGTAAAATTATTCAAATAAATAAAATCTTCAGAAAATACTAAAATATTTCTCAAAAGTATCACAATTATTTGCAATGCTAGACATAGTTACAAACAAAACCTAATTGAAGTATATTCCCTTTCACATTTTCCTTTGTTGAAGCACACCTGAGAGTTTAGGAACTATTATGTGGTGATTCTCAATTTCCTGTTCCTGGAATGAATATGAGGTGACACACAGGCCGAAACCCCTTAGTCAAGATCAGAGAACACAGAAATGAAATGAAACAAAAGGTTGTTGACGGTCATAGATCAGGGCAATAATTAAGATGTTTAACGCAACTTGAGCTGTGATGAACCTGACTCGAAGAGGCCATAAGTGTTGTTTTCCCCCACGCACAGTGAGGAGAATGGTTCGTGAGGCAAAGATTTCTTCATGGATCACACTTTGAGACTTGGAGAAGTTGGTTGCATCCTGAGGTCACCAGGTCTCAAAAAGCACAATTAGATGCCACCTCTATGCCAACAAGCTATTTCGATGGCTTGCCAGAAGAAAGCCTCTGCTGTCGTCTAAGCAGAACCATAAGCGCCTGCAGTTTGCTAAATGTGCCAAAGGTGGGTTTGGCATAATAAGAGTTATGCTGAAATGAACCTTATCCCTGCTGTGCAGTATGGTGGTGGATCTGTCATGTTGTGGGACTGTTTGATGCCATGTATCCTGGGAAACTTGTTAGGATACATGGTATCATGGACTCAAATCAAATAACAGGAGACATTAGACCAAAATCTGGCTGCCTCTGCAAGAAAGCTAAAAGTGGATTGTGGTTGGATCTTCCAGCAGGACAATGATCCAAAACATACCTCAAAATCTACATAAAAATGGTTTACTGACCACAGAATGAAGGTTTTTTCAATGGCCATCCCAGTCCCCTGACCTGAACCCCATTGAAAACCTGTCGGTGGGCTGTAGAGGAGAGTCCACAAGCGAGGACAAAGGACTGTGAAGGATCTGGAGAGATTTTATTATGGAGGAATGGTCTCAAATCCCTTCCTATGGCTGTGTCTCAACGGTTTGAGACGCAGCCTATGTGTTCCCCAACCTGATCAAACATTACAGGAGAAGACCGTCACAGGAGAAGTGCTGTTACCTTGGCAAAGGGAGGGTGCACAAAGTACTAAATACAGGGATGCCAATAATTATGATGCATGTTTATATATATATACAGTATATGCAGTATATATACAGTTGAAGACAGAAGTTTACATACACTTAGGTTGAAGTCATTAAAACTCATTTTTAACCACTCCACAGATTTCATGTTAGCAAACTATAATGTTGGCAAGTCAGTTAGCACATCTACTTTGTGCATGACAAAAAGTAATTTTTCCAACAATTGTTTACAGACAGATTATTTCACTATAATAATTCACTATATCACAATTTCAGTGGGTCAGACGTTTACATACACTAAGTTTACTGTGCCTTTAAGCAACTTGGAAAATTACAGAAAATTATGTCATGGCTTTAGAAACTTCTGATAGGCTAATTGACATTATTTGAGTCGATTGGAGGTGTACCTTCAAACTCAGTGCCTCTTTGCTTGACATCATTGGAAAATCAAAAGAAATCAGCCTAGACAAGAAAAAGAAAATTGTGGACCTCCACAAGTCTGGTTCATCCTTGGGAGCTATTTCCAAACACCTGAAGGTACCACATTCATCTGTACCAACAATAGTACACAAGTATAAACACCATGGGACCATGCACCCGTCATACCGCTCAGGAAGGAGACGCATTCTGTCTCCTAGAGATGAACGTGCTTTGGTGTGAAAAGTGCAAATCAATCCCAGAACAACAGCAAAGGACCTTGTGAAGATGCTGGAGGGAACAGGTACAAAAGTATCTATATCCACAGTAATACGAGTCCTATATCGACATAACCTGAAAGGCTGCTCAGCAAGGAAGAAGCCACTACTACAAAACCGCCATAAAAAAGCCAGTCTACAGTTTGCAACTGCACATGGGTACAAAGATCTTACTTTTTGGAGAAATGTCCAAACAAATTGAACTGTTTGGCCATAATGACCATCGTTATGTTTGGAGGAATATTTAAATGACATTTGGCAAACGCCAAGCGTCCAAATTGAATGTTTTGGTCAGATACAGCATCAGCATGTTTGGCATATTAACAGAGGTGCATACAAGGACAGACACCCCATACCCGTGATGAAATATGGTGGTGGGTCAGTCATGTTTTGGGGTCCAGGGGCACTGGTTAAGATCAATGGCACAATGGATTCCACCAAGTATCAGCCAATTTTCGCTGACAATCTGGTTGCCTCTGCCAGAAGTGTGAGACTTAGCTGTAAGTGGACTTCTCAGCAAGACATTTACCCAAAGCATACCTCAAAATCCACACAAATGGTTCCGTGACAACAGAATCAATGTTCTGCAATGGCCATCTCAGTCACCGGACCTCAATCCAATCAAAAACCTGTGGGCTAAACTGAAGAGGGCAGTTGATAAGCGCAAACCCAAGAATGTGAAGGATCTTGAAATGATCTGCATTTGTTTTTCCTCAGATCAATGGTATCACAATTAATCTATATAATCTTTTCTAATTTTTTATGCACATATAAGACAAAACGATAAACTGAATTTAATCCTGCACTTTTTGCTCAATTGAGGTTGCAAATAATTCTTGTGGGCACTGTATATCCATTAAAGCTTTGGCACCAAGCCAAAAATGTACGCAATGTTTTACTTTTGGTGGACTTGGACATGACTCTTATTTACAAATGCAAACATTAAGCAACACTAAACAGGTATTAACGTAATAACAAATTCTACTGCCTGCTGGCCATTTTGACTGCAGGAAAACTTTCCTCTGAGATTTCCTTTGTGTTAACTTTATTCTGTTCCTAACTAGATACATTTCTTCCTATGTGTTTCATTAAAAATAATACATTTTAAGAAATCATTTGCACTATAAAGGCCAGTGGGGAGATAAATAATTACAGAGACTGTGAAGCTGCTAAGATTTTTTTATTTGTTCTCATGATGATTTTGTCTAATCTCTTGTCAGTCTCAAAGAAGAGTCAGCTGGCATGACATGCTTAATATATTTCCCTGTGGTGAGAACCCTTGCTGGAGTTGTTTTCAAATAAGCCTCATCACTCATTTGCCACTTTTGAAGCTCGCAGATGCTGAAAGCAAAGGTTTTGTTGAATGTAACGTGAGGAACATTGCTTTTCCAACAAGGAGTCGTCCCCTTTTATTCATCAATAAATGTGTTCCACAATGCTGGCCCATGAATGTATCACTATGTCAATATGACCATGTACACAGCCCAAGCCTCTGTATTAGGCCTTAGGAAACAGACTTGTATTAGCTTGGTTTATAGTCCTGAAGTCGTCGTTTTGCATTACAACTCATCAGCACTAATTATTAAAGCTGAAGTATGCAACTTTCTCAACTGTCGCATTTGTTGTCGAAACATTGCGGTTGTTGCATCACACTGAGTTTGTGCAGAATTAGTCTTATCTGGCTACGCCTGGCATGCACGGTTATAGCCGAGTAGCCGGTTCTAGCTAACATAATCTATATGACATATAACGTTAGCAAACATTTCCTTCTTCCAAGAACTAGCTGCCGAATGAAGTAATGTTATCAATAATGGCAACCTAGCTACTATTCATTATAGGTAATTACAATTGGCTGGCTAGGTAAATTAGTGTTGAAACTTTTGACCTACCTGTCCAGTAGAATATGAGAGCTCCAAGTCTGTCTTTAAACCAATCCGCTCCTGAACATCATGCCACCTTCTAAAATGAGCACCTATGTTTACTGTAGTTTTTCAGAAACCTTTATTTGATTTTTAGAGTGCAGAATTTGAGGCTATAATTTCTGGATTTCTCAAGTTTTTTTCTATGATTGCTACCAAGTAAGCATGACCGTTCCCCAATATTTTTCTAAGAAAAAAGTTGCATACTCCAGCTTTAACTAGCTGTTGTAGCTGACAGAAAGGTTCGCTAGCTGCGATTATTGTTTGTTAATGAAGAAACATTAGCATAATTTCAACACTATCACCTCCATAAGTATATGCAGGTTTTTCCAAGTGAGGGGAAGAAGTATAGATATATGCATTGCAGAACACCAAAAGGCAGACAATCTACCTTAATTGTTTCTCGTTTGTTACTGGAATAAGAACAGAGAGCCAATGGTCATCTGAAAGAGGTGCTTCCTGTCAAACGACAAGCCCAGTTGTGAGCGCTCCCTACCACTTCCACTGAAATTGCGCCAAATTGGTCGTTGACAAGAGATAGAACAGCTGGGTATCAGGGGCACATCACTCTGCTGTGCATATATCTCTTAGATCTCTTTTCAGATCTTACTCATTGTTTTGTCTGTCCAGAAGCTATTATTAAGTGAAGATTCCACCTTTAAAATGTGATGTTCAGTACACAGAACCAAGTAGTTTGTTTAGATTAATCTCCGCTGCCCGCCTGCCCAATTACTTAAACCAGGAAATGGAGGTTTTAAATATTTTTACTTTTCTTTGGCTTACTTGAGCACACTGGGGAAAGGCCTGTCACTCAGTCACGGTCATACTCATCAGTGAATGCAACAACATATGTTGGGCCTCTTGGAAAGCAGTGCTATTATATTGTAAAACATCTGGACTGGATAGAGAGAAGGTTGCTGGTTCAAATCCCAAGCATGAAACTGTGACTATTTCCTTAGCAAATCATGCCAAGTGCTTTGATCATGTCCAGATGTGCATATAATATGTAGCCAAATGTAAGGAATGAAGGTTGACCTGTGTGAGCTAGATGATGCAAATAGGCATAAAAGTGAATCTTTAAAAATACACACCGTTTTGGATTCAGCTACACAGTGGTCTAGCCACACGCTGAATAATTTACAAATGAATATTGAAAATTTAAAAGATCAGAAAATGCATTTTTCAGTCAATGAAGATCAATTTTTGATTATTTTCAGGAATCCCCCTCCTGTTTATCCTGATGAAAAAACTGCAATCCAATTATGTAATTCAATTAATATCGCAATTAATTTAACTTACAAAAAGTTCTATTTTTTCATTTGTTAGGGTCTTTTAAAAATTGTATTCTAAATAAATTTTACAAGTAAACCCCAAATCCAAAATAGAAAATAAACATGATGTGACCACTTTGAAATGCCGTTTCAGTCAGTTATTTAATTACTTGTGTGCGTTTGTGCATGTACTAATGGAATACCAACATTAATTGTTGAAAAGTAAAGAGTTGTGAGATATTTGGGAAATAATATTCAACAAATTTTTAATGCAACAGATATAGGTTTGTCGGGGTTCCTTAGAACAAAAGCTCAAATCATGGTCCAGAGATAAAATTACTTTCCATGTTGATACTTAGAACATTTAAAATGTTGTAGTAGTTGCAGTTATGTTCACAATAACTACTAAATTCAGAAATACAAACACAAGCACAATATGTGGCATTTATATGGCAAAAATATTATCTTGAAATGACAGCTCACATAATTGACCCAACAGCTTTTTTATGAAATATAACATTACAGCATCAAAACTATATACATAAGAATGTAGCCTACGGACGTATGGATGGTATTTCCATAAGTCGAAGTGTTGACGAAGTAGGAGTCATTTCCTTTTTGTGATAGTTCTTACATCTTTCCATTACGGCACTTTGTTTCCAGTTGTCCAACAAGACGTTTTTAAAATACATTACACGTAAACATTGTCCAAACACTGCACCATCGCGCAAAATAACGCCCAGTCTTTAAGGCTAGCGTCCTCTTTGTAATATATTGATATACTTCAATGTGTTTTTTTTCTCGCAAGTATAACACTTGCTGATCAAGAACAAGCTGTTCAGTTTCTGTGTCGAGAAACTGCAGTCCGGTGAATATTTAAACCATTCGTTTTTTCTCGCCTTTACAAAGGATCTTTTTAAAGGACCTCCTAAAATCGTGGTTGAATATTGTATATATAACAGGATTTAGGGAACTGTTGCAGTACCCAAACCAGAAAAAGAACTTAAATAGTGTTTCAGGTACGCAGTCGGTTCCACAAAAGGCGGTCAGTGAGTATGTGAAAAAAAACGGAAACCAACAGATCACAAAAACTCCTATCACCACTGCCAGAACAAAAGTGAACCGTTTTTCTCTGTTTTGGCGTCCTTTCCACCTGCTACGTCTGATGCTCCGTTGAGCCTCTCGTTTGGGGATGTTATCTCCAGGTTTGATTTGACTGAGCTTGGTTTTCCCCTTACCTTTTTTTGCCTTCATGGAACACGGGTTCTTTACGTTGTCGGAAGATGACGACTCTTCCATGTCAACTCCATTGATTTCACCTTCTCGGACAACTGCGTTTTCTCGGTCAGCCTCCCCGTTTAATCTCTCCGTAGAGACCTTCTCCGCGAAGCCATTATGCCTCCTGTCTGCGGCGTCATTTTCCCTTGTACCCGGAGGGACCCTTGTTCTCTTCTTGGCGATTTGGTATATGCGAATGTAAACTAGAATCATAATGATGCAGGGGGCGAAGAATGAGCCGATACTGGAGGAGATTATATACCATTTCTTGTCATTGATCTTACATTCCCCGGTGGTCCCCACCTTTTCAGTGGATATCAAAGGTGGAAGAGATATGACGGCAGCGATTACCCATACAATGAAAAGTATGCATTTTATCCTTCCTGGAGTTCGTTTCAGGTTGTATTCTATAGCTTGAGTGATGGACCAGTACCTGTCCAAACTTATGGCGCACAGATGGACAATCGATGACGTGCAAAAGAAAACATCAAGGGCCAGGTGAATTTCACACCACACTTTGCCAAAGTACCAGCATCCCATGAGTTCCTTTGCAAGAGAGAATGGCATGACCAAGGTTGCCACCAGTATGTCTGCGGATGCCAAGGAGACTAAAAATAGATTTTGGGGCGCTCGTAAGGCGCGACTTGTAAACACAGCTATTACAACTAGGACGTTGCCAAATAATGTCAAGAGAATGAGGATTCCTACAAGAAGGCCTATGGTTATGGCGATTGAGGTCCCAAAAGCATACGGCAAAGTTCCGTTGGTCGTGTTGCCACACTCCATTGACCAAGCTACTCTGGTTTCCTTATGAGGGGTCTTGCGAAAAAATATAGAAATTGTTCACAAAATGATGTATTAAAGGTGGCATGGAAAGAACGCACCAGCGCTTTACTGTGTCATACGGTATTGGCTTTTCATCTCTTAAAAATAAAGTGTTTTCATTATGTTAGAAAAGTTTGAAATTCTGTCGTCAACCTTACTGCTTTCCTGACATTAAAAGCAGGAAATAGGTCATTAAGTCCAAATGTAAACTTGGAGGAGGAATCTTACCTATTTTTCCGTGTCAAGTCAATAAATCCGAGAACGAACAACAAATTGCGCAGAACCTGTTTTTTCTCGCAAGTCCAACAAGAGACAAAAACCGCAGGTCTTGCTGTGAATTTTAAAAACCATCCGGCTGTATAACGTCAAAGTTCGGGGTGCTGAATTATCCCAGTTTTATCACGATATGATAAAAAGTCGTGTTCAACATAACAGCCCGGCAGTCATGTCAGAATTTGTTGCTGTTGGTGGACTCGCTACTTTCTCTGTCCTGTGCTTATAGTAATTTCTTTTATAGTCTCAGCACTGTACTGTAGGCAGTGTTGCTTAGCACCCGGGGGTGGGCAAGAAGGGTGCGGGGTGGGGTCCACAAGCTATAGGCTATAGTTAGCTTTTGTTAAAAGATGTATCGTTTACATGTTGGTTTGTCTCATAATGAACATAGTTTTGAAGGAAATCAAACATCGAAAACATTTAAACTATTTAGAATTTGCGTCTGTATATTATATTTTGTTTTATTTAACAATGTCGCTAAAATGTATATCTGAACTCTACATATTACATTTTATACCTGAGTGTCAGAATTGGACGATGACATTAATCTACTCTTTGGATATGTATAATTTATTTGCTGTGCACATAGCCTAAAAAGCAATTAGCATAGTGACAAGCCCATAACTGTACGCCGGTTATGAATAAGCATGCTATTTGGAACCTAAGTGTAAGCGCGACCTGTGAAGTTTCCATTTCAGAACCGTGGACAGAGTGCGCGAGGGTACAACGCCACCTATCGACTGAACATGTCCATTGCTGTTTCTTTATGAGTCTCAAAAGTCTACACTCCAGTAACCCAAAATGATGTAATTTTTAGTCGTCGGAATTTTGTCCTTTGTTTGTGAATTCTAACCAAAAGACACAAGTTAAAATACAACCACAATTACCTGTTTCTTTCAAAAGTTTATTTAGATACATGGGCACAGACCTCAGTCACAACGAGCAACAGTACAGTCATAGAAACGCAAAACGGAACAAACAAAAAGTAAAAACAGGAAAGTTTTGATTTCCTTTTTCTTCAGATAAACAGTCAGTTATGAGATTATCTTTCTGCTCTACAATAAATAACAAATGGTCCATTTCAAGTATTTGTCAAGTTAAAGCACTGAATGAAAGTTATTTAGTTATCCCTGAATTTCTGATCTCCAGTATTTCTTAATTATTGTTAGATTTAATCTGTTGATCAAATATTTGGCACTGTTTCAATTTGGAGCTGTTTTCATAGAAAGGTGATATAAAATAAACAAACAATCTAAATATAGGCTATGGGCAAATAAGCTCTCCTATGAAGACAACTTCCAACCATTAATTTCTTACAATGATAAATGCATACCATATTGGTATCATTAACTTCTGTATATATTTAAGTAGTGTTAACTATATACTATAGCTACATAGTCAGAGTTTTCCATGGTTGGGTTTATCTAACATAATCTGCACCTCTCTTTATGTTCAACAAAAAATAATATTCGCCAGATGGCAGACGATAATGATGTACTCAAGATGACTGAAGTATCCTGGGAAATGGATATTTAAATCATTGAGTATTGTAGCTTATTAAGATTGCATAATTACTACTGTCTAAGCTCTTAAGGAAATAGCCTTGCTACAGTGTGCAATTAGAACGTGTTTAATTACCTCGTCAAATGAAAAATACTGTTTTTGGAAAATCTGACCGCGATTAAAAGAACCATTCCAAATTTAAAAATAACATGAGTAATGTTTATTCATGGCAGACATGCCTATTATGCTGGTTCTTTATGATAATTCCGCTAAATTTCTGGTTTGGGTGAATGCAGTACATTAATTGTCAGTAGTTGTTAGTTCAGCTCATCCCCAGCAGGACTCTTCTTCTCCTTGGAGTGTGGTACGAGCTGAGGCCCCTCTTTGTTGGTAGAGCCTACATACCTGCAGTCCAAGCTCTCAGTAGCTAACTGAGATAGATATTTCTGCAGAGAAACAAAGGGTCTGGTTAGAAGTTAAAACTGGTCAAAGCAGAGTTGTGGAAAGGAGCAAGTGCTTAAAATGGCTGATGCATATCCAAGGAGAAAGGGAAAGAGGAACATTGAGTTCACAGACGTGACCCCTTGTTGATGATAACAGTGCTTCCAATGCTTCCTGGTGGTGGTTGTCCTGAAGTTTGTTTTGGTTAGCTGTTTCTGAGCGTTTTTAGCTTTGTGCAGCTTTGTACCTGAGATGCAGGTGTTCTTTACTAAAGTTGTCCTTTCAATAAAACCAGCAATACTGGCAGCTAAATAATGTGTTATTGTCAGAAACTGTTCAGCTCTACAAGTTAAAGTTGTCCTCATACGTTTAAAAAGTTTTTCATCATATGTATGCCCCAAAGAGATTATTATTTTTATTTTTACTTTATTCATTTCTGATCTCATGTTAAACTGAGACCACCCTGTCAACAAAACTTATTTTAAAAAATTTGCTTTGAATCAGTTATGTTTTTAAACATCAAAAAAAATCAGTCCCTAATGAAATTAAGGTGTCATATTTTACCAGACAAAAATTCTGAAACAAAAAAAGGTGCTTCAGCTGGGGGCAAATATTAACTTCTGTTAATATTCATCATAACTTAAAGCTAGAGTATGCAACTTTTTTTTGAAAAACATCAGGGAACGGTCATGCTTAGTTGGTAGCAATCATAGAAATTACTGTTCTTAGAGAAATCCAGCACCATAGACTGATTATTCCATCAAATTCTGCATTGTAAAACCAGCAATTCGCTCCGAATTTGTTTTCAAAACAGTGGCTTATGACCATGACCACATCGCAGACCAATCAACTGTAAGATTGACCTTGACAGTAGCCAGTTAATTTCACAGGGACCCGTTACACCGGCGCTATTTCATGGAAAGAAAAATAAAAGGGAATTAATTTGATCTAAGAAGGTGGTGAGATTTTCAGGAACAAATTGGTTTAAAGACAGACTGGACAGGTAGGTCAAAAGTTTCAACATGAATGGACTTACTGCTTGTCAGACAACTGTAATTACTTATAATGAATAGTAGCTAGGTTGGTATTATTGATAACGTTACTGTCATGGTTCTGCAGCCTGTTTTCTCTTTTCTGTGGGTGTTGCCTCTCGGGGCCACGAGAGGGCACTCCTGTTGTTTTTTCCGCCCTCCGTGACCAATTAGGTGATTGGTTTCTGGTGCGTGCAGGCTACTTAAGCTCAGCGCCTTCTTTGTTCCAGGCTTTTGTGTAAGCTTTGTTTATGCTCAGGCCAGTAATTTTGGTATAGAACTTGAAGACTGCATATCTTTTCTGTCTTGAACTTATTTAGCTTAGTTTTAGGTTTAGTCTTTAGGACTTTTTCTTTCCTATTTCTTTCTCTACTAAGTTTTTCCTTGCTTTTCTTTCACACCTCTTCGAGGCTGTATCCTTTGTTACCCTTTTCTTATTTTCCTCCTTGTTTGAGCTCATTTGTATTTCATTGAGCTGGAGGTTTTTTCTTTCACTTTCTGTCTATTTCTGCTCAAGTCTACGAGTCTGTATTCACCCTCTTTTCTGGGTTGTTTTCTGTTGGCTTATATGCGGGGTTATCTTCCTTTTGTTTATTTTTTCCATTCTGTTAATGTACCCTAATTCCTCCGTCTAACTTGTGGTTACTCCACGTGGGTAGCTTTTGGACCCCTTCCCCTCCCTCACAGTTACTTTATTTGGCAGCTAGTTCTTGGAAGAAGGACATGCTTGCTAACATTATATGTTGTATAGATCGCGTTAGCGCAAACTGGCTACGCGCGGCTATAAGTTTCCAATGCGTAGCTACCAGCTGTAGCCAGACAATGCCTGGTTCAGACTAACGCTACGCAAACCCAGTGTTATGCAACAACTCTGCAACAACAGAAAAGATTTTGTTGTTTTACCTGGAATTTTAGATGACATTTGTACTGTAAAATACCAATCTGTAATCCTGCTATTGTATCTAGCAGACTTTCACGTTCACCACGAGGTCTGTGGGGTGGAGGTGTGTCACTTTCTCTGTGGGCGGGGTCAAGGGATGTGACAACAAATGTGGAGGAAAACGGCATACTCTTGCTTTAAGTGCCTGCTAAGAACAGACTAATTTCTGAGTTTTTATCTGTGTGCTGTATGCTACAGAGCAAGAGCCTGCATTAGTTCCCAAGCTGTAATAATAATTGTACAGTTCCTACAAGAGGACCACCACATTTGACAGAGTGCAGGTGTTTTGAACAAACACACACATAGTTTTTTTCCCTCCAGAAGATTTAATCTCTGCCTGGGCTTTAGTGAAGTGGAACAAAGCCTTCTGGGTACTTATGAGAAGCCCAGTACAGTACCACAGCTTAGAATGCAAAGTGAAGTGTAGTTACGATTATGATTATGAGGAGCACAGCCTAGCCGGTGTCTTTAAATATGCCATACCATCGAAATATACACATAAAGAACAAAAGTTTGCATCATAAAGCTTTCTCCTGCCTGCAATTATCTGGCCAATACTTAAAATCAGAATACAAAAAATAATACAGAAATCAGAATACAAAAAATAATACAGAAATCAGAATACAATAAATAATACTGGAATCATTTCAGAAGGGGGGGATGAAAACAGGAAGGAAAACGTATGTCTGGACTCCCATCGACCAACCGGGGGAGTGAGGTGGACAAAAGTGGAAGGGGGTACTGGCCACCTTTGACACAACTCCACCCAACCCCCACACCCCTTTCCTTCTCTCCCTCTCTTCAGTAGACCTCAAGCCCTTTTTATTGTAGGTGTCAGGATAATGTACAGATTTTAGCAGATTGTTATTTCATACCCCGTTTCAGTTAATGAATGCACAAATTTTAGCAGACTGTTATTTTATACTCCATTTTAATTGATGCATTAATGATTGTGCTTAATCTACCGCTTTATCTCAGCTGCGTAACAACTAGCACATTCTTTTTAATGTTGGTACTGTGGCAGGGAGTAGATAGTTTGCCATAAAATATAAATGCTCCATATTAATAATTTCCATCGTGAATGTAATCGCATTCCAACTCCATCCCCACTAAAACAAGCTGAATAACTACCGTGCTGCTAGTGTTACGTGCAGATGTAATATATCCTCACAGTCACGGAGAGTACAGCAGTTATTTCATATAATCATGGACTCGTCTGGCCCTTATGAAAAGGGCTAGAAAGTATTCATTACAATAACAAATATAATCAACTCAAATATAAAATGCACACAGAATGCAAATTACATACAAATATCCAAATATCTGAACATGACTAACCGGTGAATAATGACAGCGGTTTGGTGGGTAGGCAGTATTAAATTAGGAACAATTAGTGGGAGGTGGGAAAAATGTAGACATACTGTATAGTGTCAAATATTTAGCAGTGTATATAACACTCTGTAGGACACTGTGTAGCAGGATTAATAAGCGAGCTGAATCTCCATATGTTCTGGCAGTCAACAGTGGGTGATCTCACCTGTAGGTTCCTGTAATGCACCGTGCTTCGGCAGTGGGCAATCTTGGCCGTCTCCTCGCTGGCATAGAAGAGACCGCACAGCTTGCAGAAAAATCCACTCCTCGGCACCACAAATTCCACCCCTGAAAACGGTAGCACACCGACTCGGTGACGGCTCAAACAGGGGTATGTAAAACTACTGTCAGGTGTGCTTTACAATGAATGTGGGTTTAATCTGCCAAAACCATGAGCTGGAGATCAAACATAGGAATATCCCCAGTTCAAATGCATGCGCGTGTACATAATGGAAAATATAATTCCTCATTTACAGCGAACCATGCATGCACATACTCACCGAGTGGGATGCTGAGCTCACTAACAACTTTGTCATGTATATGGTCTACATCTGTGCTGCTGGGAGACTGATGGGATACACTGCATGTGTCTGGAACAGAAATGCAAGCTCAGTTAAGCAACTGCTCACCATGTTAAATCAGCCTTTGACTTTTTATTTTTTAAGGCAAACCATTGCAGTAGTGGTAGATTAGCAGATATAACTGCAAGAAATGTGACTTATCAGCTAGTAGAGGTAAAGTGATGACTTTGAGAGTTTTTTTTTTTTTAAGAAAATGTGGAGAACCTGCAGTGTGCACTCCTGTTATATAACACATAAAGGAATGCACCTCTTGCTGGAATGTCTCCAGAGTGTTCATCCTGGTCAAGGACTTCCTTGTCAGTTGCCTTGGTGATTTGAGCGGACTGTTTTGTTACAGAGTTGATGGGGGTATCTAGCGGCTTGCTGTCCTTGTGGTTAGGAAGGCACTGTTGAGGTGGCTGGATGTCAGCTGCATCTGTTTCGGCACATGGCTCTTCAGAGACGGCCTTGAGATCCTCACTGGCCAAGTGGCTCGGATCAGAGCAGGGCTCCTCCAGAGTGGGGGCTGAATCGGGTCCCTGGTGTTTCAGGGGTGCCTCGGACGTTTCCTCCGCATTCTCCTGTGGAGGGGGCTTCATGCCATCCTCGGTTGTGTCATCGTTCTGGACGCCCCCCTTCCCGACACCCCTGGACAACGCTGCCTGGGTGTCCCCCACAGCAACATTCCGGACTGCAGGCTTTTCCGCGAGTTCCAGGAGATCGGGTTTGATTATGTCATCGTCCTCCTCCCCCACTTCGTCCACAGTAACCAACTCCTCCATGTTCTGGGGGTACCAGCTTTCCTCCTCGATTTCACTGTCATTCCCCCCTTCTTCTCCCTGGAAAAGCCATACATCATTGGCTGTCACTGCTGTGGACTTTAAAGATGGCTGAGATATGACACCCACTATTACAGAAGTGCTTTTAGGTTTAACCCAAAACATCAGAAACCTACACTACCAATTTGAATTAATTGTTTTTTTAATTCAATCTTTACATTTGCAAAGCCCCATTTTCAGCAGCCATTACTTCAGTGTACTAACAACACTGTGTTACCTCATCCTTAAGTAATCATGCTAATGTGCTAATTTGGTACCAGAGAACCATTCCCATTAAATTAAGCGCTGCTCAAAAGCTGTCATTGCTGCACACGGAGGATTTTTTGAACAGAAAGTTTGAAGAATAGAACAGTTATTTGAAATAGTTTGTAACATTATCAACGTCTTGCCTGTGTTTTTTGATCAATTTAATGCTACCTTAGTGAATAAAAGTATCAATTTCTTTCAAAAATATAAAAATGTCTTTTTGAACAGTAGTGTATGTTTGCAGTGAAAGTGACTGTGAAATTATTTAAGGGCACCAAAACAGTTACGTTTATTAGTGTGAATTTATGTGATTTCAGAGGGTTCATTCTCAATTTTGTGACTTGTCTATATGGAAACAAGTAAATTACATATAAAATTAATTGGTTAACTTAATTAATTAACTGGTTAATTCATTTTTTTTTTAAACGGCTTTATAAAGCCAGCAAATCAGGAACATTTAAAATAGTTGGTCGAAATGCATATTATTGAAGAAGCCGCTCACTCGTAGTTCCGTCGGAAATAAACAATATTATTTTGCACCTGGAACCACAAGTGTGCGGCTTCTTCAATAATTATATCTACTTTATGCTTTTGCTAGCACCTCACTAAGATTTTTTCAGTGTGCGTTGGTCTACAAATGTCTCCCAGGGATGAAACAGGAGCGTGTGGGTTGGTTAGATGTTTTGTGTGTTTCGCTCATTTCACCGAAAGCTGACCTCACTGTTTGCACCTCTCTCCGATTCTGGTACATCCACATCCTTGACTCTTCTGTGAGGAGATACTGGCTTCTCCTTTAACGGTTGCTCCTTACTGGCCTCTGCCTGCGAAAGTTAAGTACACTTCACAAACTGCATTGATTTCCCAAATGTTTGCCAAGGGGCTTTAGACACTGTCATTAGCCTGTACATTTATTCTTCAGCTAAATCCAACCTTCTTGTCCTTTGAAGCCCTTTAATCAACACCCATATTAAATGATAGTGAATGTACTTCATATAATGTGGTAATGGGTCTCTACCTGCACTTCTTTGAAACTGTGTTGGAAGTTTTCTAAACTTAGTCATAGTCTAGACAAAATAAGATTAAAATGTAACTCTTAGTAATTCAAAAGTAATTAAAGTACGGTTTAGTCAAGTTGTGTATTAATTAAAATCTAATTTGAGCTTTTCAAGTATCTGAAAGCTTGAAATGTCTAGTCGGAATAACTACCTTGATATTTCCAGTCACAAGGAACAAAGTCTGGATATTATCTTGACTTATAGACACAAAGTTAACTCTGCAAAATGTAGACTTAACCGCAGGCTGAAATAATTAGCGGGGCTGACACATCATTTTAAAAACAAACAAAAAGGTGTAAATAGCAGTAGCAGTAAAGTAATAATCATTAATAATCACTAATGTACCTCATTTTCACATTCTTCCTCCATCCTGATTTCCTGTTTTTGGCTTGGCTTCCTGCTCGGCCCCCTGACTGGAGACCCCAGCTTCCTGTCTTCTGGTGTCCTTGTGATTGCAGAAGCCTCGTGACCCTCTGGGTCAGTCTGATGGGGTCTGTGTTGCCCCTCTGCATCCCTTCTCTTTGCTCTTCCCTCAACGTGCTGGTGAGGCTGTCTGGGTGACCAGTCGGCCATTTTGTAAAAGTCCTCCTCTTTATGCCTGTACGGTGAGGCCAGGTCCCGAGGGCTGCCCCTGGGGTACCTCTCTCTGTTCCCTCTCCGGACATCCATCCTCTCCTCTGCCATCCTGGAGCTCCACCTATCCATTACCTTGGGGCGGGGCTTCCTCTGGTCCTGTGGCCAGCTGTCAGGGGGCAGGTCCCCGTTCTTGTCCCCGTTCCTCCAGCAGGTCTCCTCCCTCTCCTCCTCCCAGCGGCCGTGTGAGGACCAGTCCCAGGGGGCTCCCATCCCATTGGTCCGCTCGCCCCGGCACACCCCCTGGGGGCTGTGGGCGGAGCCGCAGGAGGTGTAGCCGGGACTGTGTGACCGCGGGCTCACGGACCGAGGTATGGGGCTGCGAGACCTAGCCCGCTCCGGAGGGCAACTGAGGAAACACCAGACAAATGAATCATAGAAACCCCCCCCCCCTTTCCATGTCCCCAACCAGCCCTGTGACCATTACCTTGGGAATGGTTGGGTTCAGCTGCATTTCAATTCAGTGAATTCAGGAAATTTATTTGGATTAAATTAATGCATTTAAATTTCCTGAATTGAAAGGAAATAGAAATTACCCCATCCCTGACCTGGGGCCTAGATTCAATTGACATTTATCCTTAACTTTGACTTGATGAATGCAAGTTTATGTTTGCATTTCGCTGTTCTCATTCTAATATTTGTATTTCATTCTGAAAGTCAAAGTTGGTGATTGAATCTAAGCCGAGGACTCAGAGTTTAGCATGAGGGAAACGCATTACAGTGATAATGTTAAGCATCTGTCAATTTGTGGGGTGTTCTAAGCAAGAGAGAATCATGTGAAATAGCACTGAAATGAAAGCATGAAAATACAAAACACAACATAAAATGTTTTTTTTATATAGGTGTAACAATGTGGCATTATGTTATATTCTAATTAATATATTCAAATTGTATTCATTAAATAATGCTTCTTTAATAAATGCATGCAGTATATATCTTACAGTATACTATATATAAAACTTTATTCTTGAAGAAAAGCATGTCAAGTCCATGAGATAATTTAATAATTGTTTTTGTTAAGCACATTTGAGTGAAAATGAAACAAGTTTAAGATTGTGATGCTGGAGAACACAAATGTTCTTACCACTCAATCTCCCTCTGGGAATTAATATCTTGGATGATGGATTCCACATCCTTCCCTGGTTTCTGCACATGCAAGCATAGAATTGTACACTTTGAGGGTACTGATGAATGAAACAATGGTGACTGTCTTGTTGTAGCTTGTTATGGATGTTATCTGTTGGAACTCTTGGTATTCACAATTAGTATTTTGGGTTTAGGTCAGCACAGTTAACTTGCATTAGCTCTTTAATGACGTTGCACACAGACTTGTTGGTTGGGGAATGCTGTTAGCCAGGCATGACACTGTTTCCCCAATTAATCCCGATTACTCCAGTGGATGCAGTTACATTTTCTACAGTAACTGCATTACAAGTCACCCTAGATAAGAAATGAATGCAATGTAATGAATGTAAGCGCAGATCCAAGCCTACCTTGAGCTGTAGCTCTTTGTAACTCTTTGACATTCGGATGAGGAGTTTCTGATCGTCGATGGTGGCGGGATTCAGTTGGTAGTATTGCACCATAGCTTGCGCCGCCTCCATGAAGGCCATTTCCAGGAAAGCCTGAGGGGGGAAATTTACAGATTGCACTTTTTTAAGAGATTCGAAAACAAGTTATCTAACATGTTCCCAGCAGAATGGTAGATGAGCTCGAAACAGCTTTACAGCTTTATAGCTTTACTATCAACTTTCATGGCAGAAAGATATTTCAGTATTTTCTGGTCTGTGACATTTAAAATATGACTTTACTATGGAAAGATTTACTACTTGCTTCATGGTTCCATAGGCAGGGAAACACGCATGAAAATGGAAATCAATGTTTTATTCCTTAAGGACTCAAGTGAAAGTTGAATTGAAATTGTATTAACTGTGTTGTAAAGAGAAGTGCTTATCGCAGTTCAGCTTGTGGGCAGGCTTGAGAACGCTCACCCATCTGTCAGTACCTGGTGGGTGGACCGCATTAGGATGTAATTGGTCACTTTGCCGAACGGTAGACCCAGGTTGATGACATCATTCTCTGTACAGCTGCCCTCTGGAAGATTACAGATGTGTACCACTCGACCAAAGTGGGGTTTTCTCTGTGGAAACTAAATAGGAAACATTAGCTTTTTAGCAAAATGCAAAAATTATCACTTTAGAATGACCAATATGATGTCTGGTTAGTTAGGGGGTAAGGAAAGACAGTTTCCACAGTAGCTATTGCATTTGTTCTGACTTATTTTTTCTTCCATTGCACCTCTAGTTTTGAATGAAATAGCAACAAAATAAACATGGATTGACATAAATTTACCAAGCGCAGTTCATCTTAATATGGACCAATTAGCCAAACTTTGTGTAGTTATGTAGTTATGAAATAAGGCACGTAGATGATTCTTTTTACAAGGAACACATTTTTCTTCAGGACCCTTAAAGTCAAACATACTTCATAATCTGATGTTTAGGAGTTTTTAATGTTGAAATGGCATTTCTTCAAAGACCATCTACTTAATGTTGTCTAATGCACTGCCTGGCCAAAAAAAAAGTCGCCGTTGCACCCGTCATGCATAGTGCCCACTGTACAAGCCTCTGGAGGTAGTGTTATGATCTGGGGTTGCTTCAATTGGTCAGGTCTAGGCTCAGCAACGTTATGCAGCAATAAAATGAAGTCAGCTGAGTACCTGAATGTACTGTATGACCAGGTTATCCCATCAATGGGCATATTTTAGGACGACAATGCCAAGATTCATTGGGCTCAAATTTTGAAAGAGTGGTTCAGGGAGCATGAGGATTCATTTTCACACATGAATTAGCCACCAGAGTCCTGACCTTAACCCCATTGAAAGTCTTTGGGATGTGCTGGAGAAGACTTTACGGAGTGGTTCGACTCTCCCGTCGTCAATACAAGATCTCGGCCAAATATTTATGCAACTCTGGACGGAAATAAATGTTGTGACGTTGCATAAGGTTGTCAAAACAATGCCACGGCGAATGCACGCCATAATCAAATCTAAAGGCGGTCCAACGAAAATTAAATATTACAGTGTGCGACTTTTTTTTTTGGCCAGGCAGTGTAGTATATTGATAATAACTGAATATTGTAGGCCTTTGCATTCATAACCAACAGACTGAACTGTGGCTGCAGGGACTCTAATCTCTCCCATAATACTTTCTGACCTATAAATATGTAAGCTGTAAAACATCTTTACAATGGTAATGAGAGTTTGGTCATTTAACACGTCAGCTGACCCCCATAGACATGCACTCAGCCTGTCAGTCATCTCCTTGAATTGCCAATTATAGCAAACACTGTTGCTCTCTCACTGAACTTCCTACGCCGGCCGTGAAAACTTATACCACCACGCACTGCCGTGGTAATGATGGGGATATCATTAGCAGCCTGCCCTCACCCAAATACCAGCTGACAAGTTGGCTGAAAGCAGTCACCATTTGTCAATGCAGCACCCCTCTTGAAGGTTTCTTAAATAGCTGCCACACAAACCTGACTGAAATGATTTTGCACATGTATTAACCAAGAATTCTTTCAAACTATATTTTCTTTACCATGTAAATGTGGAATTATTATTACAAATCTACGGGGGCACAGATGGGAAATAATACTCGTAGAACCTTTGCTAAAATAAATGTTTCTGAACTTTACTGTATTGTAAGAATTTCACTCACAACAGAGCCACTCTGTTACTGATTGCTTATGGCTTCTGTTTTTTTTTTGTTTGTTTGTTTTTGTTGTTATTTTGGGGAAAAAAATTTACATTTGTATCGCCATGGTATATAATTCAAGGTTTTTCATTTTAGCTACTGTACCTAGCAAACATGACCATGTGCTTCTGTGTTACAGAAGAAATGGTCTTTAGCAAATGCTAATCCTCCAATAGCCTGAGTGCCCGGAAAGAATGTCTCTTTTATTGACTTTGGCATGCTACCCGACATTAAAAGTTTCAGACACTGAAGTGATAATTATGTTATCGGTTTCATGTCAGGCCAACACACACTGGAATTCTATGGAGGAGAGGTCACTCCTTGCTTCACTGAGCACAATAAACAGAAACATAAATAACATGCATAGCACAACTCCTATATGCCCTTAAAATACACCCATGAGAAGGGGAGCCTTTGAGCGTATCTGATTGCACAATAAAACACAGTTTTACTATATGAAAGCTTACGTAAATCAACTTCCAGCTTATAAACAGTCAGCCACCCTGTGGGGAAGGTTGAGTTCCCACCATTACTAAACTGTTGAAATGATTGTGTTGCCCTCTGCCCTATCAAATAGTAAACAGACCTATGTTTGCTGTCAGAGGCTTTATACCATAAATGACACATGATTTATGTGCAGAATTGCACTGAGAGAGCATTCAAGGATGCAGTGAAGTCTTCTCCACATGGTTCACAAGTTCCAGCTACTTCCAGCCATTCCCTGACTTATTAAGTATTGCCCTAACGGTAGATATGGGCATTTTCAGGTCAGTAGCTATTTTTTTATAGCCATTCCCTGACTTATGAAGCTCAACACACTTTTCCCTCATTTGATTTGTGTGTTCTCTCATCTTTCCCATGTTGATGTATGAATAAGGGAATATGGCCTCTGTGTCACCTCATATTTATACCCCAGTGAAACAGGAAGTCATGGATTACTGCTTGAAAGTTCCTAAACACTCTGATGAACTTTAAAAAGTTAAATATAAATGGGGAAAAATGCTTCAGTTACATTTTGTTCATAAGAATTTCTAGGGGTGCCAATAATTGTGGCACATGTGGTTTTGTTAAAAATAATAATTTCTTGAGGGATTTTTTTTTTTCTCATAATAAATTTATTATTTTTCAAATTTTTTCAGTGTGAGATTAAGCAAATTCACCAAACGTGCCAATAATTGTGGAGGGCACTGTGTCTGCAGTCTATTGAAAATCTAATGAATACAGCAGCTACCAGAGTTCACACAAATGCCAGGATTGCTAACTGGAGTCTGCATGCAACTGGCCGGACATATGTGACTTCCCTCATCCTCATTCACATTGAAAAGGGGAAAAACTCTTTTTCAAAATAAACATGTCTTATTCTTCAGGAACATGAATGTGAAGGTGGGGAACATTATAAGCATCACAGACACATTGATGAAATGAAACAACTGGAGATACAGACAGGGCTGTTGAAAAGAAGTGCCATCAATCTATCAAATTGTATGTCTTAACTTCTCCATCACCATCTACAAGAACATAAAGCTCAGGGGGAAAGTACTTGGTAGGACATACCCAGTATTTACATATGAGACAGTTCAATGTTTACTTTTCGGCGTTGTTATGAAGGTTCTGACCTAAATGATAAATTAAACTGGAAAGCAAATCTTGTTGCCAAGTATATATTTAATTTTTTTTTCTATACAGTATGAATATCAAATATACAATAGTATAGCTAATATATTCAAAAATAGTTATATATTATTTTTGATTGCTGTGAAAAGCCCTTAGGTCATATTGAATGGAAACCCGTTTTGATGGTAAGTTCTGAGAGGTGGGGCTATAGTCATGCCAAAACACTCTTAGTGAAAGGACAATCATCACAACAGTGGCATTCCTGTTTTTATTTAAGGTCATATAACTGTTGGTACAAGTAGGTGCTGACCACACTAATTGACAGACTCTGAAGAGACCATCACCCGTAGATCAACGTTACTGGAGTTTAGATTTATCTCCTGGACTGCCCAACTAAACACTTTCAAATTAAATATACAGTGAGCACCATAATTCATTGGACAGTGACACATTTTTTGTTATTTTGGTTCTGTACTCTAGCACTTTGAGTTTGAAAGGATACAATGACAATGAGGTTGAAGTTCAGACTCAGCTTTAATTTCAAGGTATTTTCATCCATATCGGATGAACCGTTTAGGAATTATATAACCTTTTGTACATAGCCCCCCCATTTTCGGGCATCAAAACATATTGGACAGTTTAACATAATGTAGAATAAAGTAATTTTTAATATTTGGTCGCATATACTTTGCATGCCATGACTTCCTGATGTCTGTGACCCAAAAATATCAAAAGACTTGATATCTTATTTTATGGTAGGCTACTCTTACAAGCAATACTATAACTTCTCTGCATTTGAATGGATCTCAATGGGATTTGGGGGGGTGGGACTAGATTTGTAAATTACAGCTGGAACAGTGTGGAACACATGGTTGGCGAAATGGCTGTAAGTCATTAAGGGTCTGACATATAAAACGAGCCTCAAACCATCACTCTGCTGTTAGATATGCAGTATATGGATGGAACACTTTAAGGGTTGTTTTTCCTGACAAATTTTCCTATTGAACTCTATTAGTTTCCTAAAAAAAAAATGTCTCGCCTAGCCTATATGTCGGGACGCAATATTGCGATGATTGCGTATTATTGCGTATTCATTAATATCCATAGATTACCCCCAAACCATCATCGTAATATTGCATAACGACATATAGCCTAGCCTAGGCCTAGACATTTCTTAGGGAAACTAAAGGGTCTTTTAAATAGTGCCAAAAGTCACGTGATTCACAAATTGAAGACATTTTTTTCTGTATGCAGATGACTTTACTGTGCATATTACTTGGCTAGCTTTTACGGACGCTTGGCTAGACGGCCGTTTCTTACCATATTGCGTACATACATATTGTGTAATTTACACTGTCTAGTAGTCACGCCAATATCTCTACTGGCAGTAGCTACTGTTATGCTTAAATTGCCATGTGACCTATCTGAAACCACTGGCCCATATAATGGCTGAAGCAGTTTGATGAAAAGACTCATAAATATCAGAGGATGCATAGGCTTTATATGAGGTCATTCATCATTAGATGTTCTGCCTCATCCTCTACACGAGTTTCCCAACAAAACCTATCAAGGGACATACTGTAAGTCATACTACAAGGAGGGGACCCATAGTGGAATATAAAAAAAAACCTGACATTTATTTTTCAAGAGTTTTCACTCTGGTTTAGTCTTCATACTTGTATCAATATCATATTATCACAAATATTATCACACCATATTATCACAAATGATTGTCTATAAATGTGTCAGGCTTCAACAGGAAGGATATTTCTGCATGGTGCTTATCTAGTCTATCAAGACAAATATAATTAGTTTACACTCATAAATAATGCAAATGAGCACTAAATGTCTGAGGGGAAAGCAAATGGTATCGGCCTAACAATCTTCCAACCAAAAAATTAAAAATTAAAAAATTTTGTAGACATTCTACAATATATGAATTAACCATTAAAATAAACCATTTCAAATTAGAAAATGCTCCGATAAACATATATGTGCGGAAAGTGATGAATATTAACTCGTGTCACAACACAAGCACCATTCATTCATGTAGTCATTGTAGTGCAGTTCATTCCGATGATAAACGCTCACATTCAGGCCCCATTCAGAGAGAATTGCTCACCGCTCCTCCTGTGAGGTTTATCCCTCTCTCTTAAACCCACCAGCAGTTCATTTAAACAGGGATTCAGTGAGATGATCATCATCAAAATTTAGATTATATTATGGCCCTTTCTCAGGATGCGTCTCTTCCCTGACCATAAAACTGGGGTTCGTTTGCAGTTGAAGTCCGGACTAAAAAGAAAATCCTGTACCAGTGTGTAATAATTTAGTAACTTACATTCCTGTAACTCAGCATTCTGTCAGACTGAACTATCATGGGACATCTTTGAACTGAAGTTCTATATATCCACAATATATAGGAAACCTGACTGGTAGGAATAACATGCATATTCCTGACAACTAACATCTTAAACAGCAGCTTCTTTTTTCCTACAATCCACTACACTCGTCTGTAAAGTATAAGTGAAAAAATATATATATTTTATGAAGTGCATATATACAGTTTAATCCATAAACGTATGTACAGTACCTAAAAAACAGAATAGCAGAAATGTGTTAATGCTTTGGCCTGACTTGTTTGTAGCAATGTTGCAAATCTTTTCAATGAAATCCAATTACCTACAAAGTATTTTTTGGGGAAAACGCCTTGACAAAAAGCAACATGCATTTACCCATGCAAGAATAACAAAATAAATGTTTCTTCTGACAAAAAGCATTTTGTGCTATTTTGCGAATGGCTTGTATCCAAGCCTCTTTCTCAGTGGGAATAAATGCAATTCTTCTGATCTTTTTCTTTTTTATGCTGCAGAGCCCTATCCCTGGTTTCAGAGCAACTTGTTATGATTGTATATTGCTGACCTTTAATCCCATCTGAGGTGATGTAAATCCATTTCCTGTCAAATCCTGTGTCTTCATTGGTGCAGTCGGTAAATATGCAGGGTTGGGTCCTGGGGATATGTCTGAAAGAAAAATATTGTATGATAAATGCTGGACATAAATGTTAAGATCTATTTCATTATTCAAAGGTGAAACCTGTCTTGTGGCTATGACCTGTATATACAATATATTCTGTTTATGATAAGCCCAACAGGGTTAAATTCTGCCACAAATCATAAAACAAAGAGCAGCATGGGTTTTCTTTTCTGTTCTCTGAGTCCTTGATTAAATATAATTAACATTTTAATATATACAGTATATATACTGTGTGTGTGTGTATGTATATATATATATATATATATATATATATATATATATTTGTAATGGTATTTACGATACAATAATACTTTGTTCATCCAATTAGGGCAATTTCTCAGAGGAAATATTTATTTGCATATATTTCTATATGGATAAAATAACGTAGTAACTTCAGTAAACAATAGCCAATACATTGTTTAGTACAAGAAAACAAATAATGGATTTGGAATGAAGGAAGGCATACTTTTTACAAGTGGGTTTCAAGTACTTTCCTTAATACATTAATAAACAAGCAAGAAATAAATGCTGATCAGCTGTTCATGCTGTTCTAAAGTTAGCCGACTTTGATCAAATTTATTTATACATATATTATTGGAATAAAATTACATGTTACATAGAGAATTACCTTGATTGGCAGAGGAAAACGCCACAGAGTTATTTATCGAAGAGGAGAAACATCCGGATGAAAACGCTGGGAGGTGAACAGACCCACTGAAAGGGATAGAATGCAAGAGAAGAGGATCAGCTTGCAAGACCAAGCACACCGTGGTGGATATATCTGTTACAGAGCTCAGATTCAACCTGTTACCACTGTCTATGCAGCATAACACCAATAAAACTATACAATATAATCCCATATCTGCAATCGTTCTTCAGCAACTATGGAAAAAACTAAGGTAATAATGAGGGGGGGGGGGGCTTTTATTTGCAGTAAATCAGTGGACTGCTAATTAATCGCACACTTTCACCATTGAAGCAGTTTTGGATCTGTGGAGCTTAATAGAATAACTTTATTTTTTCCCAGTGGGAACATGAGGATTTGTGGATTAGTCTTGCATTAGTCACCTGTCAGTGTAGGGCGAGCAGTTTTGCAGGTGGAGTTTTCCGTTGACATGGTGGTCCCAGTCCTGCAAGAGGCAACACTCAGTACTAACCTGCAGTTCTTAACCTAATTCACCTGAAAATTGTCATTCATAACCACCTAACTACAGTCATTCATACCAGCCACTGAGCTCTCCCGATGGTGGTGAGCAAATAGTGGCTAAACTTTCAAACTGGAATACTGTTGTGGTTTTTTCGATTTTTTATTTTTTTATTTTTTATTTTTTAATGCTTCAAAATGTATAAACATAACACTTTTATGTTTGAATGTTAGCTGAAAAAGTCATGGAGATTCTACACAGATGAATAATAAGATTACAGTTAAAATCACATTTCCAGAAGACGAAAACAAAATAAGAAATAATTTGTGTGAAGAAAAAAGGTACACTTGACTGATGCATAGTTATGGACAAATCCTAAATGGATATGAATCCTGAGGTATCTATATAGTGCCTTCAGAATGTTTTCACACCCATTAATTTCTTCTCATTTTTCTGTGCTGCAAAGTCCAATTTAAACACATTTAAGGTTTTTTTTTTTTCAACTCCTATAAAAGCAACTCACTATGATGTGAAAATGAAATGAAAAATATTTAATGTCTTCAGAATTTAAAAAAAATAAAAATAAAAACCTGAAAGTGACTTAATTGGTAAGTATTCATCCGTTTCTATTAGCAAAACCTTGAATCTTCCTTCCGTAAGTCCATTGTCACAAAATGGGGAAGAAAATACGGCACAACCAGACACTACCAAGATCTGGCCATCTTACCAAACTGAGCAACCATGAGAAGGCCAATTGTTCGAGAAGTGGCCAAGAGAACAGCTACAACACAGAGTTGCAGAGCTATTTGACTGAAGTGGGAGAAACTCCAGAGATCAACAATATTTTCAGCACTTCACAGATTTGGCCTCTTTGGGACAGTGACTAAACAGAAACAGCCTTGTAAAAAAAGGCTAACGTTTAGTCATGGCTTGAGTTTGCCAGAGCCCCTGTGACAAAGCCTGGGACCTTCTGGAAGGAGACTTAGTGGTCTGGTGAGAGTAAAGTTGACGTCTTTGGCCTGAAAGCAAAGCCCTATGCTCAGCACAAACAAAACCCACATAGCACTGTTTCTGTCATCAGACATGGTAGTTGTAGCATCATGCTATGGGATTGCTTTTCAACAGGAAAAAACTGTCTTGTTCTGTTGTTTGCGTCATAAAGGTGTTTAATTTATTGTTTTGTTTAAGGAGGGGAAGGAAGGATGAATACTTTTTGAAGGCACTTTCAACTGAGTTATGTGTGACAAAAACAGCTAGTAATAAGCATAATCTGAAGGGATATGAATAACACTTTCTATGAATCATCATAGAATCGTCATAAGAGCTACATAGACATTCATTAAAGCCTATTTCAATAATTGTAAATGGTGCTTGTTACTTGGTACGTTGTGCTAATGGCATTTGCTGCATCAATGGCACATTCATTGCTGACATAAGCATTCATGCATTTATGTAACACTTACGAAGCAATATGTACTGCTTAAAATGGAACCGTTCACACTATTACCCAAAGTTGTGGCAGCTATCTTGGCTAATTATAATTGCTCAACTTTTCAAGTAGTGACTATTAACCGATAATTTGCTATGCCTGTTTGTGGTAAAAGATAATGACTCACAGTGAGGTTAAAAACCTTCTTGTCACAGATGGTGCAGTGATGCGGTAGGTGTGATGGCGTCACTCCATGGAAGTCATTGCGCTGATGAGGCTGCAGGGCCGTCAGAGCCCTAGAGAGAGACGTTTCTCCGGGCTTCAGCTGCTGGTGTCCCATAATCCCCTGGGTGCTGCCCATGGAGCTGTACTTGCCGTCCGCAGTGGGCTCCTCAGGGTTGTACAGCTCACAGTTGCTGAAAGGCTGGGCTGAAGTGACCCACGCACCCCCTGAGTTGGTGGCTGTATCTGCTTTCCCTGAGTTGGAGAAATGACCCGGGCTGTCCCACTGCTGCCCGTTAGGGTTGCCTGCTCTGGGAGCCTCCCAGTTCTGCTCCACGCTGAATCCAGACTGAGGATCCAGCCTACATGTTCCATAAACATCCCTCTGAAATCCAGGTCGGGTTCCAGTTTTGGCCAGGGAACTGGATAGTGCATTCTGCCCGTTGCTGTTTTTGGACACCGTGCTAGACGGCGCGCCAGGGAAGCCGTACTGGCTCGGCCTGTCAGTGCCCGAGGGGAACGTCGTGCTAGCCCCCGAGCCCAGCGAGGTCTGCTGGCCGGACGTTTGAGGAAAACCACCCCGGAATGGGTTCAGGCCGGCGCTGAGGGAGCTTTGACTGGGGAGGCCTCCGACACCTCCTCCAATCATAGACTCCAGAGTTGAGGTGAGTGGCGGGAAGGCCGCCGCGGTACCGGTGGGGAAAGCAGACCCCAGCGGAGGGGGGCCCACTATGTTGGAGGTCCTCAGCTGGTCGAGCAGGGGCTGAGACATGGCCACGTTGGACAGGACCTGATTTAGAACGCTGGCAGCCGCCGCCGCAGTGTTCCCGCCCACAGCTGACTGGGCCAGTTTTAACCTCTGGAGGGTGAGCTGTGCTTGAAGCTGGGCGATCTGCAAATTGGCCGGGGGTAAGAGCATGGGGTTCTGTCCACCCCCGCATAGCTTGCTGCCAACAGGGAAAGAATTACTCTCAGAGTGATCCGATGAACGGGCGCTGGAAATAATTCAAAGGAACGTGTGTCAGAAAACTTGGAGCTGAACAGCAAAATTACTTTGTCAACATTTTATGTTACCATGCTCGATTAATAGCGATATCTTCTCCAAATTCTGACAGGCACTCTCAAATGATGACTAAATTCAGTGACTACTAATTTGATGATATACTGTAGGGAGCTTTGCCATCATCTCTGACAGCCAAGCGCCCGACACACACACACAAACATGCCCTTATCACTCTCCTGACAAAGCTGTGAAACCAGTTGGGTCAAATATGAAAATGTGCCAAGAAACGTGCTTTGATTGTTTTCATTTTATATCATAGTACTTGTTTTCTTATCGGTCTTTAAATATTTTTGATTGAACTTAAATTGAACTTTTCCAAAAAAAAAAATTCTGCTACAATGCTGATGTGACACGATTCCAAGGTCGGAACTGAACTAAAAACGACAGCGTCAGCATTTTCCCTGAGGGGACAAAATCACTTCAAGAAATAAGGGCAGCTAACAGCATTTAATAGAAATTGGGGTCAAAGGGTCCATTTAGCCTGGAAGTCTCTTTTAACTAAGCAGAATGGCACCAAGGCTCCTTAAATGCAACATGGTGTTAAGGCCAGGTGTCTTAGACGGCAAAAGTGCACTAAACTACATTACATTTCTTGGAAGTTGTACAGGTATACTTTAGTGGCACTAAAGTTTGTGTGAATATGCCTGAAGTCAGACCAGCACCACCATCCCATAAAACATCCCGGAGGAGCTTATTCTGAAATAAGGAGATTCATGCAATAACCTCACCATTGCACGTCTGTAAACACCATCTACATTAATAGATACACACAGTTATTGAGAAACGTCCAGTAATCTTATAAAAGAATTAAAGATAAACGGCTCTCTTCTCTCTAATAGACAGACTGATCTGATTCGCCCTCCCACTGTAGCAAAGTGGTCTTGTTTATGTTTGTGTTCAACACTAGTCTGCGTTCAATGTAAAACAGGGTCATAGTCTTACCTTGTTTAAGCCCCCTCCCCTTTTTTTAATAACCTATTGATCACAAGTGTCCGACATACCTCTTTTGTCGGGATAGCTTTAAATCCGCTAACATGGCCGATTTACACATCCATTCGAGACGCGTTTTAACCAAAAGTTAAGTTCACTTTGAGATCACGTTCACTTATTGCCACTCTTGTCTCTCTCACACTAACCGAGTTGGGGACAACGTTATAAACAGAAACCTGACACACAAACGGGGCTGTATTAGCCTACTGCGTATGCTTGACACAGCTATGTCCAAAACTCCGTCATGCGGTTATTTCATATAATAAGGTTTGGTAGGCTAGTTGTGGGCTGTAGCCTACTAGGCTATATAGGCCTAGTTTAATCTAACGAAAATGAACTATAGTAAAACTATAGTATGTCGACAGCATATACTATACAAATACTATAGTATTACTGTAGTTTTTTCGTACACACTATAGTCATAGTCTACGGTGACACTCCACATCCCCCATACTGAACCCATCGCTACACTGTCGTCCTTCAAGATTCTGGAGGACTCAGATGTGCTCGAGCTGGTGACGCTCCATCGCGCAACCACCTGTCCACTAGACCCCATACCTTCAGCAGTCCTCCAGTCTATATCTGCTGAGCTCCTTCCATATCTGTCCTCCATTATTAACACCTCCTTAATCTGTGGCCATGTTCATATTTTTCCCAGGATGGGGGGGTCGTGTCCCCCCCGGGATTTCCGCCTATGCAAATACTATAGCATTTTTATAGTGGGCGAAAAAACTATAATATTCTTATAGTTTTCTAGAAGATAACTATAGCAATACTATAGTTCATTTTCGTTAGGGACAAAATTATTAACCGTTCACATATTGGCAACTGTAAGATCAGTTAAGGCAACAAACCCGCTGTGACATTTTTAAACTTAGGCAAAATTATGAAGTTGCATATATGACCGCATAATTTAACATAACGGGCTGTTCTGCGAAAGTAGCCTATGCCGTTTAGCCTACTACCTAACTACACGTCCAAATAATTTGTCATCAAAATGACACGTTTAAGATGTCTATCACGTCTCGTTCTAATGGTGAAACTGCCTTCATGTACTTTCTATACACTGTCTGCATTTTCCATAAAGAAACCAGATTAGATTAATCTCATCTAATGATAACCTCAGTCAGTGTGTGCTCCTTTTCACAGTTACAGAGCATTAAAAACAGACCAAATTCACATAAAATGAAACCAGCAAACACTAGATGGCGCTATTGGATAACCGTCAAAAGAAGTAAAGAGGTCACGGATCAAGGATGAAAAATAATTTTGTAGGCTATTGATAGCCATATTAATAGTTGATATATACTATTTAAATTTAGTTAAATAAGGTTCCAAAGAACATTTTTTACGTTTATTTTTAGGCATTGTCGTTAACAAGAGTCTGCTTCAAGATTTAAAATGAAATGTCACACAAATGAACTTTATCTATTCCTAAAATGCTGTTCAATGGTATAAGCTACACAGTATGAAAATATAATGATCCTTTTTTTTCCTCCATAGATTGCTTTTTTATTTGATTTGCACTGCATTTTCTGACAGGAACCAACATGATGTTTAGGGTACAGCGGCTCTTTAAGGTGTGTAATTGTATTATTATAACATAACTTAATGACAAGAACTGGCCATTCAGCCCAACAATGCTCGCCATTTTCCTACCAACTAAAGGGTAGCTAGTGCTCACTGTTTACCTAAAAACTAGATAGTATTCAGCACCATATCAAGCCTGGTCTTGAAAATAACCAGAGTTTCTGCTTCTACTACATGACCTGGCAAGCTATTCCACACAGTGACTGCTCTCTATGTGAAGAAGTACTTCCTAATGTACTTCCTCACATTATGCATAATGTTTAAAGTCATGTGCAAACCTTTTTTCTCCTGATGTTATTTTTTATCTGAATTTTTGTTGGCTGCTTGCAAGCCTTCATGACATACCTTGACTGTGTAATTGTGTTGCAGTCAAACACTCCCGAGTGACTGCACCAACAGGTCATTGCCAGAACCTGCTTCATCTTTTCACACCTGTGAGTGCTTCTCAGCAGGGTGTCCATCTGACAGATTTACGACTGCCCATCTGTTGACACTTGGTGCCGACAGAGATAGCAACCAGTGGTCAGATTCTCTTCTACCCTTTTTTAGGCAGACTGGTGCTGTAAAGTGTAAAACCCACTGATGTGGATTTTTGCTGTAATTTTGGTTAGAAGGTTCCAGAGGCTTTGTTTTAAAAAAATTAAAAAAAAAAACAATTTTATATGCATCCTATTTTTCCCTGTAACTCTAAAACTCATGTGAGGTCTTACGGAATGAGCCACACTTCTCAGTTTTGCTGAAGACTCCTGTACCGGTGCACATTTATGAAAAGAGTGACATTATCAGTAAGAGACTGAAAAGATATCAGGCTTACATCTTCAGTAAGATACTGAAAAAATAGCAGGAAGAAAAGTCCCCATGGCCTCTTACTGAAGAAGCTCTTAGGTTGGTCAAATAAAGGCCACATGTAAATCACAGAAGACATTTCCACTTTTTTTATTTTTATTTACATTTATGAGAACCAAAAATAAAAACTGAAAAGAAATATTGCAAAGAATGTGTCCCTTCTTAATTTCACAACCACCAATGGGCAGATTATACAGTTGCAGTCTTTTAAATGAGAATCAAATTGTCTTCAATGTAAAACTACTGCAACAGACATTTTGAGAAATGAATGAATATAAACACTGTATTCATACATGTTGAATTAAGTGTGCATTAAACACACCGTACATTGAAATCTGTTTTTAAGAAGTAAAAATTATCTAAATATTTTATCAGTGAACACAGGTCTTGAGGCATGCGCTTTGATTGAGGTACTAATATGACTGCACCTACCTATCTCTATTAGTTTTTGCTTAGTATGCTTACCATGTTAATTGTACTTTTTTGTAAGTAGCTTTGTAGAAAAGCATCTTTTTGAAATGTCTAGATTGTAGGTAGATACAGTTGATTGATACTGTATGTCTTCACTTTTCGACTAAAATCCAGCTGACATCGGCCAGCCTGCACTACTATGTCTCAAACATCGGTACAGACAAGTTAACCCTCTAACAAACAGAAAGTCAGATTGTCTCACTGCCGACAAGCACCACTTGCCAATCAGCACAGCTGACGTCTCTTGATTTATAGTTTTCAGAGAACATGATGAGGGTCTGCAGTTAGGGTCATGGCATGGAATTTCTTCTAGGAATTAAAAAAGTTTTTTTTTTTTTTTCCTGTGTGTGTTTGAATATCTGTTAGTTATGTTATGTGTGCATGTCAAGCTGTAAGTATGACATATGTTTATAGAAAGGAAGCTTGGTTTTCTTCAGGAAAACCTGTTGTTTTTCCTTCCCATGTCTACGGTGAGTAACTGATCCAAAATGACGTACTTTCGCAGCTGTTCCTTTGACCCACAGGTTAATCTTTACCATGTCAAAAATGAATTAGCGAGACTGTACCGCTACAAGGCCTTCATTCACAAAGGATTCCCTGTGCTGTTTCTTCCATTTATAACGTCATTAGCGTCATTGGATTACCATTTACATTTGTATGGCTTTTGTTTTAAAACTACAAAAAAGATCCCTTGGGGTCCGTAGGTATAATGCTGCACTCCTGAGCATATGAACTTGGCAGCTCATAGCTCCGACATGGGAGCTCTGAGTTACGAGCTTGAGTGTTCCAGTGGTCACTTCATAGTGACCATGGCTGCAGGCAAGAAGCGGTCTAGCTCTAATACCTTCTGAGCACCAAAAGCTTCAGAGCTACTTTTTCACAGAAGAAGTGGGAAAAAAACGCATATGGCAAGCCAGTGTTAAATTGCCTACGTATATTTCTATATAATAGGCCTATTTTTTAAAAAAAAAGTATTTCCATATCTTACTCATGCAAACTGTTTATAACCCCATAGCTTGCCTATATTTCCTATGAATGTTGTCAAGTAAAGGATGCGGGCACTCATACACATTGAAACTAACACTGAATTAAATTGTGATTCAAGTTGTTGTTAAGAATTTCCCATGAAAATACAGATTAATTCATTTTGAATCACGTCACTTTACTCCTACGGCAACCCGGAGCTGTGAAAATATACCAGAGTTTCCGACTTGTAATTCCAAGTTAACAGGCCATTCCAGTATATCTTTCCTGGTCAGAAGGTCGTAATTACGAGCTTCCCAGGTATCTGGAAAGCAGCATAAATCCCATTCTGTTGGGTGGTGTAAATTTCCTAAATGTTGATACTTTTTCAGGTAACCTGTTTAGCAGATTGCTTAAAGTAACTGATTGTTTTCACCTCAAGTGAAACATGCATATTCAGCATTCACTATATCTGTCTTCCATTAGATACTGTCTTGTACTTGTATTTTAGTCAAATATACTTTTTCTAATCTTAAGGATTTGAAAATATATATCAATTGCACCTACAATAGCATCCACTTATTTTTTATATAAATACCTGCTATAAGTATAATGTAGGCTACATAAAGTGCTGTACAAAACATGCAGACATTGAATACTGAGCAATAACAACGTGGGAAAGAGTTCTGACAAAACTAATGTTTAATCAAGAAAAAGGTTTCTGCTGTATATTTATACATGGGATAAATAAATGATGACGATAAATGATACAATGGTGTTTTTACTTATTTTTTTAGGATGTGAAAGTGTTGACAAGTGCTAAGAAGGAAAGGAAAGCAGTGAAAGTTGCTGACAGTGTTTGTCAGAGGGTGAGTCTCAAACTGAGGATCAGCTGCCAACTGAGAATGTCTTGGATCATGTTCAAGATGACATGGTGGAACCTATAAAGAGCTGTTGCTCTGTGATATGTCCATCAACTCCTTGCACAGCAATATCATACCCCAACACATTATTTCTGCACAAATCTCCTTTGTTCCCACTAAGTTAAGGGTTAAAATTTTTCTCTACGGAGAAACTGTTAATTAATCAATCTATGGTGGAGCAGGTCAGTGATGTACAAAGGTGCCTGTCCATGCAAGGCTCTATAAGTAAAAACAAGAACCTTAAAATGAATCCTGAACTTTATGTAAAGATGATAAAATTGGAGTGATGTGAGCCATCCTGCTAGACCTTGCCTTGTCAACAGCCTTGCAGCCTTATAGCCTATATATAAGTATGTGTGTGTGTATATATACTCAAGCACTTTGAGTTTGAAAGGATACAATGATACACGGACGTCGTATATCGTATATTGTTTGAGACAATATTGTGTCGTCTTCCATGTGTTCATCTAAATAGATCAACAGATACAATGGCTACAGAAATGCGTTTGAAGTAATTCATCTTGCAAAATGTACTTCACTGAAAATCATGAAAATACATAAAACTACAATCCAAAAATGTCAAGAAATTAAGTAATCATAAAATATGTGATTTAATCATCTAGATAGATCATAAGAAGTAATTTTAACATGATCAAGATGGTGCATATACACAAGAAAATGTATTAGAATACATTTTTCATGAAAAATTTATTAAATTGAAAAAAAGTACATAGTCTTTCTTCCATAAAAATGTCGAGAAATTGAATCGTCTTAAATCTGATTTTCATAAATTGAAATATATACAATGAATCAAATTTTAAATAATTTATCATTAAATGCTTTTCAGAAAAAAAAGTCTAAATAGACTAGTTATTTTTAGATCAGAGTTGTCTACAAAATGTAAAAACAGGAGATATTTAAAATATTTTGTTTGTTTTTATTGAGAACGATGAGAAACAACCTTAATGCTAAGAGTGATATTAAATATATACAAGTTTATAAGTTTGAAGTAATTTATCATAAAAAATCAATACATTAAATACATCAATGCTTAAATACATTAAAACTATTTTATATTGTGTGTGTTCAAATATTATATTTCCATTATCATGTAAAGCCAACATATAAAGCTCTGCAGCATTTAAAAGACCATTCACAGGGCATTGACATGTTTGAACATTTGCACCTGGCACAGACTACAGAACAGCAGGAGTAGCACAGCTGAAATTTAGGGTCTATGTGACATTTTTCCAATGGAGTCAAAAGCATTCACAGTCAGCACTGAGCAGTTCACAGGACAACATGAGGGAATGTCCAACAACTACAGTGAGTTTATATTATTCTTTACATGACTAAGAACTTTCAATCTATGTGCTTTTCCTGTAGCAGTGAACCATTATGATCATTTCAATTATTCATGACAAAATATGGACCACATATACTCTATTAGAATAAAAAAAATACTCTATAAGAGTTGATTTTACACATTGCACACAAACATCCTACTGTGTACAATGCCTATACAGGACATGTATGTGGCAGTACATAGCATGCGGTACTTACAGTCTTAGTCATTCCTAAAACCCACAGTAAAGACAACATGTGTAGTGCTGACAGAGTGGCTCATTCTGTCAACCAATGCATGCGTTAATATGGGAGCCTCTCTGTACTTTAAATGGAAGGAAATAAAAAAACAGGAATATGTATTGCATTTCATCATATTTTAACAGCACTCGTGCAATGGTGATTTAAGCTACGATGTCACAGTTCATTCTGTGTATCCATTAAAATCATTAATATATAACACTTGTGAGTTCTTTGGTGTGTGAGTCCATTTGATTTCATGGTTTTCCTACCTAAAGTGCCTAGCGTTCTGAGTTACATGAGTTGCACTGACAGAATAAACTATTTTACAGCCATGAAATGTCATACGTGCTGCAGCACATGCAGCGCTGAACAACCCAATCTGGAGCTGTCGTGTGCCGCGGCATGGCTGTAGAGGTCTCAACAGCTACTCACTATTTGTGCGACTGCTAAAATCAAGCCCTATACAGTTTAGATGACAAAATGCTTTCATGAGGAACATGGACTCTCACTCGGAAAGAAACCACAGCAGTACTAAGTACTAAAAGACTTCAGGCACATTAAGTACACCATAAAAACTTGCCCGTTCAAGTGAGTAAGCAAGCGAGTAAGTAAATAAATAAATAAATAAAATCTGACAGTCTATCAAATTTGCACTTCAACATTTAGCAGACACTCTTAACCAGAGTCACTTGGAAAGTTACATTTTATGTACAATCCTTTTGTACAACTGGATATTTTACTAAAGGAATTTGAGTATCTTGCTTAAGAGTGTAATGGCAAAGCTACGGAAAAATGCCTCAGCTAGGAAATGAACCTGATTACAGTTCCCTGATTATTATGCTACATCATTTACCTCATTATGATCATGCACAGTAGATGAATAATCTTCGGTCATGCAAAGCAACAGTGCATTTAAATGTAAATTCTACCATCGCAACAGTGATATAATCCGACACCACACTGCTTATTCAAGTATTACTGATCAACATAACAACCCACTGACATCACATCGTCATCTCCGTGTCAGCAGAAAGCACAATTTGCTATGCAGGTCTTTATTTCTCTCTCCATCTTATCTGGTGGAAAACAGTAGCATTTTGTCCTACTCAGATGACACAAATCCTGATACACAGTGTGTAACTACAACTACAGTCGGTACATTCACTAAATGGAAATGATTGTCTGTACTATGATTTTTGGAACAAAAATGGGATAGCTAACGTATTTATTTGTTTAATAAAGTAACTTTATGCTGCAAATATGTACTATAAATTAAACTGTTCATACCACAGCTTACAGAAAGAAAGTTTCAGATACATTTTTAAAAGTACCAGCAATTAATACATATCTGTACTGTAAATGACGACACCAAGGGAATTTATAGAGCTATGCTAAGATTCCACAAGTATTATAGTTCAAACAATTGACAATAAAATTAGATTTTTGAGACAAATGTACCATTGTAAACTCTAGCAGGCAGCTCTTGAAGTGTCAGCAGTGGTTTAACATTGAATTCTCTTTTTAATTCCCCTGGAGATCAAAGCTAAATGCCTTTGGTGTGACTATCACTGCAAAGACCTCCTACTTTCAGCTGTTCACAGTGTCAATTTGCATGTGATGTCACACTGTCTTTAGTTTAATAAACAACGACATTTTCCATTACCACAATCCTCATCATCATTACACTTCAGCATTGAGCTGTTACTCATATCCAAAGTGACTTTGCACGGATTAAATTTCACATACAATCCATTTACACAGTTTTTTTACAGATATTTTTACTGAAGGAATTCAAGTTCAATAGTAGCTGATACTATTACTATCATCATCATCATCATCATCATCATCATCATCTCGCCTGTTCCAGATCTTTGATGTTTAAAAACTTGTCAGGTTAGCTGAAAATGTTTATCAGCTTAATTGAGTGTAGTCGTCAAGTTGGTTGAATACAGTACTGTTAAGTCTTCTTGTTACAATTACCCAATCTCATTGATCCTTTTTATGCTGCAACCACGTCCTAACTATCCATTTTACGCTTCATTTTCAATTACAAAAATTTCTGCTTGATGAATGTGATGTATTATAATCATTGTATTACATAAGGCCCCATCATCATCATCACTGGCACCACAGTCCACTTTGCAGTAACACCAGGCAGCATTCCAGCCACGTGCTGAGCGCATGGCCCTGTGGGATAGATCAAACAAAGCCCCAGCTCAACTGCTTTAGGTGTGGAGGGGCGTAAGCATTTAGCAATGCAGCGTCCTGCTGCGTCTCAGTTTGCTTGAACTTTTTTGCTTTATATACACTGGCGGACCCGCCCGTAAATCATAGGTGAGGCATTCTGTCGGAAAGGACTGTTATGCATCTCCTTGGTGCATTCCTCCTTTATTAACATGTCAGAAGTCACGCTGTCAGCGCAAGATGGTGACTGATGGGCAAGCAGATGACTGATGGCACAAACCACATCTCACCCACTGCAGAACAATTCTCACTAGGGGCCCTATCTTACACCCGGCGCTAAGCGGCGCTAACCCAAACACAAGTGTCTTTGCTATCTTACACCCGGCGCATGGTTCATTATAACGCCTTGCGTTCACGTCCTTTAACTACCATGTATTCTTGCGCCCATTACAAGTGAACTGGGCGTGTTGGTCTTAAAATGAGGAGTGGCCAGGATTATTTTTGGCGTATTGCTATCTTGAGCCAGCAGAAAGCGCTTGCGCTAGAACCACCAAAAACCTGGTCTAAAGTCATGTCGCAGTTGTTTACATGTTTTTTTAACGGCGCCTTTTTAATTACAGTGACCAGGTTTCCATACTCTCAGCTTATTAAAACCCAGCTGATTTCACCTGTTATTCCATAACTGAACAAAACGATTTTAAAGAGAATTAAGTGTCTAAACAAAACAAATTTGCAGAACGTCACACAATTAATTTTAATGCCATTCTCTGCATGTGCGCTTTAACTTCAAGCAGGATCAGATCTGTTTCCCCTGCTGTAAATCGCTCTTTGCACGGTCTTCCTGGGAAAGTGAATTGTTTTAAAGCATTACGCTACCAGTAAAACAGGTTGGTCACATTTCCAAAAACAGGACATTATAAAACAAGGGGAAATATGCGTGAACATATGGGTTGCCAACCTGACAGCTTTATTGTATTTAGTGTCATCATTAAGGCAAAATAATATGTTATTAATCAATATTACTATGCAGGTAGCCTAATGAACTTCGGATGAAGCTTGAACTTCGAGAACTCCATGAGAACAGCCTCAAGGAATTGATGTTTAACACTTTCATTGCATAATGAAACGAAATTTGTTGAACAAGCAGGCTAATTTGGCATTTTGTAAGGTGAGACTGAAGCCATTGGTAGCTTATTCTCAGCTGTTGCAGGTCCTTTTAACGAAATGTAACCGCATATATTTTTAAAATAACAGCCCTGTCGGGAATTACCGAGAACTCATAGGCTAATGGTTAGTCCGAATAATATTGATCACACTATTGATCCATTTAGCCTATTCCTTGATCGCACTAAACAGGCACGAGCATGTCTGTTTCGCCATCAAGCAATCCACCAAGGTGGAAAAGCAGGCTTTTAAAGGGAATGGGATATGACATTTTGATTGGTTTATTGCATGTCACGCCTAAGACAAACCTATAATTAATGAAGCGACTAGGTTCAGCCCAGTTGCACCTTGCGCTGTGCTTAGCGCCCAAAAAACACACCGTTAAAATAGCAAAAGTGGACTTGGACACGCCCTAAATTGACTTTACGCCATGCGCTTAGACCAAGCACCAAGATCGCCAAGATAGAGCCCTAGGAGTGAGAAGAAACCACACATGGAGAAAAAAGTGCATGGAGCTCCCCACTTATAAACAATCAATAAACAACCGTGTGTACAATTATCATTTTGCATGTAGGCTCTATCTTTTAGCTTGGAATTCATTTGATGTCATTGGACATTTGAAAGTCAATGGGCATAGGATTCTGTTTAGCTGGATGTGTCATGACCCGCCAATTAATTTGGGCCAATTTAAAAGTAACTGGTCTGTACAACCAAGTATATGCCCTGGGTTTTATTTGAACTATTTCTCTCCCCCTCTTTTTCTCGATCTAAGACCATGTAGATTAGTCTGGCTGCACTGTTGTACTGGGTCCAAGTGTGCATATTTATAAAGCACATCATGTGTTATTTTAAACCTCATTGAAATAGCATCACTCATTTCTGCACCCTGATATGGTGAAAATTGATGGGCCTGTTTCTACACAGGTAGCCTACAGCTGTCGTAAGGCCCCTCCCCCTTGGTGTTCCAGCCAATCCCATCCAGAAAACAAGGATCTGGCTGAACTAGTAGCAATGCAAAGTGTATGGAATGTTCACTCAGCATGACCACGCCAACAAACAGTTCTGTGAATCATTGCATTTCTCATTCATACCATTCACCCACAGCTTGATGTGCAAGACCTGGTTTGTCCTTCAACACTTCAATGAACGTAGATTTGTATCACAACATACTAAACTGAAAAATCAATAAATACTGCATGCCTCCAAATATGTACTGTACCAGCTGGGACCAGACTTCTGACTCGTGTCATCACTAAAATATCCTTGGTACACTACTATCAGATAAGGCCAGGAGAAGTATTAATTTGCACTAATTCAAACTCTCATTCAAAGAAAGCAGATAAAAATTGGAGTCCCTCTCCAGAGGTTTTTAATGAAAAACTGGTCTGCTTTAACTTTTACCGTGAAGCCTAACTTTGACCAGAGGGGCTCCCCCTATTTTTATTGTCTTCAGAATTTCTTCCCACCTGGGAGTTTTTTCTCACCACTGTTTGAGTGTTTTTTTCTTCCACACTTGCTGTTTTTTGGGGGTTCAGGCTCATTTTCCCCCAATTTTCCTATTTCCTGTTTTCCTGTAAACCATCTTTGTGACCAGTGCGTCTGTAAGAAGCACTGTACAAATATTTAATTGTAATTAAATAATAAAATTGCATAGAATTTTAATTTCATTAATTGAACTGAATTTAAAATAGCCTCAAGTCTGGATTGTGTGAATGATTAGCAATATCATACATAGTCTAACCACGACCAGCACGTGTTTTTAAGAGGTACTCTGAATGGAAGTCTCCCTACTACTGCAAAAATAAAACCTGTTGCTCAGACTACAACACAGACTTTTTAAAAATGTATATGGATTTTCAGCTTTATTGGACAGCACAGTGTAGAGAGACAGGAAGAATGGGGAGCGAGAGAGAGGGAAAGACATGCGACAAAGGTCACAGGGCCGGACTCGAACCGCCAACGTTGCGGCTATGCCACAGAGAAAAAAACAAAAAAACAATTCACACTCAATTTTCCTCCCTTTCCCTCTGCTTTTGGCAACACTGCCAAACAACTGAACTATTACAAGTCCAAAATTCTGAAAACGACAAACAATCTATAAACAACCGTGAGTACAATCCTCTAGTACAATTATCAGAAATTCTGAAAAAGGTCACCAAACCCGATAGCATGAACCTGAACAATTAACTCTCTCTGTAAATTTGTGGAAACTCTGCTCTGAAGATTATATTACACTATAAGGTTTAAATCTCCTAAATCAATAGCAACCAGTAAAGATAAACAAGAGGCACCCCATGTGGTGGTAGGTAAGAAACTTAAAGAACGGTTATTCTTGCTCTTAATAGCATCTGCTAGATGTTTCTGAGTTCCCTGGGGAGAGGTCACTTCCCTAAAATGACAGGCCAACAGGATGATATAATGACAACAGCTGGGAGGGAGGGAGATAGACGAGAACAGTGGCTCACAGGGCAATGTTTTCATTTTGACAATTTTCACTAATACCACTCCCAGCTAATCTGTTGAATCACTTTAAGTCCAGAACAAACAGGTGTGCACCTCAACCTTGGCTGTAATATTTCAATACTGCATACCGTGCTAAATTTCACGCTTTACGGTGGTGACCTTCATTAAGTTGTTTACAACCTGATGGATTAATGGGAAACAGTGATAATGTTATAGTGCTACACTACAATTATGAATACAAACAGCAGCACTGTAAAATGTATCATTTAAGTGTATGTGACTGACACATTTAGGCAATAAACTAAGATTACTAACAGTGCTGTTTGGTTACTCATTGATGTGAAGCATGGGACCTATAACGAATGGTGGGTGAGTTGATTCAGGCTTTACATAACAAGACGATATTGCTTGGAATCTGGCTCTTGTAATTCCAAACACAACTTTAATAGTTGTGCGTCACTCAGAATAACTTATGTTACTTAACCATAAAAAAATATATAAGTCATTTTAATGGCAGGTGGGGCCTATACATAAATCGTGAATGTTTATAAATAGAATTAGCTGACAGCAGTGTCATACATAGATCCTTCTTACCTTTCACTTTCTAGTCGACTCACAAACATGGTGTAACCACATTCCATTACATATATTTAGATAAATATTAAAATGAGCTACAATGTGTTAATACCCTGTTACAAAATAATCCAAATATCGGCACCATAATATTCCCTTTCTCAAATTTGATTATTCCTTTACTCCAGAGTACAGGACTAACTTATGTGAAATATGTGTATCGAGTTTTACAAACTTGGGGCAAGCAGTTTTTTTTGTTTTGTTTTTACTTAAGGTGCAGGATCACTACCATTTTCTAATATGAATAATCATAAATAAACATTCTAGGAAATAACTTACCTGAAACATACATTAGGCAAAAAGGACACAATATATTTTTTTATGTCATATTTCTACTTTTTCATAGGCATGGGTATTTCATAAAGTGAAATTCAAATAGATAAAAATACCCTTTACTCTTCAAGGGTTTGATTTTCTATGCTATTTTATGGATATTGTATGTTCAACGGTTCCTGTGAAATCCATGGGAACATATCAGACCAAGACAGATTCCACAAAGTTCTTACATACAAATTACTTGTTGAATAAGTAAGACAAATTTTCTGATATATCTAATGTCCCATAAGTACACAGTACATGCCCTTGAAATATTTTTGAGAATATATACATTTTCTGAATACAGAGTATATTCATATATTTTTACATGGCAGACGTAAAAGTATTTATATTAATACTGGCCAACCAATATTTACTCAGCTCTTTGTATTAAGAATATTTCTACAATGAATTCAACACAACTGCATCAGTATTACTTTTTAATTCATTACACTGGATGAAATTGAGCATAAATGCTCAGAAGTAGTGGTTGTCAAAACATTCCCTGCATGTGCTGCCTCATATACATTTGATGTTAGCCCTCCTATAATGTTTAAATTTTATGATGCCTTTTATGTTTGGGGTAAAATTGACCCCAACAATTTAAACTAACACAAAATTATTGTAATAGAAAAATATTGACACTTTGTGTGTCGCATTCTTGTGTTTCCCATTTGACTAGTCTTTTATCCCCAAATATTAAAAATCCATGATAAACTTCTCACTTTAGAGCCTGAGGTAAGTGAAAGTTTGAAAGTTTAAAACCTGTATGGGAAAGTACACAGAATCACCCACAACAAATCTGAGATTAAAAAAAAAAATGGTTGTATATTTTCTGTTTTATACAGCTATAGAGCCTGGGGTCCAAATGACCACACACAACACCTTTGTATACAAAGTTGGTCCAGGATTTTGAAAACAGCATTACGTTTTTTGCATGTTTAATATTTAATCCCACCAAATTAGGAAAAATTATACAAGACTGAATAAGGGTTAACTGGTTTTTAAGAGAGGTCAAACACTGGATGGGGTCAAATTGACCCCAATTATAATAGGAGGGTTAATCAGCCATAATTTCTGAATATAAAAGGAGTTTTTACATTTTGCATAGGCTGATGTTTACACAATAAATATCACATCATACAATGTTGCAACATAGTCTGCAGTTTTCCTCATACACAGATTAAAAACTTTAAAAACCACATATTAGATCAAGCTTACTTCATCTGCTTTAAATGGCCCCAAACACTTATATATATCCACACATATTCAACACACAAACAATGTGTGTGTGGATGTGTATTGTATATATAGGTATTGTTCTTATTTAGATACGGACATGTCTTACCTTTGTGTGTTTGCTCTGGTAAGTCCTATATTACTCCTCCCATTCTGGATATCTTCAATATGATGCCCAAAAGCACTGATTTCCCTGGTTTGGTTCATGATACACAAGAGTTTATGTCCAACTGCAACATGGGAGATCCTCCAGAAAGAGTGTAAATGTGAATCTGCTCAGACTGAAGCCCCTTCCCAGCTAGAGGCTGCGTTAAAGACCCTATGGGACTCTCACACACAGAGCAGTAGAGCACTCTTTCACAGCTGCAGTCTCTTGTGTGGCGGTCAAAAGCAGCAATGCCAGTTGCTCACACTTTCCCCCTACTCTCCGATTCCAAATCTCAAAACAAAAGGACGCAGAGAATAATAATAATAATATTGAAAAACACTTCAAAGGAACCAGCGCAAGGGTTGGATGAACATTTAGTAGTTCTTGTCAAGGGAAATGACAGGAAACTAGTTGGGGAGGTTGTTTAGCCAATCAGAGTCTCTGACCCACAAGCCAGTGGGAAGATCCCACCAATTAGAGCTCCTCAGCCAGGCACAATGAGAGCGGGGTGTGAAGAATGTTATTAGTCACTTTGTAGGTGTCGGATCAATTTAACGGTTCTATCACTCGGAGCTAGTTGCCTGACTGAGTGGAGTGGCTGAATATTTACATTTTGTCATGGCCATTTGTCAGAGTTGACATCCCTGCGAGATTACAGTCTGTTTCCTTTTACTCTTGGGACAGGCTGAATTGTAAGGGAGGGGGGGAGGGGGGTGACTCAGTAAAATAAATTTGGCTATGAAACTGTCCCTGGCAGTGGAGTTAGAGCTGATTATTACTGATAGTCATGTTCTTGACCAGCCTTGTTTTCATGGTACAAGTTAAAGAAATATAATGTTATAACTCTCACACCAACACTCTCTCGTAATGTTTACATTCAAAAACAAAAATGAGTGATGTTTTCACTTCCTAAGATGCCAGAAAAAAGTTTAGAATAAGAGGAAACTGACCACACAACTAAACTAAGCCATGAAACATTGTCAAAATAAAGTAAGAGTCATAAATACTTGATCAGAATGCCAAATGCATAATTATACAACTGACTGCACTTTCTTGTGAGAAATCAAAATTTTCTACGGCACTTTTTTCCTTTTTTGTACACAGAGGGTCACCTAGAAACTAAAGCCTCTGAATGCCTTTAAAAACAGACTTAACAGAGATATTTCAGGTCTATAAAGTTCAGTCATACAGCACTGCACGTTCGATCAGTTTTAAGCGAGAAACATTTTTGATTGCATTTATGAAACCAAGAAACATATACACACATCTCTCATATGAATGAAAATGAATAATATTAAGATAAACAGCACCCCAGCCATTACTGAACTACAAACCACACTGCTCCCCTGAAACTCTCCAAGCAAACAAACATAAAGCATTCATAATATATTTTCATAAACAAATAATTTGTAAATTCCATTCCATCAACAAATGAAGTGGACTGAGTACAAATAACCCTTGATGGCAACTGCAGCTATATTTCATGCGTATGCCTGCAGCAGTTGCAGCCTTAATATGTTACTTGACAATTCTCAAAGGTGGTGATACTGCAAAACGCTAAATAGTGTGAACATCATAGTAATCATAACCATGCCTGTAAATTAGTCTTTACTGTAATGATGATGATGATGTTCATTATTTGATGATCAAAATACATATAATCCTGCACTAGAGCAGCCATCACATACATTTAAAATCATCGAGGACTTAAACACAATAAAGCCTATAAGGCTTATTTCCATTGTGATCCTCACAAGAAATACTAAAGACAACAAAACCACACGACAATTTTAAAATACAACCAAAGACAAAAACAAAACAAAACAAAATAATATTTCCTTGTAGTAAATATTACAAAAGTACAAAATACTCTGCTTTCAAACATAAAAACAACGAGGAAAAATTAGTATTTGAAAACGCATTTCAGTCAAAACAAACTGATGGACTAAATACTATCTTGAATCAAAATATGTCTGTCTTGCAACTGTGAACTATTTTGCAATCAATAGAAATAGCATAAAAAAGTATCTAATGCCTTCCTTGGACTTTACTTTAGATAGTGTGTTTTCTGGAAAACAACTTTAGACAACTGAGAATACCATTAACCAAATACTGCCATTGAAAACAGAGTGACTGTTTATTTAACATCAGGGTTTATGCAGGCAAGTGTGAATCCATGGCTTACCCCAATGGTAATAAAAGTAAGCTGAATTTGTTTCCTCAGCTGTTGGGACATAAACATTTATTTGTTTCCTGTGGTTCAGTTAAACCTACTGGTGTTATCTTGCACTGAACTGGAGGTGCGCTGGTGAGCAGTCACACCCAAAGGCACAGAGCAGACATTACAGACCACAGAGGACACTGAGCTACTCCACTTGCATCTCCCATTTTTGGCTCTGAGTGTAGCCCTGCAGACGTGGGCTTAAAAAAAGAATGAGCTAAACACTCCGGCATACATGAATGGTGACAAATTCCATCCAGGCAGGAGGACTGCCAATTACAATGTGTGTGTGTGTGTGTGTGTGTGTGTGTGTGTGTGTGTGTGTGTGTGTGTGTGTGTGTGTGTGTGTGTGTGTGTGTGTGTGTGTGTGTGTGTGTGTGTGTGTGTGTGTGTGTGTGTGTGTGTGTGTGTGTGTGTGTGTGTGTGTGTGTGTGTGTGTGTGTGTGTGTGTGTGTGCGTGCGTGTGCCCCGTTTAGGCCATAATTAATTTTGGACCTCTCACATGCATATATTCTTTCTCACACATACTGTATATGCTCATGCTCACATACAGTGGGGATGGAAAGTATTCGGACAGTGACACAATTTCTGTTGTTTTGGCTCTGTACTCCAGAACATTGGATTTTAAATGGAACAGTGACTATGAAATTACAGTGCAGACTTTCAGCTTTAATTTGAGGGTTTCTACATCCATAGTGGGTGTAGCAGTTGTAGCCCTTTTTATACACATTCCCCCTCATTTTAGGGGACAAAAAGAAATTGGACAAATTAACATAAACTTAAATAAAGTCATCATATTTAACATGTGGTTGCAAATCTTTTGCATGCCATGCCTTCCTGCCTTCCAACAACATCAAAAGACTCTTGATATCTTATTTACTGGCACTCTTACAAGCGATACTATAACCTCTCTGCATTTGAATTTATCTCTATGGGAATTGGGGGTGGGTGGGGGTCTAGATTTGGCTGTAAATTACACTGGAACAGTATGTATCACATGGTTGGCTAACTGGCTGTAAGTCAACAAGGGTCTGAGGTATCAAACAAGCCTCAAACCATCACTCTGCTGCCAGATATGCAGTAGATATGGATGGATGATAACAAGTTTATAACAAGTCAAATTTTATAAAAAATTTGCCTAGTTGAGAATTAAGCGAGTTATAGTAGGCTATATTTTAACAGGGGAAGTCTGCATCTGTCAATACACTACCAAAATACGCTGATCTTGACCACCTAATATGGCGGCCACGCAGAAATTTGAGCGGTATCTAGTTTTTTATATCTATGGAGTGAGCAACTAATGATCATAGCTGACCCTGTCCCTTTCATGTTGACTGACAGGCCAAAATAAATTTTCAAATAAAAACACCATGAAATAAATACACCTTGAAATAAGTATGCCGTGAAATAAATAGACCCTAAATAAATAAATAAATATGAATGGAAATGAATATGCCATTGAATAACTAAAAGAGACATAAAATAATAAATAGATATTTATTTATGTCATTGCTTATTTATTTATCTAATTATATATTTCATTGCTTATTTATTTATTTATTTATTTATTTATTTATTTATTTATTTATTTATTTATTTATTTATTTAATTTTGTCACATTTGGTCTTCCATAGGGTGGGGGTATGGAGTTAATTTAGTGCCAAAACTTAAAAAACAGAACACGTTTTACAAATGCCCTACGATTTGCAAGCAAACATAGTGGGTGGACCTTAGAGTATATAATATGTAGAGACAGCAAGGCCAATAGAAACCTATGGGGACTGCATCTGAACCAGGGCTGTGTCCGAATCAGCACCCTTCCATACTATTAGGTAGGCTTGTCGAGTAGACAGGATGAAAATGCTGTGAAGTAGGCAAAATTTTCTCTAAATATAGTATACTTAAAAACCCCCGTATGATGCACTTACTTCCGGGCTTTCGCTGAGTATATTCGGGAGCAGCTTCACTGATGTTTTCCGTTAATAACAACAAAAACAACACGTGACATGGCCGCGCAAGGGTGGGACATCTTACGGCATTTCCACAGTACGGTTGGAAAATAGTATGGTACTTATGGTACTTTTTTGGAATGTGTTGCAGGCATCAAATTCGGAATTAGCATATATTTACAAAAATCAATAAAGTTTATGAGGTTAAACATTAAATATCTTTTACTATTGCTTCTCTGAAAAGAGAATGGTTGCACATCCAATTGTAAAAATAAGACGTAAACTATTATACCATTTATTAAATGGGAGTGTGGGAAGTATTTTCCCCCTATTTATTTATGTATTTATTATTTGTACAAATAAAGAATAAATGCAAGTACACAAAGTAATTTACAGAAATGTGCTAGAGAGGTTGGGCTTATACTAGAACCTCACCTTACGGAACAAAATCATTTTAATTGAAGAACAATAAATAAATAAATAAATAAATAAATAAAAATTTTATATATATTTATATAAATTGTGAAATTAGAAAAGATAACAGAAAGAGGGAAAAATACTGCTGTTACATTGTAAGCTTTAATGAATAATTCTTAGGCTACCTGTCTTTGAACCCGTTTGAACACTTTTTGGGAGAAATTTAATTGAGATTTTTTATCTATTTAGAGTAGTTTATCAATACGCAGAGATAGGTGCATATTGTGAAATGATCTGCGTGTGTCATGACGAAACACCTCACTCTCCTCTCTCTCTAACCAATGCTGTCGTTGGTTTGTTTGAAGGCGCAGCGATGTTGTTGAAGGCGCCCGAGAGGTGCCGCACAGCTGCTAAGGCACCTGGCAAGGCGTCTGCTTAACCTCCTGTTGTCATTTCCTCCTTAGTTCATGCAGCAAATACCCCCAAACGCCCCCGCTCTCCCCCAAATACCTCCAAACACCCCCGCGCACCCCCAAACGCCCCACACACCAGCAAATACCCCCACTCATCCCCCAAACACCCTTTTTCCTCAGTGGAACTTGAGAACAATTTATCTTCTCATCATGTCTTGTTTCACTACAGTATCATATGATATTGATTTCTCTCTCACACACATCCTCTCCTTCTCCTTTAATCTCTAACCCTCTCCCCCCCCCCTTCTCTCTCTCCCTCCCTCGCTCCCCCCCTCTCCCTTTCTCTCCCTCCCTCTCTGCTCTCTCCCCCTCTTCCTCACTCTCTCAATCTGATTTAATCGACTCCTGTCCTTTAGTTTTATGTGGAAATTTAATTCAAAAAGAAACCCTGGAAACAAAACTACTGCTGTGTTGTTTTGTGAGGAGCACTGATGATAATGGCTGCAAATTGCATTCCACATGCCAATGTATAGTTTGGGAATTGGGTAAATGGAAAATATCCATGGGAGTTCAGTTCATAAGATGGTATCCAGGGCCCGTATTCAGAAAACATCTTAAAACATTCCCAACTTGCTAATTTAGGAGAAACTCTTAAAAATAATGGGCGTGTCAGTCCTAATTTTAGGACTCCTAAATTTGCTCTAAGAGTATTTCACAAAGCGTTTTAGCGCTAAAACCAGCTAAATCTAAATCTGTGAAAAGTTAGGGGTAGTCAAGAGAACTCCTAAATCCTAAAACCAAATCACAAACAATCCTAAAATGGCTGCTGCCGGCAATCCGCCTCGTAATCGCATCAACATTTTAGAAGCACTGAATGATACTGAGCTTTTAAAAAGGTATCGCCTTAATCGCGAGGGTATTATGATAATCGTAGAGCTAGTCAGGAATGCAGTCACTTCACCAACAAAGAGAAACAACCCAATAACACCAGAGACCAAGGTTCTGACAACTCTACACTACTTAGCCACAGGGAAAATGCAGCTATGCAGCACAGACGAACTAGGTATATCTCAGTCATCTGTCAGTAGAGTATTACATCAAACAACAAATGCTCCCCTCCAGCCCCATTATACTGGTGTCTGAGTGCCCAAGGACACTGTACACCACTGAAGCAATAGACGATAGAGCCTTGGGTGCTGCACCTCCTCCTATAAATGCAATAAATATTTTGAATTAAAGATCAGCCTACATGTTAATATAATCTGCGATGACATGTATAGCGAGGTTCATTTATGTATAAATACATTTATGTTCATTTTTGTATAGGCTAAATACATTGAATGATAGAGAATAAAACATTGTGGTCTAGTGTAGTTTAAAATAATTGGCCTAATGTCCTATTACCTGTGGCAGTTGTTTGTCGCTTGAATTCTGCAATCTCAGCCCTCGTCTGAGACTGCAAAGAATACCAGCGTTTTTCACAGTCATCGGTGGTTCTGGACAGAAGTGGGAAAGCCGCATTAATTTGCAAACATATATATTCCCACGCTTCTTTTTTGGTTTTTGAAGTTATCCCAACTACAAATTTTCCTTTAATAATGCCCTTCCTTTCATGCACAAGTTGGGCAAGAAGGAAAAGCTGTTCTTGCATCCAGTTTGGTTTTCGTTTGCAGTGCAATGTAGCGTCACACGTCTTCTTATTATCAGCCATGGTTATTCTAGATAATTAAAAGGCTGCTTATATGCATATCCGCTAATTGTTTACGAGATACAGATATGTAAGCTACTGACAATTAACTGAACATATACTTGAGTAGTCAGTATATTATTCTTGGTTTCATGTTTAATCAGTGACACTTAGCCTACTTTTTCTTATTTTAAAATCTTTATTTGAATATGGCAACATGATACCTCTTTCTACAGTATTTCTATGATGAAATCACTGACAAAGACCCATCCCCTATCAGCCAATCACTGTGGGCATAGTAAGTAAGCTTGTTCATGAAACATGACATCATCCATAGCAACGAGGTCAACCCCGCCCTTTCTCTTAGCTTAAGATTTCTCCCCATTCCTTAGTAAAAGTTGATCTCAGCAGCTTTGTGAATAGGTTTTAAGAGGAAACTCTTAGCTAGAAATTTTTACTGCTATTTGGGAGAACTCTTAGTGGTAAGTAAAATACAGGCCCTGGTTTCCTTCTTTTTAGGGGACACATTAAATGTGTAATGGGGGATGGACTATTGGAAAGAACTGATCATTTAGTCCACCCCCCAAAAAGAGAGAAAGCCAATACAACCCCCCAATCAATGAATGTAAGAACATTTGCATTTAAAAAAATAAAATAAAATGTAATTAAGTGCCATTGAAACAATTTTTTGTTAATGTTTGATTTTATGTTTTATGTACTGTAAAAGTGAACCACCGGGTATATGTGTTTTAAACTTAAAGGAAAATGTTTTTATTGTAAAATAACTTGCAAAAACAAATAAAACCAAATCAAAAGTAGACAGGCATATTTCTGTTTATTGAAAGAAAAAACATACATTTACTTAAACAAAATTATTTTATTCTAAAATGGGCATCTTTTTAAACAACTTTTAAAGATGTTATTTCTAGAGTAAGTCATTTGGTTTAAATGAATAAGCAAAGTAGGGAATATCCTTATTTATAAAATTAAGCATTCCTCAAAAATATGCTTGTCTACTTTTGGTTACACATTGTCCCCTAAAAAGGAGTCAACCAGGTACACAGTGGAATTGGCCTTCTTGCTACATCCATAAAATACATACTGTCAGAATCAGAATCTGTGTATGTCATGGTTTTTGACCCTTTTTCCCTTGCGGTCGGTTTCCTTGGTAGCCACGCGAGGGCGCTGCCCTTTTAGTGGATGTTTGCTCTGCCCCGTCTTGATTGCGGAGCTTCTCTCAGCAGCACACCTGTGCGTGGTTACCTTGGAGCTATTTAAGCCCACGTTTCCGTCGTTCTGGGCTTTTGATATTAATTTGTATTGTCTGGCATTATTTGCACTGTTTTGTGTGTGGTATTATTTTGCCCTTTGATTGCTTAAGTCAGTATGATTAGGTCTAGGTTTTTAAGGAGACCCTTTTTGCTCCAGTGGGTTTTATTGGAGTAATGCGGGACTTGCCTTTGTGGATATATGAGGACTCTTCCCTCCTGGCTCTTTTCTGTCTCCGCTTCCTGGTCTTTCCTTTCTTCCTTTGCCTAGACCTTTTGCCTTTTCTGTCTCTTCCTCCTCTGTCTGCTTTCTGCCGTGAAAGCGAGAGGAGTCTTTGTTTTTATCGTACTGACAGGCAGGGCTTTATTTATTCTGAGAGGCAGGGCATGTATTTTCTATTAAGCTTGCGTTAGTCTTTTAGCCGGTAAATGTCCGATGCAGCTGTCCTGTTCGTCCTTCGGTACCTGTCTCCGTACATTGAGTTTGGCGATTTTGTTCGGAACTGTAGTTCTGTTTCGTCCTTTGGTACATGTCTTCCTATAGGGAGACCGGGCGATGTTGTGGACATGTTAGCATGTGACTGCGAGTCTCTGAAAGTAGCCTTGGAACGTTAGCTCTCTGTTCTTTTCGCCTCCTCGTTACATTCCCCTTTACTGAGAGGCTAGGCTGTGTATTTTCTACTAAGCTTGTGTTAGTCATTTTCCTAGTAAAGGTATGGGACGGCGGTTTACCGGCGGCTCGCCTGTAAAATGTTTCTCTCTCCTGGGAGATCGGGCGCTCCTTTATGTTTTCTGCGTGTGACTATGAGCTTATGGAAGTAGCCATGGAACGTTGGATCTCTGTTCCTGTCGCCTCGTTACATTCCTCTTTACTGAGAAGCAGGGCGTTTATTTTCTACTAATCTCGCGTTAGTCATTTAGCCGGTAAATGTCCGGTGCAGCTGTCCTGTTCGTCCTATTCGCTACCTGTCTCCGTACATGGAGCTTTGGTGATTTTTTTTTTTTGAACAAAATGTTTATTTAAACTTTATGCACATTTAAACACAGTTGCTGTCAGTTTTATAATACAAATAAAAATAAAAAGCCCAGAACTATAAACAATTCGGCAAACATGGAAAATCACAATGGCATCCCGTACATCCACCTAGAGGGAAGTCTCCCCCCAAAAAAATTTAATAGAAAATAAAAATAAATAAATATATATACAAATCCACAATCAAGTCCGTACAGCACCTTTTCACATTGGCAAACTAAAATAAGCAATTACAGGAGCCCATCGTTTTAAAAATATGTCTGTCTTTATCTGAAGTTTAGCTGTTATTTTTTCCATTGAGTACACTGTCAATAACCGGTCTTGCCACTGATGTAGGGTGGGCGGCAGTGGCTTAAGCCAAAATAAAGTTATCATTTTTCTAGCCACCATCAACAGAATATGCAGCAAATAAACCTTTCTCTTTTCCATAGCATCCGGGATTGCTCCTATGATATAATATAATGGGTCCAGTGGTAGGTCAATATTCAAAATGGCAAGTATTTCTGTATGAATCCCTTCCCAGTATGACTTCAATTTTGGGCAGTCCCAGAAAATGTGTGTGTGATCCCCAATCTGTTTACAATCCCTCCAGCACAAATTTGTTCTACTTCTATCATATTTTGACACAATGAAAGGAGTCCTAAAATATCTCATTCTTACTTTCCAGTTGAATTCTTTCCATAGCGGACTATTCGTTACCTTATGTCCCCCTTCACACCCTTCTTCCCATGTTTTATCTTCAATAATAACATTCATCTCCATCTCCCATTTACCTTTTATATCCAAAGTGGTTCCTGACATGTGTAATTGTAAACATTTATACATTTGTGACACCATTTTCTTCCCACTCTTGTCTTTCACAAACCTTATTAATAAAATTTCTATGGGAGTGGGTGGTTGTTTAAGGGTGTTCCAGTCCCTATGTGACATCAAATAATTTCTCAATTGCAAATATCTATAAAAATCTTTGGAACCTAAACCAAATTTATCTTGTAATTGTTTAAATGATTTTAAAATCCCCCCCTCAAACACTTGGTCTATTATAATAAGCCCTTTCTCTGCCCACTCCCCAAACCCAGCGTCTAATTTAACTGGTAGAAAATCCACAATCTTAGAAATCTTCATTACTCTTGATATTGTTAAAGGTGCGTCCACCCCTTTTCTCACCAGTGACCAAACCTTCTGGGTGCAATTCATCCATTCATTTTTTATTCTGAGTTTTTTCCGACTCTTTTGGTCCAAAAATGGCAGCGTCTCAAGAGGCACTAGTGGGCATGATTTTCTCTCTAATTCCAGCCAGGTTGTCTCTTCATTTTGCATTAACCATTCAGCCATTCCACGCATTTGTGCAGCCCAGTAATATACTTTCAAATTGGGAAGATTAAGGCCTCCTTGATTCTTTGGATAAGTTAACCGCACAAATTTAACCCTAGGCTTCCTCTTCTGCCATATAAACGTGGAAATCAACTTATCCAGCATCTTAAAGACAGAGGCCGATATCCAGATGGGTAAAGACTGAAACAGATATAATAGCCTAGGGAGTATATTCATCCGAACTGTTTCTATTCGACCAAACAATGCGAGTGGGAGGATCTCCCATCGAGATAAATCTGATTTTATTTGAACAATTAATCTACCTTAATTTGCCTTGTATAATTGTGACGTTTCTGGGGTAATCACAATGCCTAGATACCTGAATCCCTGTGCTGACCACTTAAATGAAACCTCCCTATCTAATTGAGACGGCCATCTACCCACTAACATCATAGCCTCCGTTTTGGATTCATTAACTTTATAACCTGAGACTGTCCCAAAATCTTTTAAACATTCTATTAATGCTGGAATAGAGGTTAGAGGGTCACTAATATACAAGATTACATCATCGGCGTACAACGATATTTTATGTGGTCTGCCTCCATCCGATGATATTCCTTGTATTCCAGCATTCTCTCTTATCATTTCTGCCAACGGCTCTATACTAATTGCAAATAACAATGGGGATAGAGGGCACCCTTGTCTAGTCCCTCTTTTTAACTGAAATTGTTTCGATGTATACCCATTAACTCTGACCCTTGACATTGGTCCGGAATACAATACTTTAACCCAATTAACAAAATCAGATTGAAACCCCATTTTCTCAAGTGTATGTTCCAAATATAGCCAGTCTATTCTATCAAATGCTTTCTCAGCATCCAAGCTGAGAAGCATTGAAGTTTGTTTATTTTCACGTGCCACTGAAATTATTATTATTCAGGGTCCGTCTGATGTTATTAAATCCCTGTCTTCCAGGTATGAAACCTGTCTGATCCGGTTTAATTATTTTAGTAATACACTTCTGGATTCTTTTAGCCATTATAGTACTCAGTATCTTTAAATCACTACAAAGCAAGCTTATAGGTCTGTATGAAGTACAATTTGTAGGGTCTTTCCCTTCCTTGGGAATCACAGTAATTATTGCTTCAGACCATGTTTTAGGAGGGTCTCTCTCCCCAAGAGCGTAATTAAATACTCTCAGCAAAAGGGGTGTAATCTCCTCCCCAAAACATTTGTAAAACTCCCCTGGGTACCCGTCTATCCCCGGTGATTTATTATTTTTCAAATTCTTTATAACTTCTTCAATTTCCTCCTTCGTGATTGGTTCTATCATTGCTTTCGATTCTCTTTCATTTAATTTAGATAAATTAATTCTCTCAAGTAAGGTTCTGATTTTTCCTGCTTTATCCTCCAAGCTTTGGTGATTTTGTTCGGAACTGTAGTTCTGTTTCGTCCTTTGGTGTCTTCCTACAGGGAGACTGGGCGATGTTGTGGACATGTTTGTGTGAGACTGCGAGTCTGAGAGTAGCCTTGGAACGTTAGATCTCTGTTCCTTTCGCCTCCTTGTATACTATCTCGTGTTATTTTGCAGTGTTTGTTGGCTGTGTGTTTTATTTGTGCCATTATGCTACTCGCCTGTTCTTATGCGTCTCGTTACCGAGGCAGGGCGTTTATTATTTCTGGCTCTTTCTTTAGTCACTTTGCTCGTAGAAGTATGGGAGCCCAGTGCTTTGTTCCATTAGCCTTGTTTGGTTTTCTTACTGAGGAACCTGACGTTTGCGCTTCTACTCATTGGCGTGTGACAGTGAGCCGGTTAGTAGCTTTGGTACATGTGTTCCCTGTCTTGTCTCCTTCCCTTAATTACGGGGTTTCCCGTCTTAGTGGCCTTAGTGCTTAATGAATCCCCTTGCTGCGTTTGGCCCCTCCTACCTCACACATCACGCCACCATTACAGTGTAATTTCTTTTCAGGGTTGCCAGATGCTTAAATCTGGGTAGATTTGGAAGGCAAACCTGGCCTACCCGAAAAGAAAACACAAGGACGCCAGATCGTAAAATCCCCCATGTGAGGGGAAAAAACTCCCCAAAATGCCCCGAAACGGGGGATTTTAAAAGAAAAAGTTCATTTTTACAATCTGGCAACCCTGAAAATGTGTCCTTCAAAATCTCCATTCAATGAAAATGGAAGAGATTGAACTTGCTGTATGTAGCGTGGGTTTATCTCTAGCACCACAGAGTCCTAAAAGGTTTATGCTTGCGTTTTAATGAGTTTATGACAGAAACACAGACACACACCACTTGTTTTGTGTATGATGCAAATTTACACATAACATAAGTTGTCTGCACCTTGAACCAAATTTGCAACCTTATGTGACTCCAATTTTGTCTTATCATTTGTAAAGTAGAGTACTGTTGTATGACACTTTATAAATGATTGTATTAATGCTGGTTTTAACTCGGGCCATCTGTATTCAACAGGTGTTGGAAAGCTAAGGAATGGATTGGATGAATCGTTGCAGGGCACTACAGTGACTAGATTTGGCTCCCTCTGGTGGACATAATAATGCCTGGCATTTATATAGCACCTTTCTCACACTCAAAGCACTTTACAATGATGAGAGGGAAACTCGCCTCAACCACCACCAATGTGTAGCACCCACCTGGATGATGCAACAGCTGCCAATTTGCGCCAGTATGCTCACCACACATCAGCTGAGATGGAGAGGGTGAGAACAATTTTTGGCCAATTAAACTGGGGGATGATTAGGTAGCAGATGGAAAGAGCTATAAAGAGCTGGCAATAAGTGCCATGGAATCTTTAATGACCACAGTGAGTGAGGACTTTGGTTTAATGTCTCATCCAAAAGACAGCATCGCACCATTGGGATTTATTAGACCAGAGGGAAGACGGCCCCCTACAGGGCCAACACTTCCAGCAGCAACATAGTTTTCCCAGGAGGTCTCCCATCCAAGTGCAAACCAAGCTCACACCAGCCATTCAGCAGGAGCAGAAAGCATGGTGGTATGGCTGCTGATAAAACATCGCTGCATTTTATAATACACAAACTTCACTGTGGGTAATCTGAATTATTGAATGAGAATGTATGTATGTTAGCTAACCATAATGCATCATGTGTTAACAACTTAAGACAACTTATGTCATGTGTAACTTTGCATCATACACAAAACTAGTGGTGTGTGTGTCTGCGTTTCTGTCATAAGCTCATTAAAACGCAAGCATAAACCTTTTTGGACTCTGTGGTGCTAGAGATAAACCCACGCTACATGCAGCAAGTTCAATCTCCTCCATTTTCATTCAATTGAGATTTTGAAGGATACATTTTCAGGGTTGCCAGATTGTGAAAATGAACTTTTTCTTTGCCTTGTTGCTACATACATAAAAAACTGTTACATTCATGGTTTGCGATAATACATGAAATGCATTGTGGGTAACCAGAATGGATTAATCAGAACATATACATTGAGTGCGTTCGATTAAGCACCCGGGCAGGGACCGGGTTAACCGGATTAGCACTGATTGCATGCGATTTAAAAGAACCGGCGTACTCTTGATGCGCCGGGCAGTGTAATTTTATTATGACGATGACCTCACAGTGATTATGGCTGGGTCGGCTTGTTGAGCCATGTTTGTGCCGTCTTCGCACCGTCTTTGCCGAGGAGTGTCACCAATGTGGGTGCAACAGCGTACTGGTTCACTATATCGAACCCACTCATTAGGTACCCATAAATAACATAACCCCTGTGTTTGCTGATTCGTTTGAACTTGTTTATGACTCTTTAGTTACTCATTTTTAAAAAATTTTTGTTTGTTTTTGTTTTTTTGTTTCTGATTTTTCCCCATTTTCTCCCAATTTAGTAGCCAATTGAACCTCTATTCTAATTCAATTCCCCCCCATGTAGCAACCGCTAGAGAACCACCGCAACACAACCCTGTCAGCCGGTAGTAGGAAGGAGGTCGCCACGTCCTCTACAGGGCGCGACTCCTCGAGCTCCTGACCGTGAATCCAGCTCGCCCAGGGCCGCTATGCGTGCAGCGATTCTCTCCGAGCCCCTCCCCCCACCCGGAAGCAGCCGCCAATTGCTGCTCCCACAGGGCGCCGGCCATGCTCGGATCTGGCAGGACCGGGGCGCGAACAGCATTTACTTCAGTTATTTCAGAGAATGAATGTTTTAGACTGAGTGTCACACTATCATCTAATTTACTCAAAACACCTGCAAAGTTTATCTCAGTTTGGTTCAGTATAGGGAAGACTGCAGACTTAACAATTGGCCAGAAGACCATCATTGACACCCTCCAGAAGATGGGTGAGCCACAAAAGGTCATCGCTAAGGAGGCTGGCTGTTCACAGAGTGCAGTGTCCAAGCATATCAATAGAAAGTTTAGTGGAAGGGAAAAATGTGGCAGGAGAAGGTGCACAAGCAAAAGAGATGACCGTAGGCTTCAGCGGATTGTCAAGCAAAGACGATTCCAAAATTTGGCGGAGATGCAGAGGGAATGGACTGAGGCTGGAGTCAGTGCTTCAAAAACCACCACGTACAGACATATGTGGGACATGGGCTACAACTGTCGGATTCCTCGAGTCAAGCCACTCCACTCATTCTCTGAAATAACTGAAGTAAATGCTGATTTTCAACACACTATTCTAATTTCTTGAAATACTGTTTTGGGGGTTTTCTGGAGCTGTAAGCCAAAATTATGAAAAATGAAACAAATAAAGGCTAGAAATATTTCACTTTGTGTGTAATGAATCTATAATCTATGAACTTTTTGAATGGAATTATGAAAAAAAAAAAAAACTTTTCCATGATATTCTAATTTTTTGGAAAGGATCTGTATATAAACTCCTCAAAAAAAGTTCAGAAACGTTATTTCGGTCGATTATTCCTCCCCTTTAATAATACCAATTGGTATTGTATTTTATATGGAAAGCCTGATTAGTCACCTTTACAACGAGGTACAACTTGTAAGGATCATGCATTCGTGGAATGAGCAACACAGCTAACCGTGTGGGTAGCGGCCCAAAAGAATGTGCCAAAATCCCCTGCAATATTTTTCTGTTGGTATTCACTCTCGTTTTGAGTTGCTTGGTGGATTGGATGATTGCACTCTCCCACAGTAATAAGGAAAAAACAACACATATTGGCCATTTTTACACTTTATTCATTTTACACTGTCAGGGACCTCAGTAGCGTGTGGAAGATCCATACGCAGTCACAACAGCTTGGCACCTCCTCCTCATGCTGGTCACCAGCCTGGTCACACACTGCTGTGGGATGGCATCCCATTCCTCAACCAGGATTTTCCGCAAGTCAGCCAACATGGTTGCGTTGGTCACTCTGGCACGTACAGCACGCCCAAACTGATCCCACAGGTGTTCAATTGGGTTGAGGTCTGGACTCACGGCAGGCCATTCCATCCTCTCCACTCCCAAATTCTGGAGGTACTCTGTGATGATCCTGGCTCTGTGGGGGCCGAGCGTTGTCATCCTGGAGGATGGAGTTAGGTCCCAGATTCTGGAGATATGGGATCGCCACTGGCTCCAGAATCTCATTCCGATATCTCACTGCATTGAGATTGCCTTCAATGATGACAAGTTCTGTTTTGCCTGTGAGAGAGATACCGCCCCACACCATGACACTGCCCCCATTGAAAGGTGTCACGCGATCTGTGCAGCAATCTGCATAGCGTTCTCCACGCCGTCTCCATACTTTGATCCTGCCATCCAGCTTCCGCAGACAGAACCTTGATTCATCACTGAACATGACGTTGCCCCACATTCTTAGGTTCCACTGTCGGTGCTGTCGACACCAGCACAAACGGGCCTGACGATGAAGGGCAGTCATTGCAGGCTTCCTGGCAGCCTTATAAGCACGAAGACCGGCCATGTGCAGTCTGTTCCTCACCGTCTGATCAGAGATCTGTCTGTGGTACCGTTGTGCAAATCTTGCCTGTAAATCTCTGGAAGAAAGCCTACGGTTCCTCAGTGAAGCAAGGGTGAGGAACCGGTCTTCTTGGGGTGTTGTCTTCCTGGGACGGCCACTTCGTGGTCTGTCTTTGACTTCACCAGTCTCACGGAACTTGGTCCTAAGTTTGGAAATGGTACCAGGGCTGACACCAAATAATGCTGCCACTCTGCGTACCGGAACACCAGCTTCCACTTGCCCTATTGCACGGGCCTTATCCTGAAGGGACAAACGTGGCATGTTTATGCTTGGAGCACACACAAACTCAACAAAGTTGCAGGACCCATGCACACAAGTGCTGTCAATTAGGTGCCAATCAGGTGCCAGTCACACACCTGTGACTGGCATACACCTGCCAGCACTTGAAGCTCAAAACGAGAGTGAATACCAACAGAAGAATATTGCAGGGGATTTTGGCACATTTTTTTGGGCCGCTACCCACACGGTTAGCTGTGTTGCTCATTCCACGAATACATGATCATTACTAGTTGTACCTCGTTGTAAAGGTGACTAATCAGGCTTTCCAACGATATAAAATACAATACCAATTGGTATTAGTAAAGGGGAGGAATAATCGACCGAAATAACGTTTCCGAACTTTTTTTGAGGAGTTTATATATATATATTTCTACATGCACAAAACATTGTGTGTTAGTACGTAAAAATGGTCTTTTATTGGTTTTAAGTTTACCATAGAGTTGAAATGTGACCGCCACATAGTTCTGTGGTGACCGCCCACTTTTTCCATGTGGAGCATTGCATTTTGGGATTCCCTTCTTGCTAGGAGCTTGTATTTTATACCCTTGGTGGAAGGGAGGATAAACGAGGGAGCGAGGGAATATAATTACTCCCTCCCCTTTCTTAAATTGGATCCGAATCACACTTGGGCTGTGTCCGAATCAGAGCCCTGTTCCCTGTCCACTGTCCCCTGTCCACTCAGACCCCTGTCTACTATGTGCCCTGTCCCCTCACATTGCAAGCAGTGTGCGAAAGAAATCCCGCAGAACTCTTTCCAAGCTAGTGAGGTAGTAGTTTGTAATATATATATTTTTTTAATTGAGAATATCAATCAGTTAACATATGACAATTGTTACAAAGTGTAGACTATGAATGAAGATAGAATTAACAAAAATAAATTTTGAGTATTTCGTAATGACCCACTCTTGTACCATAGATATGCATATACGCTCTACGTCTTTTACGTTTTTACTTCCGAGTTACTTACTGAAATTGTCGGGTGAGTGCCATAGAACTATATATTAACTATATAGTTCTATGGGTGAGTGCACAGTTCCGCAGATGAGTGTGCTCCTGAATTCCCTCAACAAAACCCCGGAAATAAGGGGTTCATCCAGGGGCGTGACTAGGGAGTGGCCTAGGGTGGCACGGGCCACCCCTGGAATCTGATAGGCTACCCCAGGTGCCACCCCATATGATTGGCTATCTCCAGTCGAGGCGGGAGCCGCAGGACTACCTGTTTGACGAGTAAACCAAGCTTCCGTGTATAGGTGCAATTCAGTTTTAAACCTGAGAGGCAGTAATGAGCCAGAGTAGTGTTTAACCTGCCAAAAACCCAGAGAAGAAGATCATGTCTTCTCTCCAGGGCTGCGTCCCAATCCAGTTTTTGCTCCACCCCTCGTAAACTTCACTTGCAAACTTCACTTGGGAGGGCGGAGCGGGTTATTTGAATTGAGACGCACTTCACCCCATCTATACTCGGAAGTTATGCTGCTGCACAGTGGTGTATCGTGGGATCTCGGATCATGTCTGTCACCGTAGCCTAGGCTACCTTTAAACGGATTAAACTCAACCTGTTTACACTAATTATCAGTCAAGCATTTACTGAATAACAAATATCAATAAATACAGCAAGTTGTGTGGGCTAGCATATTTATTTGTGTCATAAATTTGCGTCGCATTTAAACCGAACATATTTTCAACTGTTTCCGTTTATTTTGCTAAATGTCAATCAAACAAATTCCTTGAATAGCCTAATCAATTATGTAGCTAGCCTACAGGCTAATGATTAACAAATGACAAAGAGATAACCAACGTGAGATTGTTTAATAAGGGTGGCAATAATTCTGAATAATTAACTGGCAAAAAAACAACGTTTTCTCTGAATTGCACGCATTGCCTTTTCTCCTCATCACGTTAAAGAATGTCATTAATTTAAGACGATTTAAACATTAGAAAGCATAGGCTACGTTTAAAGAGGAAAACCTCTTAAATTGCTGGAACCAGCGTTGAGGGCAATGCATGCTTTCATGCTAGAAAAACGAATTTACCCAAATATGTTTTGTTCATTGATCACTTCGCATGACATAGGCTATTAACCCATTTTGCGTCAGCACAAATGTAGATAGGCTATAGTAAAAATGCTGCACAAGTTTATTTACTATTCGTCTTGGTTATTGAGAAATTAAATTGTTTGATTGTTAGACTATCTGGCAAATTATAGGCTACAGAAAAATATTGAGAGACAGTAGCCTAATAATCCGTTTAAAAGCAAGATTAAGCTACAGAGAACCTGGTAGTAGCCTACATCCCTCCACAGTACGCTACTCTGTTGCTGCAAGCAATTGGCTAAACTGTGAGATACAAAATAGCAAACCACTACTTGATTAACCTGTATTTATTAGCCTATACACCGTCTTTTCCATTCTGTATGCGACTATGCGCTTTTAATGTGTAATACCGCGATAAACATTAACGTGATTATCACTGTTCGATGTGAATTGTGGGTAATATGACCTTGCCGAGTCAGCTCTTTTGCAGACTCGTTCCCTTAAGAAAAGTTGAGGGTGGAGGGCCTTTGTCACAAACTTCACTTGGATTTCTAACGGATTGGACTCACACTTAAAATGGAGACCGAGGGTACATCCTGGTCTCAAAAGGGATTCCCCCAAGTGAAGTTTGCAAGTGAAGTTTACGAGGGTGGAGCAAAAACTGGATTGGGAGGCAGCCCAGTTCTCCTCGTCGGACACCGTGACCGGCTACATCATTGATGTCTCGCTACTTGTCGCATGTCGACTTGCTCCTGAAAGATGTGAGTAGACTTTTTTGTTGATCCACACAGGCTAGTGGTTAAAAAAGTTTTGGCTGTATAGCCTCAAGTTCCTCAACAGTAGTTAGCCTCAGCCTCTGTAAACTGTAACGTTAGTAAGCTAAAACGTTTCCCCTGTCTTTTTTATCTTCATTATATAACATAACGTTAACGTTACGTGCCAACATTACATTAGGCTGTGAAAACGAGGGAGATGTTCTGGGGTGTCGCCGGAAAATGTACCAAATGCAAAATGTAGCCTAACTTTGGAGCGATATTTAACACGTGTTAGCCCCCTTCCCAGTCTAGCATGACATGTTCGGTGCCAATGGATGCCTTAGTCATCTAGTAGTTCCATATGACACCACAAACGTCCCTCTGGCTTTAAAACTAAGCCCGCTAACGTTACAGCCTCTGAAACACAGTAAACCTATCCACATGTTTGCTACGTGTGGTGCAGGTCTGTCGTCATCTCGTCTTGCTAACGTTAGCAAACCTGTCGTCATTGTTTGGTTATTGTCAACGATGCTAATGCTAGCTATGTAAATCTGTCTTGTGTAACTTTGTAGGCCTGATGTGAGCATGTCACATTCATTCATGCATACACAATTAAATGTATTGTGAACCATTTACTTCTAGTTGTGGGATACAGTTGGTGCTCCTAGGTCATCACTCTATGTACTCTGGGTCTGGTGTTTTACTATATAGTTTAAAAAAAATTTTTTAATACATTTTAATTTATTTATTTTAATTTTAATTTGGTTGGCACTTTATACACTGTATTTTTATACTGTGACTATTTTTCAATGTACATTTTCTTTTATATGTAGCCTACTTTGAGGTATTTAAAAATAAAGTATGGAAGCTTTATATATTACGTTTGTATGGTGTCACGTTGTGTTGTGATTGGTAGGTCTATTTATCTTTTAATTTAAACTTTAAACACAGGAATGTAAGACACTGTAATGTTAGTAATTAAAGTAGATATGGGTAGTGGAGACAAAAATGGTAAATTAATGCTATTCTGACGTGTGGGTGCTGGGTGGGTGCTCGTACTTCATGCCACCCTGCATAAGTCAGTGCCCCACTTGGGCCACCCCAGTTCATCCTGGTATTTTAAGTGCCCCCATTTGTGAGAAAAAGTCGCCCACTCAAAAGCTTTTTGACGAAGTGGATTCAAATATGCGTACTCAAAAGGGTGTAGGGCTCTGATTCGGACATAGCCTTGGTGTAGCTGCCATATTTCATCCTGGCATTTTGGGGATTCCCCCCTTGAAGCAAGGGAAGGGAACGACAGGAATAAAGGATACATTTTGGATCCGAACGCTGCCCAGGAGTATACACTGTGCTGCTGCACAGTGGCGTATCGTGGGATCTTAGATCATGTAAAACGTCTGTCACCGTAGCCTACCTTTCAACGGATTAAACTCTCAACCTGTTTACACTAATTATCAGTCAAGTAATTGATTTACTAAATAACAAATATCAATAAATACAGCAAGTTGTGTGAGCTAACATATTTATTTGTCATAAAATTGCGTCGCATTTAAACCGTACATATGTTCAACCTGTTTCCGTTTATTTTGCTTGCTTATGTCAATCAAACAAATTCCTTGAATAGCCGAATCAAGAACAATTATGTAGCCTATAGGCTAATGATTAACAAATGACAATGACAAAGAGATAACGAACGTGAGATTGTTTAATAAGGGTGGCAATAATTACAACCACTATAAGAAAATAACATTAATAATAATTTAAAAACCAGTTTAATTGTTCTGATGCTGCAGTTCTGCACATTTATTTTTTTATGCATTTATTTATTTTTCTTTGTTATGACGCAATATTATGTTCTATTTTATGAGTGTCTATTTTGTTTTGAAATGTTCAACTACGCACTGTGTTTATTGTGCAATTTATTTCAAGACATAAAAATGCCCTACTTTCAATACACATGTGTAATAGTGTCTTACTGTTTTTACGTTTATTTAAATAGTTTTTATAACAAACAAAATGCTAAATAATATTATTTTGGTAATTAGAAGGTAGAGTAAGATTCCTTTGAACAATTTAAGTGATAGGATAGATGTGCACAAACACCAATCATAGGTCAAAATATCGCTAACTTTGGCCGATTTTGAAAAACCGGAAATGCTACTGAATGAAGAGCCGTTTGGGAGCCGAAAGAGCCGGCTTTCATTGGTAAGCTGAGCCAAATGATCGGACTCACTGAAAATGCCCATCACTAGAGCACACTCATCTGCAGAACTGTGCACTCACCCGACAATTTCAGTAAGTAACTCGGAAGTAAAAACGTAAAAGACGTATGCCTATCTATGGTAAACGAGTGGGTCATATTACGAAATACTCTTTTTTATTTTTGTTAATTCTATCTTCATTCATAGTCTACACTTTGTAACAATTGTCATATATTAACTGATTGATATTCTCAATAAAAATTTAAAACGATATTACGAACTACTTCCTCACTAGTTTGGAAAGAGTTTTGCGGGATTTCTTTCGCACGCTGCTTGCAATGTGAGGGGAGAGGGCACATAGTAGACAGGGGTCTGAGTGGACAGGGGACAGTGGACAGGGAACAGGGCTCTGATTCGGACACAGCCCTCGTCTCAAAAGGGATTCCCCCAAGTGAAGTGTACGAGGGTGGAGCAAAAACTGGATTGGGACGCAGCCAATGTTTGTGTTTTTTGAAAGCGCTTATGGGATTTGTTGTCAATAACTAAACGCGATTTCTGTAGCTGATGAGACGTTTGATTACATTTCCCGAATAAACCATTGTCGAAAGGCCATGTGGTGTACATCTGTAATTCGTAAACATTCTTCCACCCGGTACAGTGCTACAGAAAGGTAATTACTTATTTTGTAGCAAGACAAAGTTAACTATGTAATGCCTACCAGCTAACTCCAACTTTTGAAAACAGCACTTCGTATGTGATACCTAATTATATCCATATATTTAACCAAGCTCGCAGGAAACGGTCTGCATCGATAAATGAAATAGCTAGCTGGCTTTGTAGATAACACTAGCTAGACAGGAACCATTGAATGAACAAGCCAGCAAATGTTAGCAAGATCGTTTAAGCAGGGATGCAACTGCTTAAAGGATAATGTTTTATGGCTTCTTGTCACGTTGCTAAATATACCTAGTCTTTTTATACAAGTCTTTTTATATGGTTACCATTTACAAAGTAACATTATACTCCATTATAAATGTATCTTGTTGCTAGTTATCTGTCCAATTATTTAAACCTAGAAAAAAATCAGATTATTTTGAGTAAAGTACAACACTGCATAACGAATTTAAACACTCATAATTTACAATTACAGTAACAATGGTATGGATGTTGAGTTTTTTCATACCTATGAATACATTTGCTTTGACTGCATTGACTTCTTGTCTGGAGCAAGATGCTTTATTAATTCTTTCTCATAAGCCACTATCAGTCTAGCTCACTAAACATGATGATAGATATGTTTGATTTTTATGACTGTCCCTCAGATTTATATAATTAGGTTAGCAATGATGTTTACAATGATCCACTTTAGTTAACAGCAGCAATAGCTAGCTTTCTGCCTTGGCTGCAGTTTTCTTTTTGTAGTTTTCTGTATGCTCGTGAAAGGTAGTATCTGTCATATCAGGTGTTATTCCAGATGTCAAAATATTTCAGATTTTTTTTTTCCCAGATTTTATAACTATCGTTTATAAGTACATGTGGTCATATGTAAGTACATACTGGCTATAGAAAGTTTACACATCCTTCATAATGTTGAGCTTTTATTCTGTTACATCCTCAAATGAAAATACATTAAATAATATTTTTTCCACCTTCATCCTTCAAAAAATCTAAATATTTGTGAGAATTAATTAAAAATACAAATCTACAATAACTGGATTTTAGAAGTGTGCACACTCCCCTGAATCAGTACTTGGTGGGAGCTCCTTTTGCTTGAATTACAGCCATGAATCAGTTTGGATAGGTCTCTCCCAACTTTGCACGCCTAGATTGGGCAATACTTGCCCATTCTTTTTTACATAACTGTTCAAGCTCAGAGAAACTGCATGGTGACCGTTTATGGACTGCATTCTTCAAGTCATTCCATAGATGTTCAATAGGATTTAGGTCAGGGCTCCTACTGGGCCTCTCATGGACATTGACTTTGTTGTTCTTTAGCCACTCCACTGTTATTTCGGCTGTGTGCCTCCGCTCAAATGAGCCCCAACGTTGGTTTTTTTAGTCAGGGCTTCCTTGTTATCACCTTGCCATACAGGCCAGAATTGTGGAGAGCTTGGGATATTGTTGTCACATGCACACATTGACCAGTCTTTGCCCTAAAGGACTGCAGCTCCGTCAAAGTTGACATTGACTTCATGGTGGCTTTTCTGATCAGGCTCCTTCTTGCTCAGTCATCCAGTTTGGAAAGACAGCCTGATCTATGCAAGATTTAGGTGGTGCCATTAGCTATGCTTTGTACTTCTTAATGATGGTATTGACTGTATTCCATGGGATATTTAAGTACTTTGATATTTTTTTAGACCCATCTCTTGATTTGTGTCTGTATCACAACTGAGTTCTTTTGAAAGCTCATTGTTTGTTCTTGACTATGTAATGCACTATCCAGGGTAGGAGGCTTACAGAAACAGTTGTTCAACTGCATGCACATTGCATCTTCAACTACATGCACATCGAATACACTTTCACGTGCATTCACCACATACAATTCCTACAGAAAGTTGTTAACATCTCTGTTTTCCTTTAGGCCAACATAATTCATGGTAACAGATATTGGTAATTTTAAACATGTTTCAACCTTTCTTTTTCACTCCAGCTTTTCTGCAGCCCCGCAAGCAATTGTGGCCCTGGTTTATCTGTGTGGAAACCCAGTGCGTACATTCTGAAGTGTGCCGGTGTCCCAGGTGTGGTGGTATGTATCTTTTATGTCTCAGACTCAGGTCCCAGGACCTCGGTGTCAGAACTCTGGGCTGGTTCATATCTCAACATTTGTGAATTCTATGTCATGAACTAGGCCTGTTACAGGTCTCAAGACTTAAGCCCTCTGAGAGTGTGGCCACCAACTGCAACAAGCCTTAAAACCGTTGGGTAATTCCATCTCTAAGGTGAACGAGCATGACACCCACTATCACAGATCGTCCTGAGTAGAGCTTTAGGTGTAAGAACGGAATAATATTAGTGTCCCTGAAGCATTATTTTGTTGAAAAATGATTTGGTTTAAGGGAAATGTTGCCAATTGATTACATCCAGATCAGAATTTTTCATGCTATAGGAATCATACAATATTGATTTAATAAAGTTCTCAATATCCGATTTGCACCTAAATCTTTCGGATAATGTTTCAGACATGAGGAATCCATCTAAATTGTCAAAATACACCCAAGGACCCCCCAAACCCTACTACAGTCCCACCCTTATAGACAGCATAGAATACAACTTCTCGTTGTGGGACAGCACATGAGAAGCTGTGGCTTTGATTATTGTTTCTTCATATATTTATAAATATGCAGTGAAAATGGTGAATAAATCGTCCCATGAAGTTTAATTAGTGTTTGAATTTGGCCATCTCATATCCTTGAATATCACATAGTACTACCACATTTTGACCACAAGATGGTGCCATTTCAACTGTGGCCTGCCACTTTTCAATGAACTGGCTATGCATCCAATTCATTGTCAACCAATAGAACGCTGAGGTCAATTAACTTTTCAACTTGTGCTCCTGGTGGTTCTGGTTGGAATTTCATACTGAATAACAGATAGTTGAAATGGCACCATCGTGTGGTCAAAATGTATTAGTACTATGTGATATACAAGGATATGAGATGGCCAAATTCAAACACTACTAAACTTCATGAGACGATTTAACCGTCACCATTTTCACTGCATATTTATAAATATATGAAGAAACAATAATCAAAGCCACAGCTGTCCCACATAGAGAACTTGCATTCTATTCTGTCTATAAAGGTGGGATTGTAGTAGGGTTCGGGGGGTCCTTGGGTGTATTTTGACAATTTAGACAGATTCCTCATGTCTGAAACATTATCAGGGAAGATTTCGGTGCAAATCGGATATTAAATCAATATTATATGATTCCTATGTCATGAAAAGGTTATATTTGGATGTAAAAAATGAGCAACATTTCCCTTAAACCAAATCATTTCTCAACAAAATAAGGCTTCAGGGATGCTAATATTATTCATTTCTTATTCCTAAAGCACTTTCCAGAACAATATTTGATGGTGGGTGTCAAAATCCACCTTTCTATGTCTGATTCATATGGAATTACTCCGTCTGATATCTGCCTGGATGGATCCATGTCCCAAAACCTGTGAAATCAGTGCCATCCTAAGAACTCTGTGTTGCTCATATGCTAGACCTAAGTCCCAAGACATTTGTCATTCAGCCCAGTGTGTGTACCAGTACCATGTCCTGAAATCCAATCCATAGGTACACTGTCCAGCACCAAGGCGTCAGGGAAGCACTGTGGGCGTCTAACAGATGAGCTGACCATGCGGAGGAGAAGCAGGACGTCCCCAGACCTTATAGACAGCATAGAATACAACTTCTTGTTGTGGGACAGCACATGAGAAGCTGTGGCTTTGATTATTGTTTCTTCATATATTTATAAATATGCAGTGAAAATGGTGAATAAATCGTCCCATGAAGTTTAATTAGTGTTTGAAGTTGGCCATCTCATATCCTTGAATATCACATAATACTACCACATTTTGACCACAAGATGGTGCCATTTCAACTATCTGTTATTCAGTATGAAATTCCAACCAGAACCACCAGGAGCACAAATTGAAAAGTTCATTGACCTCAGCATTCTATTGGTTGACAATGAATTGGATGCATAGCCAGTTCATTGAAAAGTGGCAGGCCATAGTTGAAATGGCACCATCTTGTGGTCAAAATGTGGTAGTACGATGTGATATGCAATGATATTAGATTGCCAACATAGTACTCCCACATTTTGACCACAAGATGGTGCCATTTCAACTGTGGCCTGCCACTTTTCAATGAACTGGCTATGCATCCAATTCATTGTCAACCAATAGAACGCTGAGGTCAATTAACTTTTCAACTTGTGCTCCTGGTGGTTCTGGTTGGAATTTCATACTGAATAACAGATAGTTGAAATGGCACCATCGTGTGGTCAAAATGTATTAGTACTATGTGATATACAAGGATATGAGATGGCCAAATTCAAACACTACTAAACTTCATGGGACGATTTAACCGTCACCATTTTCACTGCATATTTATAAATATATGAAGAAACAATAATCAAAGCCACAGCTGTCCCACATAGAGAACTTGCATTCTATTCTGTCTATAAAGGTGGGATTGTAGTAGGGTTCGGGGGGTCCTTGGGTGTATTTTGACAATTTAGACAGATTCCTCATGTCTGAAACATTATCAGGGAAGATTTCGGTGCAAATCGGATATTAAATCAATATTATATGATTCCTATGTCATGAAAAGGTTATATTTGGATGTAAAAAATGAGCAACATTTCCCTTAAACCAAATCATTTCTCAACAAAATAAGGCTTCAGGGATGCTAATATTATTCCTTTCTTATTCCTAAAGCACTTTCCAGAACAATATTTGATGGTGGGTGTCAAAATCCACCTTTCTATGTCTGATTCATATGGAATTACTCCGCCTGATATCTGCCTGGATGGATCCATGTCCCAAAACCTGTGAAATCAGTGCCATCCTAAGAACTCTGTGTTGCTCATATGCTAGACCTAAGTCCCAAGACATTTGTCATTCAGCCCAGTGTGTGTACCAGTACCATGTCCTGAAATCCAATCCATAGGTACACTGTCCAGCACCAAGGTGTCAGGGAAGCACTGTGGGCGTCTAACAGATGAGCTGACTATGCGGAGGAGAAGCAGGAAGTCCCCAGACAGAGGAGCTGTGTAAGTATACGTTTTGCTTTCTTTTTGTTTTTATGCACCACATTTGGTGTAGATTAGTGTATTACTACTTACAGTCTTACATACTTCTATGCAATCAAATCAGTTTGTTTTAACTAAAACAAACTAATTTGATTGTAGTTGTATGTGATACTGTCGGTAGTAATGCACTAATGGAGAGTGGGGGGCTGGCCGAATGCTCAACTTTTTCACCTTACAGCTGCCATTTTAGTCGTCCAAAAAAGTAGCATAACCCCTGCTTTACACTCTGAACTTTCCGGGGGGGCCACAACCTGCCACTTCCCCTTCATTCACTCCACACTCATACAACTCCCCCGCCCTTGGGGACCACCGACTCCCCCGCCCTTGGGGACCACCGACTCCCCCGCCCTTGGGGACCACCGACTCCCCCGCCCTTGGGGACCACCGACTCCCCCGCCCTTGGGGACCACCGACTCCCCCGCCCTTGGGGACCACCGACTCCCCCGCCCTTGGGGACCACCGACTCCCCCGCCCTTGGGGACCACCGACTCCCCCGCCCTTGGGGACCACCGACTCCCCCGCCCTTGGGGACCACCGACTCCCCCGCCCTTGGGGACCACCGACTCCCCCGCCCTTGGGGACCACCGACTCCCCCGCCCTTGGGGACCACCGACTCCCCCGCCCTTGGGGACCACCGACATTGCTCAGGTGTGGCGCTCGGGGAATCGAACCAGCAACCTCTACCCTCGTGAAGTGCCGTCCAACCTCCTGCGCCACGGAGTCCTTCGCATTTGTGTTTTGTTTTTTTACAAACTTAAATGGCACAATGGTACAAAGGCACAAAGGCCAAAAGCTGTGCAACTCCCCCACCAGCATTACTCAGGTGTGGCGCTCGGGGAATCGAACCAGCAACCTCTACCCTCGTGAAGTGCCGTCCAACCTCCTGCGCCACGGAGTCCTTTGCATTTGTGTTTTGTTTTTCTACAAACTTAAATGGCACAATGGTACAAAGGCACAAAGGCACAAAGGCCAAAAGCTGTGCAACTCCCCCAACATTGCACAGGTGTGGCGCTCGGGGAATCGAACCTGCAACCTCTACCCTCGTGAAGTGCCGTCCAACCTCCTGCGCCACGGAGTCCTTCGCATTTGTGTTTTGTTTTTTTACAAACTTAAATGGCACAATGGTACAAAGGCACAACGGCGAAAAGCTGTGCAACTCCCCCACCAACATTGCTCAGGTGTGGCGCTCGGGGAATCGAACCTGCAACCTCTACCCTCATGAAGTGCCGTCCAACCTCCAGCGCCACGGAGTCCTTTGCATTTGTGTTTTGTTTCTCTACAAACTTCAATGGTACAAAGGTACAATGGACAAAAGCTGTGCAAACCTGAATGGGGATTGAACCCCAGACCTTGGTGTTGCTAAACCAGAACCATTCCTTTGAGCCATTGTAACTTACACTTCTTTGGTGGGCTTTCCTGCAGTGAATTCATGAAGATGCAAAAAGAGAGGAGAAAGAGCATTCAGAGAGCTTGTCCCTTCTGTTGTTTTTTTATACCTTTACGTACCTATGTGCTTTTGCCTGCCATTTCAATTGCCCTACGGGGATAATTAAAGTTTATTGAATTCTCGCCATCATCATGTTAGCGTTTGGATGGGTGCAGCATTAGACAGAAAATGAGACAACAGAAATGTAGATGAAGAATGAGATTTGAACCCTGAAGTGCTGTGTCCACAGACAAAGACAATACCGTTGTGCCAATGTCTCCTTAGCTGTTCTATGAGCTCTGCAGTGGAGAGAAGAAGCTGAGATCATAAAAACATGAGGAATAAAGATAAAGAACAAGGTTTGAACCCTCAAGCTCACCATCCAGAGACCAAGACTCTACCGTTATGCCACAGTGGCCTTGGTGTGTTTGAGGGTGAGACCACAGAAATGCAAGCAAAATAAAGATAACAGACAAGGGTTGAACCATAACGTTTTCCTTCCAGGCACAAAGACAGTGCCATCATGCAGAGGTCATAATGCTTTTGAGGTTGCTACACGGACTGAAGATGATGAGACCACAGAAATGCAAGATAAATAAATTGTCTTTTATTGGTTATTCAATTTCAGTTTCCAATAAAAGCATTCAGTGTAAAAGCATTTTACATTATTCACTGCAACATATCAGACATCACATTACACACAACAGTTAAGACACCACAATAAATGACATTACATACAAAAAAACTCCAAAAGGAGAAAAAAAGAATTCAAAAGATGCAAGATAAATAAAAATAAATAAAGATATGTCCCCTAAAAAGGAGCAAACTAGGTGCACAGTGGAATTTGTCTCGTTGCTACATACATAAAATACCATACTGTTACATTCATGGTTTGCAATAATACATGAAATGCATTGTGGGTAATCAGAAGGGAAGATTGCCCCCTACTGGCACACCAACACCACCGCTTCCAGCAGCAACTTGGGTCTCCCATCCAAGTACTAACTAAGCCCACACCCGCTTAGCTTCAGCCATTCGGCAAAAGCAGATTGCACAGTGGTATGGCTCCTGATGAAACTCCCCTGCATTTTATAATACACAAACTGCACTGTGGGTAATCTGAATTATTTAATGAGAATTAACTAGAGGATACATTTTCAGGACCTCAGTTTAACTTCTCAATCAAAACACAGCATTCGCCGACAGCAGAGTATCCCCATCACTGCACTGGGGCATATTTGACCAAAGTGAAGATTGCCCCCTACTAGTCCACCAGGACCACTGCCAGCAGCAACATGGATCTCCCATCCACATACTAACCAAGTCCACAACTGCTTAGCTTCAGCCATTCAGCAGGAGCAGATTGCATGGTGGTATGGCTGCTGGCAAAACTCCCCTGCATTTTATACACAAACTGCACTGTGGGTAATCTGAATTATTTAATGAGAATTAACTGGAGGATACATTTTCAGGGTTGCCAGATTTCATAAAAATTTTCTTGAAAAATTCCTCCAAACGAGGGAATTTTGGGTGTTTTTTCCCTGGAAGTGGTGTTGGTGGGCCACTAGGGGGCAATCTTCCCTTCTGGTTACCCACAATGCATTTCATGTATTATTGCAAACCATGAATGTAACAGTATGGTATTTTATGTATGTAGCAACGAGGCAAATTCCACTGTGCACCTGGTTTGCTCCTTTTTAGGGGATGTATTTTTATTTATCTTGCATTTCTGTGGTCTCATCATCAGCAGTCCAGGTCAGGGAAGCACTGTGGGCGTCTAACAGATGAGCTGACCATGCGGAGGAGAAGCAGGAAGTCCACAGATGGAGGAGCTGACCATGCGGAGGAGAAGCAGGAAGTCCCCAGACGGCGGAGCTGTGTAAGTATAAGTTTTGCTTTCTTTTTGTTTTTATGCACCACATTTGGTGTAGATTAGTGTATTACTACTTACAGTCTTACATACTTCTATGCAGTCAAATCAATTTGTTTTAACTAAAACAAACTAATTTGATTGTAGTTGTATGTGATACTGTCTGTAGTAATGCACTAATGGAGAGTGGGGCCTGGTCGAATTCTCAACTTTTTCACCTTACAGCTGCCATTTTAGTGCTCCAAAAAAGTTGCATAACCCCTGCATTGCACTCCGAACTTTCAGGGGGGGGCCACAACCTGCCACTTCCCCTTCATTCACTCCACACTCATACAACTCCCCCACCCTTGGGGACCACCGACTCCCCCACCCTTGGGGACCACCGACTCCCCCGTCCTTGGGGACCACCGACATTGCTCAGGTGTGGCGCTCGGGGAATCGAACCAGCAACCTCTACCCTCGTGAAGTGCCGTCCAACCTCCTGCACCACGGAGTCCTTTGCATTTGTGTTCTGTTTTTCTACAAACTTAAATGGCACAATGGTACAAAGGCACAAAGGCCAAAAGCTGTGCAACTCCCCAAACATTGCACAGGTGTGGCACTCGGGGAATCGAACCTGCAACCTCTACCCTCGTGAAGTGCCGTCCAACCTCCTGCGCCACAGAGTCCTTCGCATTTGTGTTTTGTTTTTTTACAAACTTAAATGGTACAATGGTACAAAGGCCAAAAGCTGTGCAACTCCCCCACCAACATTGCTCAGGTGTGGTGCTCGGGGAATCGAACCTGCAACCTCTACCCTCGTGAAGTGCCGTCCAACCTCCAGCGCCACGGAGTCCTTCGCATTTGTGTTTTGTTTCTCTACAAACTTCAATGGCACAATGGTACAAAGGTACAATGGACAAAAGCTGTGCAAACCTGAATGGGGATTGAACCCCAGACCTTGGTGTTGCTAAACCAGAACCATTCCTTTGAGCCACTGTAACTTACACTTCTTTGTTGAGCTTTCCTGCAGTGAATTCATGAAGATGCAAAAAGAGAGCAGAAAGAGCATTCAGAGAGCCTGTCCCTTCTGTTGTTTTTTTATACCTTTATGTACCTATGTGCTTTTGCCTGCCATTTCAATTGCCCTACGGGGATAATTTAAGTTTATTGAATTTAATTGAATTCTCGCCACCGTCATGTTAGCGTTTGGGTGGGTGCAGCATTGGACAGAAAATGAGACCACAGAAATGTAGATGAAGAATGAGATTTGAACCCTGAAGTGCTGTGTCCATAGACAAAGACAATACCGTTGTGCCAATGTCGCCTTAGCTGTTCTGTGAGCTCTGCAGTGGAGAAAAGAAGCTGAGATCATAAAAACATGAAGAACAAGGTTTGAACCCGCAAGCTCACCGTCCAGATACCAAGACTCTACCGTTATGCCACAGTGGCCTTGGTGTGTTTGAGGGCGATGCAGTGCACAGAAGAAGATGAGACCACAGACATGCAAGCGAAATAAAGATAACAGACAAGGTTTGAACCATAAATTTTCTTCCTTATGGGGCAACGGTGATGGAATGACTATCTGTGCCAACGATGGTAATGTCGTCCATGTACGCCATCACCCTAAGCCGCTCCCCCTGGGCCCCGGGCTGTGGATAACCAGCGATGCCCGGGTTGCCCCTGATGGCCTGAAGGAACGGCTCAAGGGAGTTGACGTCCCTGCCTGACACCAGACCTAATGGTAAAGGGGGCGGATGGCTGCTTGTTCACAACCACCCTCCCCGAGATGTCAGTTAAACACATTTTGGTCCAGCGCAGGAGGGAACTAGGGAAATTAAACCTCTCTAGTACCCTCTCCACACATGACTTACCCTGTCAAAGGTCCTCGCTATTGGGGCATATTTCACCAAAGTGAAGATTGTTCCCTACTGGCCCACCAACACCCCTTCCAGCAGCAACTTGGGTCTCCCATCCAAGTACTAACCAAGTCTACAACTGCTTAGATTCAGCCATTCAGCAGGAGCAGATTGCATGGTGGTATGGCTGCTGACAAAACTCTGCTGCATTTTATAATACACAAACTGCACTGTGGGTAATGTGAATTATTGAATGAGAATGTGCATGTACAGTATGTTAGCTAACCATAATGCATTGTGTGTCATGGTGTGTACTCAGCTTTGAATTCCACAGATCTAAAGAAGGTGCTCTCTCTCTCTAGAGCACGGAAAGGCATGACAAGACAAGGAAGAATGGAGTCACCATGGAGTCAACATTGAAACAATGTGTCTACATTTCACTTTAAAATGTTTAGAAAAAGCGACTTACATTTATGAATGTAATAAACACAAATAAGACAAGGAGGCAAAATATAAACATAACACTTAAGCTACTTTTTACTATAACATTTACAATTATATATATATTTTTTTTACAGTGATGATACAGGCTTACATCCCAAACTGAGAGAGCATGGCGTGTGTTGGAATGAGCTTCCCATGGCACTCGGGACTGCAGAATCAGTGGCAAGATAAAGACCCACCCCCTCAGTCTACATATTGACACCCCAATCTTTTTTTATTACTTTGGGGTATTATAATAGTTTTATGGTTTTAGCCTTTTCTTTATATTAGGATGCATTGTGGAGACAATTTGTATGTATTTAAGATTCTTATTTTTGTATTTATTTGGTATAGTGTGTTACGGTTCAGAGCAGGGACTGGACTCAAATGCACGACTCACACACACGGAATTCCAATATTCCAATAATTTATTGCTTCGACCAATACTCCTGAAGCATAGGGAGATTGATAGACAGACAAACAGAAACCAGTAACGGATCAGCAGGGGAAGAGTGGGAGCGGGAGAGGCCAGGGACTGGATGGTGGCAGGAATCCGGGCAGGTTGAGCAGAGGAGGAGCAGGGAGCGGGAGATGGGGCAGCGTGGAGTGGGCACGAACAGCTGCAGGTTGGCAGAACTGGAGCACAGACAGGATATGCACAAACATCTGCAGGCTGCTGGACTTGGAAGCAGACAAGAGTTAGTTGACAGCAAGGCAAGACTGGATAAACAGCGTGTTAACGCAGTTTCTAGCGAGAGTTAATTTAAGCAAGGCAAGACAGAACTAGATACCAAGTATCAGACGAGACGAGACGAGACCAGAGTATTACTACAACGAGACTTAATGAACTGGCACAGGACAAAGAACACTGGGTGACTAAATACAAGAGTTAATAGGTATCAATAATGTGCAGCGTGCGAATGTATGCGTGAGTGATTAGCGGAGCAGAGAGTGTGCAGAATGCATGCGGAGAGAAGGAAAGGGATAGGCGGACACAGAGCAATGGAACAGAGTGACACGAAAGGGAAAACCATGCCCAGTCTGCAGCACGAGGGGGAAACAAACAGGAATACAAACCAACATGATACGAGAGGAAACAGGTAAAACATGGGACACAAAGGGACGGGAATGAGTGTCACATAGTGATCCGAGCTACTTTAGTTCTACTGCACATACCCACTGGTCTGGGTCTGGATGCTGTTAGCCAGGCCTGTCACTATAGATCATATATGCTACATGATGATAGAAATGTGCTTTATCTGACCTGTTTAGTAGTTGCTTCAATGACCTTCAGTATGCACTTATTGTACGTGCTTTGGATAAAAGCGTCTGCCAAATTAATGTAATGTAATATATCAGCTGAATGCATGCAAGGTAATGTAGTATCAGCTGAATTCATGCAACTTCTCATACTGCAAGTTTCTCTATAAAAGTGTCTGCAAAATGAATGCAATGTTATAAAATCTTAAATATTGGTACAAGGATCAATAACAAGTAATAATACTTCTAATTAATTAATTAATGTCCAGTGGTTTAAAAAATACTTATAACACACAGAAATAGCTTCCCTCACAGCAATAACCTTGATGTGGCATTCCGTAGAAAAAATATTCTTCCATCACGGACGGGACTTTGTTGGAAATGACATCTTGAAGCCTTACAACCTTCTTTTTTTTTCATGCCGTCCCAGGTTTAATCATCTGTTTATCCTCTGGCAGGGCAAAACAAAACCGTCCGACAACACATTTGCATTCAGCTTTAATAAAAATGAATGATGTACAAACACTTGATAATTAATTTCGAGGCAGATCTCGCCATCTCTTTCTCCCCTCAATAAGATTGTGTCTGCTTACTCAGCAGCAGGCTGTATATATACTGTGAATGCCCATGATGGGCCTCTTATTTAGTACATGTTAGATTTAGGAGCCCAAATAAAATGAGTGTAAAGTTGATGTGTTTATGTGGCATAAGCTGGGAAGTGGAGCCATTTAGTTTTATTTAGGAATTGAAGCAGGGAGTTTTATGTCGGCCATTTTGTAATTATGTCAAGTCACTGCTTGGGAGCAAGGCTTTGTTGAAATAGATGCATAAAGAAGTGAAGAAATAAATAAACAAAGCAGAATTTAAGAAGCATATTACATGGCATCCCTCCACTGTCTTATCTCATGCGGTAATGCTACATGTGTCCAGTAAAAATCCACAAAGATCTTGCATTGTGATTTAGACATGTTCCTCTGTACTTGTGTGTCAATCTGTCATAGAACTGCAGCCTGTTGTGGATGTTGGATAAGGGTGTCAGAGGTAAAACATGGTTTAGGAATCCTTGTGCTACTCCATAGTGCTCTGCTGTGGTTAAAACATGTGGTCCTCTGACCCAATTAACAGACTCATAACTGTACACTATACACACACGCCCAATCACTCTGATTTCTCTGAATTTTCTCATTCAAAATGGCTGAATCTATCCTAAACTCCTCAATACATATTCAAACACACAGGAGCAAAGCCTGACTATTAAAATCATGCTTCAACTTCAGCCGGTATTTTCCATCTTTGTTATGCATTGAACAAATTAACTGAATCGTCTTGATGCATAGAGACACAAATTATTGCATGGAATTTGGTGAAGTGCTGTGACATTAATTACCTCTTCTTAAAGGGATAGTTTGGAATTTTGGACATAATGTCTCAATTACGACTTACCCATGATGTAGTTGATTGATGGAAACCATTTTCAGATAATTCCATGCTGTCCCTTCTTTTGGACATACACACATTGCTAATGGTAGCGCAACTCTAAGGTATCTAGTAGCATCCACTACCAAACGCACTTAAACACTCCACAGTGCACCCAAAGCAAATAAAATATGACGACAGTCTATCGGGATTATTTTCAGTGATTATACCATAATTTTTCAAGTCAAACTATCGTTGAATCCTTTACTTTGTGCTCACCTAAATTCTCCGTGGAAGTACGGCGTTAGTTCAGTAGGTAACGTAAATTAGCCTATAGCTCTGCCGTCGTATGTCGTGCCGGCCAAAAACAATATCTCGCGTGTGAAAGAATCAGACTCGTAGTATTGTTAGCTAACATTCAGGTAAGATGGTATTTGTGTATTTCAAGGTTGTTCAAATCATGCAAAAAAATGGGCACCACAAAGTTTTCACCGATTTCCAGTGGAAGATCAACAAAGAAAACAGCTGTGGCTTCTTGCTGCTCGCATGGATGTCACCAATTGAGACTCTAAAAAAGTTAAAAGTGTGTAGGCTAGTGACTATTTCACGGAGGATGACTGTGAAAATCAAAAAAGGACGGTCGGGACACCCTCTACTGAAGGAGACTGCTGTGCCATCACCTGTCTTTCTTCATGCACCGAAAACAACTGAGGAGCAGGTAACTAATAAATGATTGCATGCATGATCTATCTATTCAATTTAGCTAGCTAGTTGCCACGATTGGGAAGTCATGGAAGTGGTCAAACTTTTCCTGCAAATTGGTAGCCAGTGTGCTTGCTTGTATATGCTGTTACTCTGTAGCATGTTTCTGTTTAGCTGACTTGTTGTCTACCAAATATGTAACTTTACGGAAAAACGGATTGTGTCAGCAACTGTGGAGTACAGCAGATAGTCTACAGGCAGATACCCTGGCTAATCTACAGCTAGCTCCGCCGCCGTACTTCCACTGAGAATTTAGGTGAGCACAAAGTAAAGGATTCAACGATAGTTTGACTTGAAAAATGATGGTATAATCACTGAAAATAACCCCGATAGACTGTCGTCGTATTTTATTTGCTTTGGATGCACTGTGAAGTGTTTAAGTGCGTTTGGTAGTGGATGCTACTAGATACCTTAGAGTTGCGCTAGCATTAGCAATGTGTGTATGTCCAAAAGAAGGGACAGCATGGAATTATCTGAAAATGGTTTCCATCAATCAACTACATCATGGGTAAGTCGTAATTGAGACATTATGTCCAAAATTCCGAACTATCCCTTTAATAGTTGGGTTTGAAGGCTCACTGTAAGACCAGGCTCTTTTTTTAAACGTATGCTTATAAAGAAGTTAAAATAAAAGTCAGTGTAACTCAGGGGATGGTGAAGCTGCATGGCTAACGGAGCGTGACGGTTGAAGATGTTTATTGCTGAGCTGTTGAGGACTGCATGCATGTATACACTGTCTCTGCTGCTGTTCTCTGAGGTATACACAGCTCATTTCTAAAATGTCTAATCACTGATGCAGAGCGCTAAGCAAGGTCAGTGGTTCATTCATAAGGCTATGCTTCAACATTGTTTTCTCTTTACTAAGTAATAAGGAACATTGTTTCTATGATGTAGAAGTTGACTCCCAGAAAAGATTGAGTTGGGCCTAAGGTTGCAGGAGTGTTACCTACATCTAAAAATAAATAAATAAATAAAATAAAATAAGAAATCTCCAGTTTTCAAAAAAATAAAATACAATCCCAACACATAGTAAGGAACAAAGTCTTAAGAGTATAACAAGGTCATGGGAGAGTATTTTTGGACTTGGAAACTGCAGAGGAAATGTATCTATATTATATGATACATTTGCACATCTCGGTCCAGTCCCAGGTAAAGGTTGTCTAGTCTGTAGAGGAGATAAATGAGGGTATCCAATTTCAGTCTGACCTCCAGCCAACTGCATATAGCCTCTTTTCTACTCAACTTTCTCTTCTAAAATCCATTTATTCTCGTAATGTGTGTAACTTCATGAGCAACATGACACAAGTCTCCTTCACTGGTTCATGGCCGGATTGCTAGTTCCATCAATCATCTATGATACACACTGTGGACTTTGGATCTGCTTTCCATTTCACCCCCCCCCCCCCCCCCAATAGCTTTTAGATAAATATAATACATGACATATTGTATGAAGAATGAAAGCAAATTTAATATCCAATGTGAGCTGTACAATAATAATAAAAATAATAATAATCATCGTTGCTTAATATTTATTCATCTCTCATGAAATTTATAGCATTTACATTTATATGTAGCACTCATTTGGCTGCCATTTTGTTCCAGAACCCTCACCGAACATCAGCTGAGGCAGAGGGAGTATTTAAGATAATTTAACTGGGAGATGAGCAGGTTGCCAGTTGGGACTACCCTACTCTTTGTGATAACTGTCATTGGACGGTTACTGACCACAGCAAGTCTGGACCTTGGTTATCGTCTCATCTGAAATATGAAAGACAACGGTATTAATCCTTGTGATTTAGTTTGATACAATTCTAGCTGCCTCAAACTAAAAAAAAAGGGGAGTATAATCACCGGCTGGCAACCCAGCTGTAATTCACCAAGAGCAGGTACAACAACGTACCCCCGAGTCAGAAAACCACAACCACAACAGCACTGCATTTAAATGAAGAGGAAGCTCCGTTTAAATATTACCACAAACACTGAAAAATGATCAGATTTAATTTTCCTCAGTCTTTCCCAGGTGTGCCCCGCAAACAGGTGTGGGAATAAAAGGGAGCTCCAAATTTTATGGAAGCGGCACAAAGTATTCAAAACGGGGCTTTTGCGAGGGTTGCTGGGCCCGTGTTTTTCGGTGTTCTTTTATCTGTTCTGTTCCTCTGCAGTTTCTTCCTTTCCTGTCATTAGAATTAAAATGATTTGCATAATGAAAGGGGACCAAATTTACAGTAGTGTAAAGCCGTATAAAGCAGACTTTATTCTGGAGAAGAATACAATGTAAAGCTTGAGGAGCAGAGAGCGAAACGGGAGGGCCTACGCAAGAAACAATAAAATGTAATTACATAGCTCCAATAAACACATAATTCTTACACGCACAAATACCCAGATAGCACAGCTCACTTTCATTCTGCTAAGTCACAAGAGGCCCTTCCACCGCTGCACTAAGAACTACAACAGGCCCTTCCACCAGATTGGCTCAATGTCCCCATGCAGAAACGCAATATTCCAAAGAGCGTCGTGTGCATATTACAATAGAATACTTAGCCTAGCTTCATTGTAGCCTACATCGATGGAAATACTTTATTTTCTAAGGCTTGAATAATTATATGAAAATGCTTGCGAAGTAAGGTTACGCTACGCGGCTCTGTATACGGATGCGTTAAATGTCGTTACGATTGACACTTTTTATAACCTACGATATGAATTGAATGTATAGGCCTAGGCTATATGACCCTTGTTTTGTATTTTATATTTAGCTATTCAAAAACTACATTTAAGTTGAAGATATAAGCAGCCAAAAGCAGAAAAACACAGGAAATTCATAGGCTATTTTCTAAGCTTAAATGTGGTCTCTGCATTCACTGATAACTCCCTCAGTAGCCTACAAACACTGGCTTAATATGTCCTGAAAGTTGTTGATGGCAGCTCATTAGCTGTATAGCCTAATTCTATATTTATTTATACTATAATGTTCTTGGTTCCACTCAATGTGTAGCTACAAACATTTGATTGTTCATTTTGAATGCCATACATGTTTATATTTTGTACGTTAATAAAAAATATATATATCGTTAAAAACAGGTCAAGACCCTCTGCTCATGTATTATAAGGTTCTCCTCCTTGATGCCTTTTCATCATCTGCCATCCTTGCAATTATTTGTTGATCACGCACAGTAGCTACGTCAACCAAACGTGCAATCTGTTAGCATGAATGCAATTTAGTAGCCTACTCTTTATTTAAGATCTTATTAAATGAGGCCCTAAGTGACTACGATTAATTAATGTCTGTAATTAATGTCCCTTTGCGTTTTTGTGCAAATAACATTTTGTATTGTTTGAAGCACTGATACATAATATGTTGTTATGGACCACAGGAACACTTACACGGGGTTGAAGGGTAAATGCCCACACCACCGTTTTTATTAAGGATAAACAGTAGGCATATAGTCCATAAAATAAGTTCACCAACACTAACCAAATTCAAGTTGTTATTTATAGAGGCCACGTAATACGAGCCATTGACCAAAGTTCTGTACAAAAATAAAATAAAATTAAAGATAAATAAGCAAAAAAAAGTCATAGAGACAAAGGCTAAAGAGTAGAGATTGGTTTTGAGGCAAGATGGGGACAGAAGCTGCAGGGCCAGATGCAGTAGGTTGTGTGGGTAGTTGGGCAATATTAACGTAAAGTGTGATAGTGACGCATGCGCGGTACAGATCGGGCAGGAGGCAGATGGGGCATTGTACACATGCGCGATACAAATCGGGCAGGGGGGACAGATCGGGTAGCGACAGTGTGCTACTGTAAATTCCCTTCAACAAAACCCCGGAAATAAGGGGTTCATCCTGGTATTTTAAGTGCCCCCATTTGTGAGAAAAAGTCGCCCACACAAAAGCTTTTTGATGCAGTGGACTCAAATATGCGCCCCCAAAAGGGTGTAGGGGTCATATTCGGACACAGAAATCACAAAAAATCTTTCAATGTCTGCTCAGGGGTTATTTACTATCTTAAGACCACATTATGTCAGAAAACAATATTCACATCATGAGTAAACATCCCATATCACAGGAGTTTCAATCAGTTAGATCAATGAATGCTTTCATTTAATGTCCTATATGGCAAACAATTCATTAGCAGAGGCCACATTAGCGGGGTGCCCAATGTGTCTCGTCACTGAAGCTAAAACTGTGGAAAAATTTAATTTCTAAGCAAAAGAAATGTAAATGTCAATGAGCCAAACCTGCATTGTTTCAAAATTTAACGAAAGAAATGTGGATAAACTTTAGCAACACCATGAATTAATCAACAAATGGGCTGCAACAACAAACAGCATAATAAATAGGGACCCCCAAGACTGGTCTGAAAACACCAGTTTTGACATCCCAGAGATGGTGGCCAGAAGTAGCTGGATGTCTATCTGTTCTTTGGAAAATAGATAAAGGGTCCCGTGGGCTGTAGATTATTGCGCTATTGTTTTCCCCGTTTCCAGAAATGACTCCAGCTGTCAGTGCTGCTGCAGGCACCATGGGTGACCAGTCAGCAGGATGGGACAGGGGGTGGGGATGGGGTAGTGGCCCCCCAGTGCACACACCACCTGTTGGCCCACAAATTAACATGTAAGTGGTCGATTACAAATCCAGACAGATTAATGTGCAGTTTATTAGGACGCCCTCCCACGATTAGACTCGTATGATTTGCAATTATATTGAGTGCTCAGCCAGGGTTACAAGCCTGAGGACAGATGGATGCGACAAAGCGACATGAGGATTTCATTTGATCCAGTGACTTTAAGCTGACGATAAGAGGACACTCTAAACCGAGTCAAATAATATTTGCAACATGTTTTCACTTTTTTAAGGAAGTTTTACTGCTGCTGGGAATCTAGTCTGCTCTGCTCTGGTATCCTTGAGCAAGGTTATGAAGCTGAATTGCTTCCATAAATACCCAGCTGTTTAAATGGATTTTATGTAAAAATGTAATCTGAATTGCTCGGTAAAAGAGCATCTATTAATTGCATAAAATCACTGCTGCCTGTGATTTGGAGTGTTCCTTACATTGCAGAGAAAAGGAAACAAGTGGCTTATGGGTAATATCCCAGAATAACAGCAGACTGCCCCTGTACTAAATGACCTTTGACACCTGCAGCTGGTGGTCAACTTAAAACTATGGCTGATCATTTTTAGAGAGTAGGATTTTATTTTCATGAGCAAATGGCCTGCTTAAAATTAGTTCATGGTGAATTGTTAAGTGTACTTTTGCATAAATTCATGCAAATAAAATGGTTACTGTTAAAAGATTTTATTTAGACCAATTAATTCAGCTGCACATGCATGTATGTTATGGTTATAACCAACTGTACCAGTTATCTCTTTAACCTACCTATTGTCTACAGAAGACTTGTAATTTCCATCTCTGTCAAATGGTTTAATGGTGGGTTCTTTATTGATATTATAGCCTTTTTAAAATTAAGCATATTTCACAACAAAAGCCAGTATCAAGAGGTAGATTATTATTTTGGGTAGTATATGAAACAATTTATCCATTTTTTGTGGACTTGATTGCGGTTCACGATTAAGTGCCATCTAGTTGTGAATTTACTCCTACATATACAGTGCACTCCAAAATGATTTGGACAGTGACGCATTTTTTTGTCATTTGGCTCTGTACTCCAACACATTGGATTTGAAATGGAACAGTGACTATGCGGTTAAAGTGCAGACTTTCAGCTTTAATTTGAGGGTTCGTACATCCACATCAGATGAACGGTGTAGATTGCAACCATTTCCACCCCCCCCCCCCCCCCTATGAAGGTAGATTTGTGTCTTTATTATTCAATCAAAAAAAAGGCTGCTTCAATCAAAAAATATATTTTCAATCAAAAAAACCTTCACTTCAATCAAAAACAACTTTTTCAATCAAAGAAAAAAAGTGTTTGAATGCAAAAAAAATTTTGAGACAAAAAAATGCATTTGAACACTTTTTTTCTTTGATTGAAAATGTTTTCTTTGATTGAAAATATTTTTTTTGATTGAAGTAATGTTTTTTGTGTTTGGGCCATATTATGGGTAGGACATTTGTGTCTTTATTATTCAATTTAAAAAAAAGTTGCTTCAATCAAAAAACCTATTTTCAACCAAAAAAACATTCATTTCAATCAAAAATATATATATTTATAATATATTTTCAATCAAAGAAAAAACTGTTCAAATGCCAAAATAAAATTGAAACCCCAAAAAAAATCATTTGAACACTTTTTTTCTTTGATTGAATTTTTTTTTCTTCGATTGAAGTGATTTTTTTATTTTTTTTGATTGAAGTGAAAAAAGTTTTGAAGTCGTTTTTTTTTTATTTAATCATTTTGACACAAACATCCCGCAGTGGGGGCGGATGCTTCCCCATTGGTCAGACATGTTTGAGTGACTGAAATTTGAATCTCGTTTGGAATCGCTTTGGCAGCAAGCAGTGGTGGAGTTGTTGGTAAGTAAACATTACATAAAACAGTATTAAAATGATTGGTGTCATGTTATTAGCCTACTCTGTTTGATATTTCGATTAAACATAGAGCTTGCTAACTTAGTTCACGTTGACTAATTCGTGTGATTTTCAATAATGAAATCCTTGTATATTCACTAACACACGTTATCAGAAGGTAGCAATGTTCTGAGTGCAAGTAGCTATAGCTATACTGTGGTCTGAGGTTTTTTTTTTTCTTTTTCTAATTGTATGGTTAACACCTGAGTGTTTTTAATTTTATTTTGTATCCTTTTGTTTGTGGTTCTTTTAAAATCAATTTACAAAATCTTCAACAAAATTTGTATCCAAGTGTAACACTTAAGTATCCTCACACAATCATCGCAGGAGATTCAAGATCTCAATCCCTTGTTAACAGCCTCAACAACTGACTGTACAAACCCTAGATGGCCGAAGGTTATTTTAAACATATTTTTGTCATTAGTATATGTATTGTGTAAGTGTATTTTTAACCCAAGTGTATTTTTTTTATACCATGTTTAAAGAAACTGTTACGGTTTATTTTTTGCAACACCAAAGAACACAGAGGAACAATTGCTTACTGTCAACTAGTGTGTCCCAAACACATTCCTTTCTCTCATCGACACTGAGTGGGCTATTGAAAAATGGCAATTTTAAAACAAAAGTATTTATAATTTAGTTTATTTTACCTCTAATAACAAGTGAAATGGTTATATTTTATTGAAATAACACTCCACAAGGAAGAGAGCATAGTGTGAAAATGGAACAATTTCAAACAGCAAGACAATAGGAGGCTAAAAACAAAAATGTGCCGTAACTGCACAGTATAAAGAAAAAAAATATATATAAAATCACAGGAAATTCAACTTAAAAATGGGGGAGAGGGTTACAATATGTAAGACAAGATGGGGTTTAATGACATTTTATGCTTCTTTTCATTACTCCGGCCATGGCCCCTAACCGAAAATCCCATGAGCCCACACAGCTGTTCTTAGAGAAACCAATAGCTGACAAATGAGGAAGTGTAGATAAAAAGAACATACAAGTACTTCCAATCAGACTAGAGTACAGAGAGCTTGCAGTGCAGTAACTAAATCCAGAGCGTTCCTGCTTCTTATCCATGTGTGGTGTCGTCTTCCACAAAGTCCTTAGCCTGTTCTGCAGAGATCACGTCAATGTGGCTCACCTGCAAGCACAAACCAACGCTGATGTTTGCCCAACTTTGTGCCAATAACAGCGCCAACAATCCCTATGGCTTAGGGCTGTATCAATGCTTCACCTCGTAATAACAGCGCCAATAATCCCTATGGTTTAGGGCTGTATCTATGCTTCACCTCGTAATAACAGGCCAACAATCCCTATGGCTTAGGGCTGTATCAATGCTTCACCTCGTAATAACAGCGCCAACAATCCCTATGGCTTAGGGCTGTATCAATGCTTCACCTCGTAATAACAGCGCCAACAATCCCTATGGCTTAGGGCTGTATCAATATCTATGCTTCACCTCGTAATAACAGCGCCAACAATCCCTATGGTTTAGGGCTGTATCAATGTCTATGCTTCACCTCGTAATAACATGCCAATAATCCCTATGGTTTAGGGCTGTATCTATATCTATGCTTCACCTCGTAATAACAGGCCAATAATCCCTATGGTTTAGGGCTGTATCTATATCTATGCTTGACCTCGTAATAACAGGCCAATAATCCCTATGGCTTAGGGCTGTATCAATATCTATGCTTCACCTCGTAATAACAGGCCAACAATCCCTATGGCTTAGGGCTGCATCAATATCTATGCTTCACCTCGTAATAACAGCGCCAACAATCCCTATGGCTTAGGGCTGCATCAATATCTATGCTTCACCTCGTAATAACAGCGCCAACAATCCCTATGGCTTAGGGCTGCATCAATATCTATGCTTCACCTCGTAATAACAGCGCCAACAATCCCTATGGCTTAGGGCTGCATCAATATCTATGCTTCACCTCGTAATAACAGCACCAACAATCCCTATGGCTTAGGGCTGTATCAATATCTATGCTTCACCTCGTAATAACAGCGCCAACAATCCCTATGGTTTAGGGCTGTATCTATGCTTCACCTCGTAATAACAGCGCCAACAATCCCTATGGCTTAGGGCTGTATCAATATCTATGCTTCACCTCGTAATAACAGGCCAATAATCCCTATGGTTTAGGGCTGTATCAATGTCTATGCTTCACCTAGTAATAACAGGCCATTAATCCCTATGGCTTAGGGCTGTATCTATGCTTCACCTCGTAATAACAGGCCAACAATCCCTATGGCTTAGGTCTGTATCAATATCTATGCTTCACCTCGTAATAACAGGCCAACAATCCCTATGGCTTAGGGCTGTATCTATGCTTCACCTCGTAATAACAGCGCCAACAATCCCTATGGCTTAGGGCTGTATCTATGCTTCACCTCGTAATAACAGCGCCAACAATCCCTATGGCTTAGGGCTGCATCAATATCTATGCTTCACCTCGTAATAACAGGCCAACAATCCCTATGGCTTAGGGCTGTATCTATGCTTCACCTCGTAATAACAGCGCCAACAATCCCTATGGCTTAGGGCTGTATCTATGCTTCACCTCGTAATAACAGCGCCAACAATCCCTATGGCTTAGGGCTGTATCAATGCTTCACCTCGTAATAACAGGCCAATAATCTGTTTGATCAAGGTTTTGTCCTCAATCCTTTCCCTCATAACACTTGCCTTCCTCACCAACAAGGATTTTTTTTTTTGAACTAAGAACTAAATGATAAACCAGTTTCATTTTAGTCGTTTAGGTCTTCTAAACCCACTCTGACCAGGCAGATTCTTAAATAACTCTTAAAATAGCAGCCCATGGACAACAGCAGGACAAGTGTGGTGTGGAAGCACAGCAGCAATCATCATGGGCACTCAGAGAAGAGAAGGTTCATTGACAAGACCCTTACTTCATTTGCTAATCAAACTTAGACAAAGCACCTGACGAGTGGATTTTAATTGAGGGGTCATAATAGCGAATTCCTCAGATTTAAAAATATACTGTGATTCTACCTGTATGAACAGCAAGCCTTCAACCCATAAATCTAAGAGACCTGCACAAGTTAATACAAATGCTTTTTTGTTTTTTTAAATCACCTTGTTTCTGAATTTTACACCGTAGAATTTGTCTGCAGACTCCAGAAGCTCTGGCCTGAAGGTTGTTGTGATAAACTGGGCGTGTCCAGCCAGCTCCACAATCATGTCTTAAAAAAGAAAAAGATAGACAGATGGATACAAGTGAGACAGAAGTCAAATATCTGGCCAAATATGACATTTTTGCTAGGTGTGAAAATGCCAGAATTCTTCAAAGAAATAATATGCCTGTATCCAGTATAAGAGACAGAAGTTTAATGGAGACAGAAGAGACATTTACCAGACACGGCCTTCCTGTGCTGGGCGTCCAGGGCCTGGTCGATTTCATCAAACAGGTAGAAGGGGGCGGGATCACACTTTTGAATGGCAAAGATGAGCGCCAGGGCGACCAGGGACTTCTGTCCTCCGGAGAGCTGCTGCATCTCCCTCATCTCACCCTGCTTTCCTGTGAAGGACACCTGCACGTACACGTACACGCACACACACACACACACACACACACACACACACACACACACACACACACACACACACACACACACAGGCGCAAACACCACACACAATTTAGAAATGTCTAGATGAGCTTCCTACAGATTCTGCAAAGGGCACATTTCAGGATATTTAGAATGGTGCAGGACATGCAAATGTCCATGTAAATGATTGGTCCTTAAAGGTTGTATCAGCGATTTTGGGTGGAAACATAAATGATCACATTCATCTGATTTTTCCTCACGATCCGCTAGCTGCCCGCCCCATAAGCAGGCCGTCAAAAAACCGCGTCTCTGTAGGCAGCCTATGCTCCGAGATCGTACACAAAAACAAATGGTACTACCAACCACTCAAAACCAAAATAAACAGTATTCCAACCAATCACAATGATCTGCACAAACGCTAATACTCTTATCTCGCTGAAATCTTGACGGATTTACAAACGGTTTGGTTTCTTACAAACGTTATTAACGTGGTTATAATTCTGGATGCTTGAACACTATTTTTTAAAACATAACATAATTATTCATAAGTATGTTTGTTTGGGATTTCGCTTCAGAAGTGACGTCACCCAAAATCGCTGATACAACCTTTAAGGGGAACCTGGCTTTATTGATTGGTCAGTTTTCTTACTCGTATTCCCACTCCGGTGAACTGGTCGACAGAGGGTACACTGCTCTGTGAGCCCGACCCCCTCTCGCTGTCTGTCCCGCCCTCCTCATCCTGGGACTGGCCCCCTTCGGCGTCCCCCTTCTTCATCACCAGCGTGGCCTTACCCCCCGGCACCAGCTTCTGGAACACCTCACTGAAGTTCTTCGACACCTGGAGGTAGACAAGGGATTAGAAGGCATGCTGCCATTTCCAAACAAACAAAAAGTCTGCATGGGGGAAACCATCTTAAAGGGTAAAACAACATTAACCTTATTTAACAGATCAAGGCGCAACTAATTTAGTCTCTTTGTCACTGGACAAAACAATATGTGAACTGAAATATTGACAGCAAAAGTTACAAATCTGGTAGAGGTATACGTCAAAATGACGTACACCTCTACCACTTCCTACATCGTTTTTGAAAGACTACAGTGGCATCAAATAGGGATGCAGCGGTATACTGGTTTCACGATATACCGCAGTATGAAAATGGATGGTTATCATACCGTAGACATTTGCTTATCTGAGGTTTTGAATTCTACGGTTTTCCATGTTATTTTAGCTCAAACGCAACTCAATGGAAAATGCGTAAGAACGTTCAATCCCTGACATTTCCTCGTCACTCAACTGTCATTCAGTACGTGAGTCACACACAGCAGACACGCGCTTATTGCTTTAAAAAGGTCCTGCATCCTTTATTCCTTCCCATTTATTTTGTTCAAAAGGGAGATAAATAAATGGGAGTATGCATATCTATAAGTTTAAAAAATATATATTTTTCAATTAATTAAAATTTCAGCTTTCAATATAAAGTACATATCTTTGCAGGACATAATACTGTTGTGAAAATACAATAAAGCTTTTGTTCAATCAAAAAAAAAAACTTTCTTGTGTTACCATTTTCATTCCTTTACAAGGGTTGTTGTAAAATAGTAACAATTGTATAATACCATGAAACTGTGAACTATGATATTTTCTGAGACGGATATCATACCGTCAAAATCTCATACCGTTGCATCCCTAGCGTCAAGTGGGCATGTAAATTAGATAGGCACGTAGAGGAAACAATGCTGCATCTGTCACTGTTCTGAGTAGGGACACATCGTAGAGCAAACTAGCTATCATTGCTATTTTAGTATAATGTCAGAAAATGACTAAAGATCCTAATTACTATCTTTCCTAAAGATGTTTTTGCAAACTAAACCAAACAGGACTCGAGTGCTGTTGGTTACAGAGTGGACAAATGATACAACTCAGTGGCCTCCGGTATCATTCCCTGACATGTTCCTCTGCCTTACTGAATCACCCGGTAAGGAACCATGTCAACTAACATTACATAATGATCCATGACCATGAGTTGACCATAAGTGAACGGTTTCGCTTTGAACATTCGATTACAGAAGCAATTTTAACGGTGTAATTTTCTGGCCTAGTGTCGTTAGCCACGGGTTTCTTGGCTTTAAACAAAGGTGCAAATTTGTGTTTTTAAATCCGTTTGCCATGCAGTAGCTGTGTGTCTTTCCTGTTTTACTATGCATGTGCTGTATGTTGTGTGGTTACCCTGCCTGCTTGCCTACATGATGTGTAATTGACTGTCTGCATGACTGCTGCTTGTAATAAGCTATGTATTTAGGCATTTTCTGTTTCTTTTATTGTGTTAACTGTGCTGTATGTATTAGTTTTTTTTGTTTTATTTTTTACTTCCAGTGTCTGTTTTTAATGGGTTTTTTCTGGCATTTAACACCTTGCCCAGGGACTACAGATGGAAATTAGCCAGCTGGCTAAAACTGTCGCATTTACAGTAATGTACATTAATGTACATTGTCCCTGTTTCAACTAAACTAATGAACTAAACTAAACTTAAAGTTCTAGAACTTTGTTGTTACTATTTGCTCCGATACAAAAATCTTGTTGGATTGTTCATTTTACTTTTTTAATTTATAGTGGATTTCTCATTAAATCATTATAATCCTTCTATTATAAATCTTCTCCTTGCATTTTTATAAAAGAATATTAATAATAAGTATCAGTATCGGCCGATCTAAAAAAAAAAGAATAAAATAATCGGAGATCGGTATCGGCCTCCAAAATTCCTGATCGGAGCATCCCTAGTTTTCACGATACCAAACGTAGATAAATGAAGGGCTCCGTTTTCATAAATTAATGGCCGTATTTCCCCCATTTTTTTCTGGAGACTCCAGCTAATGGTGGTGGTATTTCTTTTGTATAGAACTGTTAGTGGCTAACTTGCCAGCGAGTAACGTGCCCCCTCTCGAAGAGACTATGCAGGACTAAAATGCCCAGTCCCTCCGCTCAGTCAGTGGTCGCAGCTGTGACTGGCGTTGTCCGACACCACCCATAAACTGTAAGTGCTCTTGGTCGTTGTAGTTCACAGGAAAGCAGGTACCTGGTACATGCGCAGTAGTTTGGGGCTATATCTCTGCTCTCACTACAGGTTGAAAGTTGGCTGAGAGCTCATTTTAATCAGGAGGAGAGTTACCTTTCTACAAATCAAACAGCTCATCAACATGGAAACAAACTCATCACTCACTCTTTGTTTTCACTTGGTGCTCACTCGTCAGGTAAAATATCAAAAAGATTAGTTAACTAACATTTTCCAAAATAAACCATGCATTGGAAATGGTTTTGTCGTATTTGAATTGGGGCTGGTTACAGTGGAGGGGAGAGAAAAAAAAAATTAGCATCTATTAGCAACCAAAATTACTGAATGGGCCTTTAACCCTGTGAAGAGGAGGTTTTTGGAATGTTTAAGTGATTGTAATATCAGCATTAGCATGTTCCATTAAGAGCATTCTAATCACATATTTGTGATCTTACAAGATTTAAGGGTTAACTGTACAACACTGTTAACAATGCATCGCATGTACTGTTGTTTGTCCATACATTAAGGCCTCGCCTCATATTATATTTGAATGTAAATTTCTATGGTATATTTTACCAGTGCAGTGATTCAACCAGTGAAATATCTTGAATGTGAAACACCTTCAATATTTATCAGGAGCGAGGGGATTACCTGTTTGAAGGTGAGCTGTATGGCTTCGTATTTGCGCAGTTCCAGAACATTCATCAGCTCCATGATGGACTTGTAGCCCCTGTCCAGCTCGTCCTGCCTCTTGATCAGCTTCTCCTTCTGCTCGGAGAAGTTCACAAACTGGTCCAGGGCTTTCTTATTCACGTGGCTGTACTTCTTCAGCTCCGTGTTACACTGCTCCAGTTTACGAAACAGCTGGAATGGAGGCGGGGTGGGACACTTTTAAAATTCATCATTCAACAAAAGCATTTCAATCTTAATGGTGAGGTGTGGTCAGAATCAATTATTTCTTCATTTTTATTTTTATTTTTCCAAAAAAAAAAATTTAATTCTAGGTTTTTCTTTTTCTCCTAATTTTCTAAATAACAATTATATGTATATTTGCATGCTCATCTCATGGCCACATGCTGTGAATTCAGTAAAGCAGTCTAGCAAACTGCCAACTGCTTCCTTATCCACCAGCCCCTTTTTCATATTTAAATTTCCCGTTTGATGCCAACAACCAATTCAACACTTGGGGAGTACGATGATCTGTACATTAAAAAATTAACTGTTTGAGTGTGAGGGTTTGGTACTTCTTCAGTGAGTTTCCAGATTGAGTGTGAGGGTTTGTTACTACTCCAATCAGTTACCTGTGAGGGTTTGATACTTGTCCAGTGAGTTACTCGTTTGAGTGTAAGGGCTTGATACTACTCCAGTGAGTCACCCGATTGAGTGTGAGGGTTTAGTACTTCTCCATTGAGTTACCTGTTTGAGTGTGAGTGTTTGGTACTTCTCGAAGGCTTCCTGTGGGAGTGAGCCCAGCTCGCGGATCTTCTTCATGCACTCCTCCTTCTTCTTCAGCAACATTCCCTGCCGGTTGGTCATCTTCTCCAGCTCCTTGGTGTCATGGTTGATGGCATCGTTCTGGTCTTTCTCGATGCTCTTCCAGCGCTCCATGCTCTTCTGATGATCCTTGATCTCGATTTCCGTTTTGTCAATGAGGCCATCCAGGTCTGGAGAAGAAGATAGTGTCCTTTGAACGCTATGCTTTAAAAGTTCACTTAAAACATTACTCATACTCCATTAAATGCTGTAACAGGCAGCAGGTCAACAACTGTATCAAATCGCATTTTATGAGTCCTTTTGAAACTGATATGCAACAGCCACATTGAACACACAATTGACCATTTTTGTTCATTACTGGGAAATTTGTGAACCTGTACAATTTCACATTCATAACACTTTACTAAAATTGAAAAATACATACAATACAACCTAATGTCTTTATGCAGAAATGTGCCAAGTGAAAAATGTGAATAGAATAGCATCCGCTTAATTGCATAACCCATTTACAAACTGCATGGCAAACGACATGTCTGACAATGGACGTCATATACTCGGGCGTGAACTCAGAACAAATGACACAGTAGACAGTGCCGACGGCCAAGCATGCCACTTCTGCGTCCTAAATCGAGGTGATTTTCAGAAGCGCCTACTTTCATAAATTTTGGCAGTTTTATGGCTTTATAGGGGTAATTGTCGATGTATGCCGCATCTGCCAGCTTTTAACATATTTCTAGATCATTATGCAATGTAATTGGACATAATTTGATGTAAATATTGAAAATATGTGACAATCGTCTCCATAAATATACAATTATGGAATGAAAGGAAATGGTTCAGGATTTTGAAATTCTAAGAAAAACCTTTTGCGATAATCCGTTATGCAATTAAGTGGGTTGTACTGTAGTGCACGGGGGGGGGGGACTGAATAAGCACTTGCCTTCCGAGCGTGCCATGGTGTCCTTGATACGCTTGTTGATTCCCTCCAGTTCTGATGTGGTGGCAGTGAGAACCGTCCCTCCCTCTGTCTCCCTCAGCTCATTCAGCTCCTGCAGAAACAGAAACACTCCCATCAGCTCCATATAATCCCCTAACACCATTTATTCCATACCTGTGCAACACCATTCACTCTCTACCTGTGCAACACCATTTACTCCGTACCTGTTCAACTTGGTCCAGGCGCTTCCGTAGGTTCTCGTTCAGGTACGTTTCCACTCTGGTCATTATGCCCTCCAGCTTAATTCTCTCGTTCAGCAGCTGTCTGTTATCCTACAGTACACACACATAGGAGCAAAAATAGTTCCTCCTGGTTCTGTACTTCTATTCAACCAGCATAATGAACCACAATTCAATAATGTATTTTAATAAAGACGGTCTCCATTATCACATTCATTTTCCTTGAACAAATCATTTCTTCCTAGAATACGGATTGGCTGTTCATTATAAGGTCTTACACAAGTTAGTCATTTCAGACACCACACAGTCCACAACAATAAATAAATAAGTCCCTTATGTAAGGTCTCACTTCCTCAGGGTAACATGTGACCTTTTGTTTCTCCTCTCTAGGAGATTGCAAACAGGAAAAATGCTTTAATGTGCAAAATCAGGAACATTTGTGTTCCCTTCTTAAATAAAAAGAATCATGTTATTCAAATTAATTAGGTTAGCACATAAACGATTAGTCAGGTTTTAAAAAGAGTATGAAGACCAAAGATAATCAGCCATAAGCAGACTCCTACTTCCAGTAGACCTGTAATGAGGAACTGGCTTTCTTGCGGACTTGCGTATGGGTTTTATTTTTACTAAGAGAAGGCCGGTGAAAGGGCTGTGAACCACCCACGCCGGCTGGCGGCCCTCACCTGCTGCAGCTGGCGGATCTCGTCGTTGAGGTCGTCCACCCGCCGCTGATCCCCCAGGCTGAGCTGGGACAGCAAGTCCGTGCCCAGCTCCGCCTTCAGCGACTCGCGCGTCGACTCCATGGCGTGCAGACTGGCCTCCAGGCTCTGTAAGCTCCTTTGCTGAATGGGACATTAAAACATTTTTTTATTTTTTTAAAAGGATCAACATCTTGCATGTTATTTTACTTGATCACCACTTTTAAGTTTCCCCAAGAATATTGCTTGTAATCCAGAATATTGAGCAAAATTGTATAGAAATATCAACATCATCATTCATAAGTGACTGAATAATAATGACTGCTATAAAAACTAAAAATACTCACTCATATGTACTTATTATTACCATTACTGACATTCTTGCTTGTGTTAACACAAATCAAAGCTATTATGGCAGTGGCATAATAAAGGTGGTGTTCATTTTCATTCAATGGGATTCAAATTATCAGGAGCATAACAAATTAGAAAAACCTATCGCTAACAGGGAGTCATTTGATAGGTTAAACTAAATTAGCTAATGTAAGACTTCTATTAGTGGTGTGCAGGTCTACTGCAACTCCTTGTGTTCTTAACGGCAGCATTATTTTAGAGACACCGATTAGGCGAGACTGCTAATGGTTGCATACGAGCGAATGGGCGTCACCTTTGGCATGAAGGTCTTCTCAGACTGCAGTCTCTTCTCCTTCAGCATCTTCATCTCAGACAGGATGCTGTCCCGTGAGGCCTTGAACTTCCTCTGCTGGGTCTCGATCTGCTGCATCTGGTTCATCAGCTGATCGATCTCATTATTGATACGTGCAGTGCGTTAAGGAAGAGACCCACACACACCTTTACCTTGGCAGCCAATACCAACATACAATTAAAAAAATGAACGCACACACACGCACACACAGAAAGGATATGCTCAATATTCCTGCGCAGGTTTTCGTTGAGCTTGGCTTCCAGCTCGCCAAGCTCCTCCTCCGCTTTCCTGGCATCCTTCTGCAGCTCCAGACGGGACTTTCTGGTGTCGTAGTATCCTCCGGTCAGCGCCCCACGATGACTCACCTGGTCACCTGCAAACCAGCCGTAGGTCATCTCCATCGCATATGCAGGCAACACGTACAGAGGTCATCTCCATCACTAATACACACATGTACCGAGGTGTATAGAGGTCATCTCCATCACTAATACACACATGTACCGAGGTGTATAGAGGTCATCTCCATCACTAATACACACATGTACCGAGGTGTATAGAGGTCATCTCCATCACTAATACACACATGTACCGAGGTGTATAGAGGTCATCTCCATCACTAATACACACATGTACCGAGGTGTATAGAGGTCATCTCCATCACTAACACACACATGTACCGAGGTGTATAGAGGTCATCTCCATCACTAATACACACATGTACCGAGGTGTATAGAGGTCATCTCCATCACTAACACACACATGTACCGAGGTGTATAGAGGTCATCTCCATCACTAATACACACATGTACCGAGGTGTATAGAGGTCATCTCCATCACTAATACACACATGTACCGAGGTGTATAGAGGTCATCTCCATCGCTAATACACACATGTACCGAGGTGTATAGAGGTCATCTCCATCACTAATACACACATGTACCGAGGTGTATAGAGGTCATCTCCATCGCTAATACACACATGTACCTAGGTGTATAGAGGTCATCTCCATCACTAATACACACATGTACCGCGGTGTATAGAGGTCATCTCCATCACTAATACACACATGTACCGAGGTGTATAGAGGTCATCTCCATCGCTAATACACACATGTACCTAGGTGTATAGAGGTCATCTCCATCACTAATACACACATGTACCGAGGTGTATAGAGGTCATCTCCATCACTAATACACACATGTACCGAGGTGTATAGAGGTCATCTCCATCACTATTACACACATGTACCTAGGTGTATAGAGGTCATCTCCATCACTAATACACACATGTACCTAGGTGTATAGAGGTCATCTTCAACGCTTATGCAGACATGAACCGAGGTGCATAGAGGTAATCTCCATCGCTAATACACACATGTACCTATGTGTATAGAGGTCATCTCCATCGCTAATACACACATGTACCTAGGTGTATAGAGGTCATCTCCATCGCTAATACACACATGTACCGAGGTGTATAGAGGTCATCTCCATCACTAATACACACATGTACCGAGGTGTATAGAGGTCATCTCCATCACTAATACACACATGTACCTAGGTGTATAGAGGTCATCTCCATCACTAACACACAGATGTACCGAGGTGTATAGAGGTCATCTCCATCACTAATACACACATGCACCTAGGTGTATAGAGGTCATCTCCATCGCTTATGCAGACATGTACAGATGTGTAAAGAGGTCATCTCCATCACTAATACACACATGTACCGAGGTGTATAGAGGTCATCTCCATCACTAACACACACATGTACCGAGGTGTATAGAGGTCATCTCCATCACTAATACACACATGTACCTAGGTGTATAGAGGTCATCTCCATCACTAACACACAGATGTACCGAGGTGTATAGAGGTCATCTCCATCACTAATACACACATGCACCTAGGTGTATAGAGGTCATCTCCATCGCTTATGCAGACATGTACAGATGTGTAAAGAGGTCATCTCCATCACTAATACACACATGTACCGAGGTGTATAGAGGTCATCTCCATCACTAATACACACATGCACCTAGGTGTATAGAGGTCATCTCCATCGCTTATGCAGACATGTACAGATGTGTAAAGAGGTCATCTCCATCGCTGATGCACACATGTACAGAGGCCATCACTTTCAGTAATTAATTTCATAAATTTTACTCAAGGTGTATTTATAGGCCCTGAACTACAGCACATTTTTCAGTTACCCTGTTTCTTCAACCAGAGACACATCTTAACCTTTTACTTTAATGCCAATTATGACCAAAGGAAAAATAAATGCATTTTTGGAATTAATTTCAAATTTGGCAAATACCATATCACCATCTCCAAAACAGGTGGTCATTCAGGTGTAAAAACCTCCTAATTAATATTTCTCCCACAGAAAACCAAGAGGGGAAATGCTGTGGTCACAAGGGTGTGTGAATGACCCTCCCAATGCTCACCCTCCAATGTGATGCAGTCCATGGTGAAGGCTCTGGCCAGCTGGGTGGACACCTCCATGCTGCGGCAAATTAGCGTCTTTCCGAAAACGTGTTTGAACGCTTTGTCAAATTTGGGATTGTATCTCAACTTGCTGATCATCGGAATGGCATCCTGAAAAAGAATAAGCCTGTTACATTGAGTTACATTCCGGCATTTAGCACACACTTATCAAGAGTGAGTCAGAGTATATTTTTAAATCCAATCCGTTTATACAGCTAGATATTTTTTATCAAAGCAATCCCTTGCTCAAGGGTACAACTGCAGTGCCCCAGCTTGGAATCAAACCTGTAACTTTAGAATTAAAAGCCCAATTCCCCAACAATTACAGTATAGCCTACTGCCAATTGTGAGTACAATAAAATGCGCTTATCGCCTGAAAATACATGACCAAGGTCTTGTTTAACAAGGCTGTAACATGATGCAATATATCTCACAGCACCATCATTGAAAACAATGTATTTAAAGTGATGGACAAGGGATTCTAAAAACTTCAAATAACCATAACATATCACAGAGGGATGTATCCACTACACACCCACCAAATATCTTTTCAAGAAAATGTATAATAGGTATACCATATCATATACATCTCAAAGTCAGCTAATAAACTCAGTCTTGTAGGGAGGGGTGTGGTCTAAGTCCACGCCCTCAACCCGAGTGCCATTGACGTCATCCAGCCCTAACGTTACATGTTTGAACCTATTTTTTTACGGTCTATGGTTTGAACCCGGCGAGGAATTCATGCAACCAATTCAAAATAAAATACAGTGCGGCTGCCATCAGGAGATAAATATCATACGCAAGCTCACAATCAAAGTAAGATAACTTAAACACTAAGCAGAGTATTGCAACCGTTTGATCTAACCTTATTTAAAGCAAGCTAAATTGCAAGGCTAACATTTCACTAAATGCATGTTCCACATAAATCATTACCCTACACAATGGTTTTATTGAGTCTTTATTTATTTTTATTCATTGTGAAGTTGAATGTGACCTCTAAATCTGACGTAGCATGCGGTGCCATATATTTTTACTGCAACCTTGGACTGTGATTCCAAACACTTTAAATAAACCAGTACAACAAACATGACAGCTTTTATGTCATTTATTTTATGGCTCAAGTGTAGGATCAAGCGTCTTACAAGTTGATGGGTTTTTGGATTGTTTACAAGAGCACACAGTTCTTAACGGATTTAGCGTCTTAGTTTTCCTCTGAAAGTGCACCAGATTGATGCATTTAACTGTTAAAATTTACAAATATTTCTCCCGGGGGGGCATGCCCCCAGACCCCCCAAGAGGTCGGGGGTTTACGAGTTATTTTTTAGAGTTATTTGCTGGATGTATTCAACTGTATGAAACGTGACATATTGCATACGCTACATACGGCAAAATGTATAGGCTATATGGGATATGGGATAACGTTAAGCATTGAAGGTTGCGTTTCCTAGTAACAAACACACAGAATGATATCGGAAACAAAAACGTCAGTAATATGCTTACCCGCATAACTCTAATGTGTTTTAGCCTCTTTTTTTCATGAATAAACGTGGCTTTTGCTCGTCCTAAAGAATGAGTGTTGTTATATGGATTAAAGCACTTTATAATAAATGAAAAGGAATGGTAAGATTGGATTGTGTGTGCCTGCCTGCGGCAAATGTATAGCAATCACTTACACATTTTAGACACACAATTTGTTTTCATGATGAGGAGCAGCACAAAAGCAAGCTAATGTTACTAGCTAGCACCACGGAGGGATGAATAAAAAGGTTGGGAGAGGGATAAATTTGGTATAGGGATAAGGAGAGCGGGGGGAAAAAATAAACACTTTAGCTAACTATTCAAAATCTCAAATTCCAAATGCTGACAACGCAAACTATTCTCAAGGGCAAACAAAACAAGCGTTTGGCTCAGAAGAGGATTTCTTCGTGGGATCACCTCAAACTATGGGAGGAGTTATGTAATGAGATCAAAGTATGCATTTGTTGAGGTCTCAAGTCCACGTCAACTTGGACCCATTTTTGACTCCACCCTTTTTTTCCAGCATACAGGAATAAATAGATATGTAGACTGCAATTGAACAAGATTGCAATGGAACTGATTCCTTGTGCTTTATTGGTACTCAATGCATACCTTAATAGCCATAAATAACGTGGTTGTAAGCTTATTACGGATTTTCCTTGTCCATCACTTTAAGTCAGTCACAGACCAATCTTCATTCCAACTTAAGTGAGTTAGTTTTCAGATGTTAGAATACATTTTTTTTAAAACACAGGGTGTGAATTTAAGAGAACAGATTCCTTACGTTGGTCTCTGGATATGCAGTATCTCTGACATCCAGTTTACTGAGGGGAAGAAAGGTGACCTCCCCTGGAAGATTCATCTTATTGAACTCTGTAAGGATTTTGGTGCTGACTTCATCTGTCTCCACTATGTGGTAAAACAACCTTAGAACAGGAATATAAAATGATTGGCTTTGGCACCTTCTCTTTCTTCCAGAAAATAACACAAAATATTTTATTTTACAAATAAATGTGAATAACATGGTAAATCAGAATCACAATTAATAAGCAGGCCCTATGTAACAAATAAATGAGGCAGCCAAAGAGAGGCAAACTTTGGAAAGGTCAAGACTCAGATGGAGAGAAAGTATCTGGTTAAAAAAAATAAAAAATAAAAAGGTATCACCATATACACCAATCAGCCACAAGAGGTATGAAGCAAGCAGGGCAACAGGGAATCTTAATTACAACCACACAAATTAAAATGCAGGTGGTAAAGTAGTGAAGCACTTACCTGGTTCCAGCTGTCACCTCCACACAGGTGTAGAAGGCGGGCTCACACTCAAAGTTGTTCATCACTATCCCATGGTAGCCGTTGATGACGTGCTGGTTGATGCCCTTGCGGCGGAAGTGCTCCAGTACTTTGTTGATGCTGTCAATGCCATTCAAAATGGTCTAGAGGAAATACAGGAAGGCATTTTTAAAGCTGGGAAGAAAACCTATAGACCGGTTTCTCAGCAACGTCACAGTTGAGGTGCACACGCAACGCTGGGGCAGAATATTCAATACTGCAAAAGAAATCAACATCAACTTGTAATTGCAGAAGCTGAAATGGATTAAAAAAAATAATAAAAAAACTTGCATACTCCAGCTTTAAGTTATTAACGGCGTTAACAGAAGTTACACTAGGCCAATAAAAAAAATTTTAAAATGAGTGTTTGAAATGTATTTGTTAATGTGGTGTATCCTGTCCAACTTATTGAGTTTGACTACGTTAACGTTAAAAATTAAGTTATCAACTTGCCGCAGATTAGAACATTAACAGTTTATGACGGTTAGCTTGCACTCATTTATAGGCTTAACGTAAATACAGTAATAAAACTAATGCTAGCTATAATTTGTATAGCTTTGCCAAGATGAAAGTGAAATAAATGAACCAGAAACAAAATTCAATGAGTTTGCCGTATTGTGATAGCCTGAAGATGATACACTTTTTGCCCCAGGTTTGAGCACGCATCTTTTTTTGCTTACAAACAAAAAATTTGTCTATAATCACATCATAAAATGTTTACTTTCAGAGAACCTCAGCACCAGCATTATATATAAACTCCCATTAGAAATTTCAAATAAAATATTGATTGGATTTAAAGTTATGCTTCGCAAAATCCTTGGTGCTGTTAAAAGCAGCCAATGGGACAAACAATTTCATATTACAAGGATGAACATTCTGAGATCTGTAAAAATCTCTCAATGTTCAGATGGAAAGTAAAGCCAAGTCAAGATCAAGCCCATTACTTTAGTTTGAATACAACTTGAATACAAAGTCAAGGATGGATTCAATTTATGCATGTGTACACGAGGATTGATTTCACATTTCAAACAATATTATACTAATAAAGTGTGAGTAATGCAGAACACAAACTGTTCCAATGAAGAGAAGCCTCCACAAACATGTTTTGATCAGACATCACACTGTCAGATTGCCTGACTCAGATCTCTCTGGCAGAAGCGGCTGATTGGCTGATTGAAACCTTTCCTTAAATATATATACACTTTTTTTTTTTGTCCCAACCTTTCCTTAAATATATATATATATATACACTTTTTTTTTTCTTCTTTTTTTTAACGTTTTATCTGGTCGCTGTATTAAATGTTTTATCTCTGAAGCACTTGGTTAAGCACTATCGAAATAAAGACTTTATTATTTATAACCTTTCCAGTAGCTGCACGCAGAAGCTGCTGTTTCTTCTCCAAGTCCTCCCGCTTGGCAGCCAGAGCCTGCTGCTCAGCGTTCTCCTCCCTCCACAGGTAACTAGGAGTGGAAAACAAAGCAGCTTGGGTAACATTCGCCTCCAAATCGTCATATTTCCTTTCACATCCTTGCCAACTCACCAGTCCCGTTAGCTTGTCTGAATCTTCCCATTAAAAACAGCACTAATCGTCTTGGTTAACAAAACCAATTTTAATTCAACAAAGGTAAAATTAGTCAGTGATTGAAATGCTTGGCTGTCTGAGAGCATATTTGTTTGATGTTTCTGAAGCTAATATTTCTACTCTGTTGAGTAGTGGAGATCCATATACAGGTAACCTTTTATATGGATAACACTCACAGCTGCTGTGAAACAAATTGTCAATAAATAAACACTGAAATATTAACCATTTTATTTCACACTAATGGTTTAGCCATTAAAGGTATATGGGAGCAGTTTAATAAGAATAAAACTTACTTTCTCTCACTCTGCAGTTCATCTTTTCTGTTCTTTACTTCGTAATATTTCTTGTCCAATTCTTCCACGCGCGTCTTCACTTCGTTCAGATCTTGATCCAGTTTCTTGAAAGGAGAAAGCCTCATTATGACCAGCGCATACTCCAGCAGTATACCGTGCACATACGATTATTTTAGCTGTTATACTGTATATCAAGCTGAAATAAATGATGCCAGAGTGCTCAGTTTATAATCATGCTTAACCTGACACAGTTTAAGCAACCATGTTCTCTTTAGGGAGAAAAAAAGACCAGTATTTCTCATTAGAAATTTATTTTAATATATCCATCTATGGATATGCCTAACAAATAAAGGCTTTTCAAAGCTTCCAATTCACTTTGCTCCATCAAGAGTGCATTGAAAAGGAAACCACTAAAGAATAAAGTCTGAAAATTTGAAAGCAAATGTTGCTTACACTGTACTGTTCCAGGTTCCTCTCCTTGTTGGCCTCCGTGTCCTCCAGGTCTTTGTGAATGGCGGCGATCTGGCGCTTCTTGTCGTTAATGGCCTGGTCCAGGGACTTCAGCTCTTTCTTGATCCACTTGTCCCTCTCTTCCTTGGAGGTGAACTGACTGCCACGGCCCTGTTTGGCATACAGGTCGGTCCTCTCCTGCGTGGCCTGAGCCAGCCTGTGGGGGCGCAAAGGAGTGGCGATCTCCTTATACGGTTTATTTGGTTATGATGCTCACAGCGGTAGGAGGTAAATCAGCATGATCCGCACACCTGGCTATGCCTCGCTCCTCTTTCTCCTTCACAGCGTTAAACTTGGGCTCTGTCTCCTGCAGCTCCTTCTGCTTCTCCTCGATCTTTTCCAGAAGTTTCTGCCTTTCCTTGAGCAATCGTTTCTGGCGGGGGTGTGGGGGGGAGCAGAAATCAATTTCACAAATTTACCTGCTCAGAACAAAACCGCAGTAAAGGTTAAACAAGCAACTTGGGTGATCTTGTTGTTCTTCCTTTTTTTCCAGAAATGATAGAAGTACTAATGTCTGCACATACAAGACTTAATATTATTTACATTTATATTATTTATTTAATATTTACTTACAAGCTCAGTATAAAACCAGATACTTGCCTTATAAAAAGAAGGCAGGGAAGTAAAGCACATGGCTTGTTTTTATTTACAGAATACCCAGGTGAGAGGTGGGCTTACCCAGTTTCAACCGGCCTCTCACGCTACAACTCAACAATGTAACATTACCTTTACTTACAAACCACATAGACAGCCGAGTACTTTTACTGAAGCAATTCAGGTACCTCACTCTAGGGTACAACAGCAATGCCCCTGCTGGGAATCGAACATGAAATCTTTTGGTGACAAGCCCAGCTCCCTAACCGTTATGCTACACTGCTGCCCCCGGAGGCAGAGGCACGCACGCACTCCTGGCGCCGTGTCACTCCGAGAGCTCTCCGATCTGGCGGCCAGCTGGCGGTGACGCAGGCCGAGGCTTCCGTACCCTCTGTTCGCTGTTCCCTGCAAGCTCGTCCTGCAGGTCCTTGGCCTTCAGCTCCAGCTTGGTCCTCTGCTTGATCTGCTCCTGCCTCTCCGTGCTCAGCTGCTCCTTTTCCTCCTTCATGGCAGAGATCTTGGATTTCAGCTCGCGCACCACACGCTCCGTTTCCTGAAGGGGAGGAGGAAGAGATAGTGAAAAAAACATCTCAATCTACCTTTGTGCTACGCTGTAATAACGTCTTGCCAATTTCTTGTGAAATGAGGTGTCCCAGAAAAGGCGACAGAAGATGCCGTCCTCTGCACGTTGCGTTACTTTTGAGTTTACAGGGTTCTCCCGCTTACCTATGCCTCCAATTCAAGGACTTTCCCAGTTCTCCGGTGGTCCCACATCAATCTGTACAATAGCCTATATGAGTGTAGTAGACACTACATAAGGCAGAATAAATATGGGCTCAAAAATCCCAGAAAATTTATGCTGCCCCAGGATCAGCTTTAACTACCCCAAAATAATTTTTCAAGATTATTGACCAAATCTCTCCGTAAATGAATCTGAGAACTTTGTAGTGTCTGTTAGATCCATACCTCCACTTTGTCTCTGGCATCCTGCTGAGCGTCCCGTAGCTGTCGAGATTTGTCCCCGCAGGTTTCTCGTTTGGAGGACAGCTGAAATGCAGACGATAAGCACAATTAATTACCGATCGAGCCCTGCCTTGGGTCGCCTCAGAGCCTCACAACTAGCCCGGTGACCACAGCAGTACTCATGCTGTGGCTAATGAATAAGCACAAGCAGGGCATAGACTTGGACATTAGGAAACAGGTTTCAACAGGAAGGCATAACAGCAAACCCCCAAGTCCCCATTCAAAGACCAAAACATAGTCAAAAATAACCCTACAACACATTACTCAAAGAATGATTTTTTTTGGTATTTTTTCCCCACATTCTTATTTTAATAGAAAAAGTTACATTTGCAATTGCCATGTTAAAAAATGCCATATTTGATACCTTTTCACACTGGCATTTTTGTAGAAATACCTATTCAATGTATTTGCATTCTGTAATTGCTCCTCAATATGCGGTTTTCCATTGGCGTCATCGGTGCGAAAATCCCACAAGCATTCAAATGTGATGACGCACGCACAGGAACTTGCATGTTGAATGCGGAAGAGCAAGTGCCTAAAAAAAGGTCTGATATGTTGTTCAATATTACCATGTCGGACAACATTGTTGATCGTCTCTAGGCAGTCTTCCTTCTTGAAAATATACTACTGCTGGATTATCTTCTTAGAAAATGAAATTCTAGATGCACTCCTAATGCTAAACCCCCAAGCAAACCATGCCAATTGTTTGGGGTTGTAGTTTCGTTTCAAATGGAACTCTGGGATTTGGAGTATGAAAACAAACTGTTGAGACCACCAGTCACCACAGATGTCGCCAATTACACCGAAACTGAAAAAGTACATTTAACAGTTTTATGGAATACTCAACCATGTGATTTCTATGCTGTGCCTTAGGGTCTATGCACTCTTCATAAGAGTTTATGTGAGATGTGACTCATACACCCACGGGGTCATTAGGGTGCAGGATTTTAAGTGACCTGATATAGACCTACGGCTCTAAATGCAAACTGCCACACGGCAAAATAAAACAAAATGTTCACTTTATCTCCGGCATTTTTGTTACTCCGATAAAAGAAAGCATTGAACGTGTACTGCTAACGTACCTCGTCCAGCTTAGCGCGGGTTTCGTTCAGCTCCTGGTTGTATATGGTGTACTCCAGGGCTCTCCTCATCTTGTCCCATTTCTGGTACTGCGCCAGCTCTTCCTTCTCATCCTCCAGTGTGTGCAGGCGCTCCTCAATGTACTTCAACAGCTCATTGATCTTCTCCCTTTTACCCTCTGACGAGAGAGTAAAGCGGAGATTGGTTTGTAATCTAGTCAGCATCGCTTACTTTGAGAGTGAGTGGTATACAACACACATCCACCGATACAAATAAGCTCAAGCAGAAGATTGAAAGGTTGAAATTAAGCTCATGAACATTCACATGTGAAATAAATGAGACCGATTAAAAATGATGCACCTAACTTAGTCTGGAGCTACTTACATTTTCAATAGTTGTTATTTCATACTTTAAATGTTGCTACAACATCTGGAACAGAAATGCTATTGTATGGGGGTATAATTGTCTCATAAATAAATAAATGCAACTGACCCACAAATATGTTTTTGCACTCAATGTCTCAATGTCTAATCAACACTAAAGGCGGTCCAACTAAATATTAGTGTGTGCAACTTTTTTTTTGGCCAGGCAGTGTAGTTAAAGGGTAAGTTCGCTATTTTGGACCTTGGACCCTATTTGCGGTCCGTCTTCCATGAACCTGACCCATGAAGTCCATTTTCTCGCTGATCGGTCCAGTATTGAGTTCGGTACAGATTTCCTGTAGGCTCTCACTGGGCTACAATGGAAGTGAACGGGGCAATCAGAAATGTTATGGAAAAACAACGATAAATGTGCTTTTATAGCTCAGTGTGTATTCTTACGGTCTCAGTATGCTCTCCTGTGAAATGTAGGCTATCGCAAACGCAAACCGAACGTTGAAACAACAGTTCCATTTGAAACAGAACTATTTCTCCGACCGCACTACCTCGCACTGTAAACTTCCGCAGTCTAGCTACGTTGTAGACAGGGGGGGGGCCGCTTGAAAAGCAGTTGATCACAAATCCTGACCTCCCGTTGGAGTTTACTAGCTAGAAGCCTACAGCAGAAATATTTGTAACGCAGTTTTTGTAATCATCATTTGTAATAATTCATCACAGCAATGGTGCGCGAATGTGCAGTCCCCGGTTGTGGGAATAAAATGTCTGGACGCTCAAATACCAGTTTTCACAGGCTCCCGTTCTCTGACCCAGAAAGATTGAGACTTTGGCTGGTTGTCTTACGGATCGACATAAACGCTCCAGTCAATCAACTCCGTTTGGCAGACTCGCGAGTTTGTGGAGCGCATTTCGACGCTACTGATTTCTGTAACCGCAAATCAGAAGCAAAACACTGGTTTCTAAAGAACACAGCTGTTCCTCGTGTCGGACCTGCAGCACTATCAAGCACCGGAGCGGAGGTAAGTTATATTTAGCTATAACGTTACTAACATTTTTATTTTTTTTGAGCGCGTCCTCTGACCCAGCACTCAATACCAACTAACAAAATCCGAGCTTGACATAAGTTGTTTTCTTGTAACAAAACTGTCGGAAACGTTCATCAACTATAACTTTTTACAATTCTATAATGTTTTATTTACAAATGCTTGACGCATGGTGTCCTGTCCAAAGTTCTCATCTATCACATATCTGTTGGCAGTCATAGTGTAATGGTAATCAATGGAGATGATCCAGTGTCATCCACGGATACATCCAGGTTTTCAATGGCATTCGGTAGCAACAGATCCCACTCCCTACAACACAAACTTTCCTCCTCTCTGGGCATCTGCTTGCACCTCTTGCAAGAACACCAAAAGTCCCCCGAAATTCTTGGTCTAGCCTCGGCAGCGACTTCGGATAACATTACCTGCGCAACTTCAGCCTCTCTCTCTTCTCTTGCTCTCTTATCATCCATCTCTTGTAGTTCCGTGTCCGTGTATTCTGGCTCAAATCTGTAGCCAGTAACGTCAAAGTCAAAATCGAATTCTTCGTCTTCGTAATCATTATAGTCATCCATCATCCAAGTTTTTTTGTGGAAATTGTAGCCTACGTTGCTGCAGGTAAACAAACGCAGACTGCTCAGCTAGATAGTTTCGTAAACGGCCGGCACACCTTCCCGCTCCCCTACCCCCGACACATAGTACTCCGCGAGTGCAGCGCAAACAAGCAACAGAGAAATGCTTACTTCCAAGCCATGCCAAGCACGTAAAAATGTTCGGATTGAGATACATTTCACAGGAGCATACTGAGACCGGTAACAATACACCCTGAGCTTCCCGTCTCATTTATTGTACATGAAAGCACATTTATCGAACATTTCTGATTGCCCCGTTCACTTCCATTGTAGCCCAGTGAGAGCCTACAGGAAATCTGTACCGAACTCAATACTGGACCGATCAGCGAAAAAATGGACTTCATGGGTCAGGTTCATGGAAGACGGACCGCAAATAGGGTCCAAGGTCCAAAATAGTGAACTTACCCTTTAAGTAAGCGGAATCTTCTCCAAATGTAGTATACTTAAAACCCCTGTATGACATACTTACTTCTCGGGTTTTGCTGAGTATATTCGGGAGCATACTTTTCAAGAAGTACGCAAACATTTTGGTCGCGTAAATATAATGTGCAGCTTTGTTTTAGCAGCTCATCTGGAATACTAATGGCACAGTAGCCTACAAAATATAAGATGATATCGCAAATAACATCTTACTGACGTAGTTAGTTAGCCAACAGTAACGTTAGCTAGTTAATGTTAGTGTGCCAAGCTGGTTCAAATTACCCATTATTGACTTCAGCACTATACTGACACTAGCCCCATCTAGTTATGGTTTAAAACAAGTGTTGCAGGTAGCTTCTACAGCTACAGCTAGCTTCGATCTAGAGGCCATCTTGTCACTCACTATAGTCTTTGATCGCTACTTGCCACAGAGGTGCCCAAGGTCCTTTCCTTCCCTCAGTGACTACTGGAAGGCAGCTGTTGCCTCCAAGGCTGCAAACAGTAGCTAGGTATTTTGTTTGTAGTTTGCTAATTCTTAGAAGGATTTCCCTTGTGCACAAGGTGGGTCTGTTTCAGAATGGCATGCATTTTTCCATAAAACTTTAATGCACTTGGAGGTGGCGGCTGCCTTCCAGTAGTCACTGAGGGAAGGAAAGTACCGTGGGCTAGAGAAGTTCACAGAAGCCCGACCTGAAACCTGCTGTGATTCGTCAGAGTAATGTGGGCGTTAGCGAAAGAATGTCTTAAAATCTGATTGGTTGGAGTAGACTCAGTTGGGGGGAAAAAAACACATTTTGCAGTGAGGATCGTCTCAAAAATCTGCAAATAAATGCATGCGATTCCACACGTGCCAAGCGTTGCATTTGCACAAAAGGATAAAAATCGACTGTTAAGCATTGTCAACATCAGCTCCAAGATCATCGGCACCCCCCAGAGAAACCTCAGTGAGTTCCATTCCCAACAGACACTTAGGAAGGCCACTGCAATTCTGGGTGACGATTCCCACATCCTCTACCCTGAATTTGCCCTGCTCCCATCAGGGAGACGCTTTCTGGTACCTCATTGCAGAACAAACAGGAGGAAAAACACATTTGTTCCAGAAGCAATCAGACTTTTAAATGAACGGCGTATAGTCCCCTTCTAACACCATTATGGACTAAAAAGCAAGCTATATCTTGCACTTTAAACCAGTGTTTCTAATATTTATGTTTTATGTTGTCTGTGTTTGCCAGTACTGAATGTTGTCTACTGTTTCTTCGCATCAACATGTTTCTGCTCTTAAATTGCCCCTTGTGGGATAAATAAAGTTCTATTGAATTGAATTGAATAAGTGCAGTAATTAGTTTGGGAAACATTTGTTTGTGAGTACAAAAACATTTTTGGATCAGTTGCATTTATTTATTTACTTTTGAGACAATAATACCTCCATACTGTTGTCTCAAAAAGATCAAGCAAAACCAAAAAGGGAAAATACAGGCCATAAGGTCTCATCTACTTATGAGACATTTAAATCCATCCATTAACTATTTGGAAAATATTTGATGGGTGTCCAGCTAAATTTTGGCATTCTCATCTCATGCATTTCAATCAATTAGCACATGCGGATGGAAGTATACACAAGAGAACAGCAGCCTTCCTCAGGAGATCTTACCAGTCTCCTTCATAAGAGAAATGCTTTCTTCCTTGCGTTCGTCATATACTCGGGTTCCGGCTACCTCCCTCAGCAGTTTCAAACGCTGGGAATCTGGAGCTGTTGCCATTTGATTAATCTGAAAGGAGAACAACAATCGTCACTTTTGCACATTTACACACTTTACTTGAACATAATCAAACTGCTACTTCTCAACAGTACATTGCTATAAAAGTTGTAAAAATATATTTTGCTGTAGGCTGCAAACTTCATTTCACAACCAAACTGCGAGACTCTGGTTTAGAGTATAGAGACCATATTCATAAGGCATCTCCGAGTAATAGCACTGATCTAGGATCAGTTCTCTACGTTCTGTATCCTAACCTTATCCATTGAGAGCTAAAGGGCAAAGGTTATCCTAGATTAGCACTCCTACTCACATGCTTTATGAACACAGTCAAAGAATTTGCTTCTGTTAACACTCAAAATAGCAGCAATAAACCCCAGAGTTTAAATAAATAAATAAAGAATTAAAAGGGTAAGAGGGTTGCAAGTTAACTCCAGTCTTACCTTCCCTTGCTTCACAATGTAGTAAGGATTGCTTCGAGAAAAGCCAGCACTTTCCAACAGGTTCATGACATCATTTTTCCTGGAATAAAATAATTAATAGGCATTTAGGCTAGGAAATGCAGTTCACCTTTTTGTTTTCTGTTCAGAGAAAATCTCAGGATTTCTGAACATCTGTTCTACTTAAACAGGGTGGTCAAAGTAGGCTTTTGTGTTTAATTACTATATTCAAAAGCTCCGACTTGCATAGAACATTTGGCACTATGAATTTAAAATAATTCTGAGTCACCATTTCCCCGCCCATTATTGTGTAGAGAAAGTGATACTCACGTCACCATTTTCTTATCCAAGAAATACTGGTCTTTTTTTGCTCCAATCACACGACGGAGTGAGACCTCTTCTTTGTCAATCTGTTAGAAAACAGTGAAATTACTTATTTTGTTCAACACAAACACAACATATTTTATTTTAACTTGCTACTCATGCATATGAATAACCCATTTCATACTTGAAGGACCAAAATTCTCGGCTTGCTTACCGGCAACCTGTTGTCAGAATTGTCAAATATGATTTCTACAAAAGCGGAGATGACGCGTGGGCCAGTCCCTTCCTAAAAGAGGAAAACTGTTAGTGCAGTACAGCACTACCTCCAGTCTATGCATGAACTTTACTTAAACCCAAGACTTACATGCAGCAAAGCCAATCTCTGCTCTGGGCGCAGGTGACTGAACTCATCACTGAGAACAAACTGGATGGCTGGGGAAAAGAACAGAATAGAATTGTAGGACTTTGTGGACGAAGGTATGATTTGTTGCCAGATGCAATAAAACCTGGCATAACTTTACTACAATTAAAATGCATTCAAATACAGGGAGAATTTACACATACCATAGAAGAAGTTACTTTTTCCAGAGCCATTTCTTCCAACTAAAAAGAAAAGAAAAAGGAATGAGGTTATCTACTGCATTGTCCCCTTTTCGGCTTTAAAGGTTTTCTACAGTGATGCAATTCCACAAATACTACAGACTTCAGAACATATTCACTGTTAAGACACTCACCAATGACGTTGTGCTTTGAGCTAAATGGGTCGACCACAGTCTGATCTCTGTAACTTCGAAACCCCTGGATAATCACCTGCATCAGCAGAGGAAAAAATGTATAAAACGAATGACCTTCTAAAAGCATGGTGACTGGGCGCTGAAACATATTTCGGTAAAGAAGACGGTAGTGAATATATCAAGTTGATGTTATTGCTTTGACATTTCATTAATGTTAAAAGATTGGAGTGGGTGTGTCTGTTGCGCTATTCGCTACTTAGCCAAGTACATCACAGCGTTTGAAGTACCCCTCGTTGCATCACTAATACAGCTAACGTTATTACAAACACGCTGTTATCTACATTTTCACACAAAACAGTGTAACACAGAAACATTAGTAGCTGCCGAGAAGCGACTGTCTGCTTGAAGAGTTTGAAGCAGGCTTCAAGTTTTGCCAACTTGCGTTTCTTTTGTGCGTTTATTTTTAAAATAAGTAGAACTATCTTAGCTAGCTAACTTATCTTAGCTAATTAGCACTTTTGATTACGGTGATATTTTTGACCAGGCCGCAATGCGCCTGCTGCTGGTATTAATTTCTAATTTGCAATAATTAGCACAATATAACGCACTCTAGCTAACCTTGCGTACAAAGTATTAGCTAGCTAGAAGCACGGCACAATGTCAATTACAGCGACAAATCACATTTTTCCCTCGAGTAACTTATAACTCTATGGTATAACTTGATAGTTCGGCCTATTAAGCTAGCTGGCAAGCTAACTAGCATGCAATATTTACGTGGCTAGCCAGTCAGTTACCACAACAAGGAAATCCCCGACAGATAGCTTATTGAACAGTCTTAAACTAGCGCGCTACTACACCAACAATGTTATGAATGAAAATATTCAATATATTAACGTTACTTGGGTCACATTCGCAAGCTAAGTACTTCGCTAGCTAACGTTAGCTAGCTGTTTGCTATTTAGCTAAAATTGCCGCCTAAGCTAGCTAACACGCACGCCTCCAGACAAAAAAAACTTTCCCCATCAGCAGGTACTTTAATGCAAAAACAACAGAAATTGAATTTTTATTTTTTTTTGCCGATAAATGGGATTTGACAATTAATGATGAACTAGCTACTATACCTGTTTAATGTACATTTCGGCGCTATCGTGGCTAGCTTGCTAGCTAACCGCTCTGCAGGAATGCTTGTCTCGGAGATAAACTGGATTAGTTCACAAAAGAGTCCAGCAAATGTCCTTTCCCTTCACCGAAGCGTGGCAGCGTGCATTTAAATTATCAACTGTGGAGTAATTATATGCATTTCTTCATTTTAAAATGTCCGAAATGCAGATTATCCATTCACTGCTAATTTACACATAACACAAATAAAGCCAAAAATGGTGGCTGAGCAGGGCGAGGGGGGAATAGTGAAAATGGCCGCTGCAGGGGACACAAAAACCAACACGAATTAAATTTTGAGACAAGACAGCCTTGTGAAAATCAAAATGGTGTATCTTTTCTATGAATGTATTTTTTTATATTTTAAATGAAAAGCTATTAACATTTCCTCGTTCATGAAAATTAAACTTACCTTTCAGTTTTGGTATTTTTATTTGCACCCCTATTTTGTTCAGTTGGTATCTATCAAAGGATGAGAGGTTCGGCGGCAAAAGTGCAGGGTGCGTAGGCATCGTAGCTGTCCTCATTGTACAGGGGGATTTTAAAAAAAATACTACTGGTATTGTAGAGCCAGAGACCGAAAGGAGCGACACTCTTTAGTAGAGTCGCGTTTCCGACGTAAACAGCATGTTATTTTTCACAGGAAGTCTCGTTTAATTCCACGCGCACATTATGTAAGCAAAGTGTTTATGAGTTAACGCTTAGGTTGCGCCAGAGAGGGTATTGAGACTGTACAGTAACGACACAATGTGGCGCTTTATGAAATTATTTCTTCTTGACTTCACTATTCATCCATACATACCCATCGTCTCAAACGAACTATGAGTAGCCGCAAATGCAAGGCAAATATACGAATTACATATTTTATTTAGAACAATGTATGTGTTATTACAATACGGAGATATCAATCATTTGTGCTTTCACCAAAATATTGGCAGGTGGTAGCCGCCTAAGCTAAACAATTGGGCACATCATATTGGATGGCAGGTATGCCATCCGCGAAGGCACACCCCATACCTATACAGCACCTAGAGTTTTGGCACTTTTCAGGGTTTCCTACAGAAGTAACCACAATGACCACAGACTCTCAGCCCTTAAAAACATGAACTTCTGTATGTTCTGACCTCATGTAATCACACAGCATTCGGATACAACTTCACACTTCCACATAATAAAGCCCCAAACTTTGGTTATTTTGTGGTTTTTCTCCTTCCACTTCTTCTTCTTCTTCTTCTTCTCATTCTTCTTCTTCTTCCCATTTTTCCTGCCTACCCCAGAGACTCTCACTACCTGCCTGCCTCTGTACCCTCAAAGAATAATTCTCCCCATTGGATAACAACATCGCATACCTGCTCTCCCAAGCTTATCGACTAATAAAGATGCTTCAAACTAATGTGGACCACATCACAGAATCACAGACAAAACAGCTATATGGCTTGGTGTTTTCCATGAAGCTACTGTGGCCTACCGGTTGGAGTTGCTGCCTCTCACACAGAGGATTGGGGGTTCGAGCCCAATAGAGTGCAAGTTCATTTTTGACAAAAACTTATACTTTTCATTCATTAGACTTATTTTCACATTAACAAACATATTTTTATTGCATAGGCAAAAGACGTTTCCAATATTAACCGTTCAAAGTTTCACTTGTACTACAGTGAAATGGTGAAAGTCAGATGACACCACTTCAGGTAACGTTAGGCTACGCAGTATGGAACAAAATGTCATTGACAAATGGCCTATAGCCTATATCACGACTCCAACATTTTAGCTTCTGACAATAACAAGCAAAATTAGCACGTGTAAGTAGGCGTATAGCCACCAAAGACGTAGCTTAAATATGACTTTGCAAACCCATTGCATGAATCTGACCAAACTACCGGTAGCCTATGTATGTTTTTTGCTTTTTGTTCATTAATGAATGGATGAATGAATGAATAAATAAAATTTATATGACCAGACAACCAATTAACAACAAAAACATTATTTCAAGTGAATTAGTCACTCACTGGCAAATTACAACATTATATTCTGGTCAATCGAGGCCCTGGGCTTCAGCCCATGTAGCCTGTGCATTAAAGCACCCCTGACAATCACATTTTCACGTCATATTGATAGGCTAATTATTTTAAGTGAAGATAGCCTATGCGTGATTTGTCTTTTTCTATCGGCATGGCAGCCAACACACATAATTTATAACATTTTAATTGACATTAACAGAGAGTGTGACATTGTGTCCAGAAATTCTCCATGAGTCTGTGATGATCCTTCAGCTTGACTGCCACTTCACTGACAGGACAACGCATTGATACACGCTGCCGACCAGCTTAGTTACCTCCTCCGGCAGTATAGCCTAGTGGATTGAGTGAGCTAACTCAACCTCAAATCCTCTATTGCTAGCATTTGTATTTATATTTAATAGCCTACGTTATTTTAATTGCCATGTCCGGCCCAGCCTCCGCCTATGCATATATGCTTGCAGCTTACCTTTTTCTCGACTTCTTTTCTCATCTTCGATTTTTTTCTTTTTTCTGACCCAGATGGGTGCATTCGTTTCATAGTGGACACCTAGCTACTACTGCTGGCAGTTGACAGGCAGTAACAGTGTAGTAGACACTAACCTCGCCTGCCAGTCGTACTCTGTGGTAATCTAACGTTAAAGGGTGCTGCGCATCATCCACGGCGCAGCACCCATAATTTAAAATCCTCCTTCATAGTTCCAAAATTAGGTTTAAGAAATTTAGAAAAATATACGAAACGAAACATACGACATTTCATTGTTACGGTTGTGGGTACTGTTTATTAGATTAATCGATTGGCAAAAAATAAAAGAAAAGAAAAATTATTATCTTGGAGGGAGGGCTGGGGCCCCAAACCAATCGCGGGGCCCTAAACAAATGTTTACATTTGTTTTTTGGGTCGGGCCGGCCCTGCATGTCTCTTTTGATATCATTATCTTCATGCATTATCATCATTAGTTTGCTACCAAACACATTACATTACATTAGTACACAAAAATAAATGATATCTCACCAAAAAATACATTTTCAACGTATTTACAGACAGTGCTTGTAGGCTATGCGTGAGTAACATGGCATTTTTTTTACGTTGAAAACGTATTTTTTGGTGAGATCTAACGTTACTACAACAAAATGTGAAAAAGCCAATCATTTATTGGTTATATCGCATAATTCCCAGGCTATTACAAAATGAATCAAGCCTTAACTTTTGGAACATGTAGCCTAATTAAAATTTGCTGCAGGAAAAATAAAGAATCATACACAATGTTACATTTGGCAGATATCTTTATTACTATTTACACTAATTCTTTCAGGGCTTTAAAAACTGCAATACGCCCATTTACTGTGTAAAACACTGGTAACTGTGAACAAAGATCACTTGAGGTAAGGCAGATATATCGATCTACTTGCCGTGCTTGGTTTACTACATACATGGGAAAATGGCTTCTGTAGTAATTTCATTACTTAACAAGAAAGAAACAAATGTCCTTCATTCTTTTGTCATAGTTTTGAATGTACATTTTCATTGGCAATTTAAATGATCTGTCTCTCATCTCGCACGCACTCAGCATTAAAATTAAGGCAAAGCTGTTATCGGGCATAAATTCAACTGGTGCACTGGGGACTGAATTGACACAGGAGTCAGAAAGGATGTGGGAAGCTGAACAAGGAGGCCTCGTATCTATTGCTGAGGGGGAAGGCTTCTGCACATGGTGATTTTCTTTCCTGACTGCAGGGGGCAATAGGCGTAGGAGTCACAGAGGGGAGGACCTCGGACTCAAGCTGAAGGAGCTGTCCCATGAAGCTAAAGTTTGGCGAGATGACAGGCCGTCGTTGTTTGATGAAATCAAAGGCCTCCTCCAGCTGAAGCCCCTTGGTCTTCATGATGTAGGCCATGCATATGGTGGGAGATCTGGAGATGCCAGCCTCGCAGTGAACCAGCACTTTCCCCCCTGATTTTTTCACACAGTCTGAAAGACAAAACGATCACATGAGTTAATCCAATTAATTTGTTTCTTTTTACAAAAAAAACAAAATTTAGGTGGTATTAGGTAGTAACAAAAAAGCTGAATTACAATGATTTTACTTTTATAAAATACCATTAATGGCCAATTCCGAGGTAAAGGAATTACAATTTGCAGAAATTTTGGCCTTAATTTGACTTGCTGTGGATAAGTCTTAAAGCCTAACTGATTATAAAAAGCTTTATAACTTCAGATGATACCCCTGCTATCATAACAAAATAAAAAATTGGAAACTTCCTGCATATGGAAGGGTCCTAGACCAAAAGAGCGTTGGTAACGGAATTACGGCAGAAAATTGTGTTATTTTTTTATTTTTCATTCCACATGTAGGAAGTTTCCATTTTTTAATTTTGATATAATAGCAGGGGTATCATCTGAAGTTATAAAGGTTTTTATAATCAGTTCGGCTTTAAGACTTATCCACAGCAAGTAAAATTAAGGCCAAAATTGTAATTCCGTTACCGCGGAATTGCCCTAATACGGTAAATAGGGGGTTAGATTACTGCCTGGTTCAGAAAGTGGCCTCAATCTACTGAGGACCAGTTTTATTCAAGACACTTTACTGAAACATTCTTTCTCAATAGTAATATTATCATTGTTGGGGAGCAAGTGATGGTAATGCAGATATCATTGATATCAATAACATTAGGATTCAGCCATAGTGAGCCTTTATGCACTACCCTTTTTTTCAAATGCAGAAAGAAGTCAACACTTTATTCTGCATTTTTTTCGCAATTGGCAGATCCATTTTGGGTGTTTTTGACCCAGTTACATGTTTGAGCTCAAGGTAAACACGTATTGGGTAAAAATGAGGAAAGCACGTGATGTTTACAAGACAATATCCAATCTTGCATCGAGAGCAGTGTGGTGTGTCAGGAAGTGACAGGCTAATTCTAGATGCATCCTGGCATCAGTGTTCAACCAAATACAAGTGAATCCACACCGTGTACAAAAATAAAGGGTCAAAGTCCGTTGCCCACACTCATCTGAAACCATGTAAAAATGTCATGAATGGAAACCTCTTCATATCAAAAATGCCTGTCTTTACACACTAAAGAGAAAAAAGTACACAACACAATGCAAAGCATGGATATTAGAACAGATAGGTATTAGAAAATGGCATGTTGGATACCCGTTTGTGCTAATACCTATAGCCATGCTTGATGGTTTTTACTTGTATGTATGTTTTTCTTTGTAACGTACATGCTTTTAATTGTGCTACCCATTGCACAGCTCTCCCTTGCAAGATTCATTAACTCAACTGGACTGTCCTATTTCACCATTAAAACATGTGACACAATAAGAAATGTTTGTTTTTTTTAACCAGAGATTAATATAATGATGTGGGTTACAGAAGACGGAAGCAATGTCTTCGTAAAAAAAAAAAGTTATGTTTTTAATTTTGTATGTGTTAAAGCATGCCAGCCCTGCTGACAACCAATGCAACTGATAAATATACTCCTCCGCTCCTGATGCAGAATTTTCCATTACATTGCCTACTCTGTGTGTGTTTCCACCTACAGTGCAGTCCTGATGCACTCTTCAGCTGTGAATGAAACAGCTTGTGGGCTTTTCGTGCCGCACTATTAGCCTGAGTAAATGAGGTTGTTGATGTTTTTGTTCTGACTACATTTTTTAACTGGCCTCAGCTCAACACACCTTCAGCAGGTAAACAGCTGCTCCTACACCCACCATTAACTTAGACACCTCATTGACACTGGCTATGCCCGAGTGATGAGGCTAAAAAGTGACAGCTTCATTATGCGTCTTCTGAAGGTGGAAGGGTGAGACTCCATTCTGAATGATGGCAATTAAGTGTATCCACTTCAGGCTTTGTGGAAGACAGGTGCCAAGACAGATTAGCGCAGGACCTTTTCCCTGACAAATCGAGTTTTATGTTTTAACAGTCAAACCTGCTAGAATTAGCATATCCTCCTTTTTTAGACTATACTGGCAGATAAAGAAATGAGTTTCATTTCCACCCAGTCAAACCACATAAAAAGTAAAAAGTTTTTTCAAAAGAAAAAGCCTGTCCTAGAACTAAATATATTTTAAAGTGGCTCTGCTTTAATAGTATTTACTATTTTACAGAAAGTAGTAGTCTTAATTAAACAATGTTTACGGTCCATTATTCATTTAAAGTATAATTTGTTGTCACACTGTTTAAGAAACCACTGGTGAATTTTATATAGGCACACAATAGTAGTAAATGTAAAGTTTCAATATCATAATCCTGCAGCCCCACAGCAATAAAAATATTCAACAGCACAGTAAATATATTCCTCCTGGAATGTTTCCAATAATAAGAATTTGACACTTGGCTGTGTGTGTGTGTCTTCAGAAGGCCTTCAGTTCTTAATCCCTCTAAGGCTAAAGATGGTGCTGAGAAATTTACCAATGAAATCTATGGCCTCCTGGAAATGTGAGCTGATGTCAGCGAGGTGACTGTCCTCCACTGGGATCCATTTGTAACGAAAGCGGCCTTTGGAGTGCTGTGTGTCTCTCCGGGAAATGTTGAGCAAGGCTGTGATCTGAAGGTCAATAAGATAGTCCTCCCTGGAAGCATGGTAAGCACTGCCAAGGTACAGGAAAGGCAGGATCTCGCCCGGTTTGCCCTAGAAACAAAATCAAAAGACCAAACGTTTATTGACAACAAATTGTGAAAAATGTCTAAGTATATCTTATTTTATTTATTTATTTTATTTATTTACTTATTTTATTTTTTGTAGCAGCTGGATGTCTTTGATATATATTTGACTGGCAACATCACTGCTGACTAGTCTTGGTGTCTCAATAAAATGGAAGATTGTAAATATCAAACATTCAATATTAATGTCAGTTGTCTCAATCTGGTACTACTTCTTTGACCGGGCTGTGAATACCTTAAAGCAAGGAAAAATGTCACAAATGTTGGAAATATCGGATGGCTGAAGGGCACTGCTGATGTAATGGATTATATGAGTTACCATATAAATAACACACCAATGAATGTAAATGACCTCATTATCAAATTCTACACTTCCATAACAAAGAAATCAGTAATGCCGAGGCATTAATATCACTATTTCTAAAGAGATATAGCAATGACTGATAGATTTCACCCTAACAATTGACTCATTCCGATTTGAATCTCAGCTGCTATACTGAGCTAAGTCGCTGAAAAACAATTGTAGCTTGTCCACAGCTTACGTCATAAGGATTTCAGAGCCTGGCCTAGACAGCCCTGGTAAGCCACAAAGTATTAGTTCATTAATAATCCTGCATATTTGCTTCCTGTGTGAATTCAGAACTAGTGCTTCTGTATGGTCCCATCTCACACACTCACTACAGTCACAAAAGTGTTATGGATGATCTGTTAAATTGTACATCGGTCCATGAATGCTGAGGCCAAGAAAAATCATATCTATCCACATATTTAAGCAAGACATAGGCCTATTTAGTAATATGTTTAATCAAAAGCCTGTCTGACTTCATCAGTGTTAAATGGAAGTTGTGGTATAGTTATATAGCTTTTTTGAAGAAGTAGATGGATATTAATACAGTGTTACAAATGAATGTGGCAGAAAGGAGAATGGGCTCTTCCATAAGCTCGGTTCCTCCTGAGATTTCTTCCACCGGGAAGTTGTTTTCTCACCATTGTTTGACTTTTTATTTCTTCCCTCTTGGGAGTTTTTCTTTTTTGACCTCACTTGCTGATTTTTTTGGGGTTCTGGCCCTGTCTTTCTGAGTTGTCCTATGTTCCCGTAAAGCATCCTGTTTGTGACATTGCCTCTGTAAAAAGCGTTATATAAATAAAATTGAATTGAACTGAATAACTGAAGTGAGAGTATATCACTGTGAGTATTCAAATCCTATTTATACTGGGATTTTTAAAGCAGGCACAGAATAACTTGCACAAGAATCAAATGCAAAGGATTTCCTGTGAGACAGTTATGTAAATTAGAGCAGTAAGCACTCTATTTTTAGCCTCTGGTGTGAAGTAAGCCCGAGCACTTTGGGCTTTCTGGGCTCCTATTAACACACAAGGAAGAAAAGCATACATAATTATCATGGACTTGTTTTTGATTGTTTTTCCACAATGAACATGTTTTAAAATTTGACCAGTTAGCAGCTATCTCCTTTTTTACTTGATTAGCATATGCAATGTAGTCTACCTCTGTCTTTATTGTAGTTTTAAGGAACAAATTAAGTTTTCAGTTAAAAACGATTATTTTAATATCAATAGCTAGTAATAAACTTTTATTTTTAGGAGTTTACATACTTTCAAGCCATCATCTCTATTATTTCTCAGTTATATAAATATTAGGTTAAAAGGTTTAAAGGTTCTGTTTGCATTTTCCTAGACATCTCTAGATTGAGTTTTTTTATTATTCAATCTTTTAAAGGTCTTTAGCCTGCCTACGAGACGGCTCAGATATACTCTTTCTCATCAAAGGTTGAAATAGTTACAAAACTGGTTCGCCAGCATGATTTCTCTCTTCCACAAAATGTTGAGAAGAATAACTGAGTGAGCACTTGTTGGAAAGAGGATAACACTTAATTCTGAATGTGGGATGAGACTGGGAAGCTCTGATCCTTTCCCTGTACATACCTGATCGTAATCTGGTTTGTTGTGAGAGACCAGCTTCTGGATTTCAATGTCACCGTGCGGGACGGTTTTTAGCTCAGTGCAAAGTTCAGGATACTGAGTATGGAAGTATTCATATCCGCCTGTTGAGAAAAGAATGTCACGTATTATATTACATATATACAGCCATATTACATCTATTAAAGCCACAAGCCTCGACTGCAATGAACAACAAGAGGAAAATCACAGTGAAATACCATTTCAGCCAACAGTAAATATGCTAATTATGCCAAGATGGTAACTAATTTTACCATTTTGGTGGCAACCATTGTGATGACGTACGGTATATGCAGTCCCACACTTACTAGGCATAGAATGAACCTGATTGGCTGAAATGTAAAGGAGTTATCTATTCAAGAGTTGCCTCTTAGATGATGTAATTTTTCTGTGTCTTAAAGCAAGTGGAAGTAAGATGGCTTTCTATCTAGATGTAACATTATTTAATTAAACGTTGATATGCAGCACTTTTGTGTGGCACATATTCTAATTTGTCATTCTCAATAAAGCTGGCTTTTTGTGGCATAGACGCCAAATTAAAAATGACTGTATTTTAGAATTTGTCATGTTGGCTGGCTCTTCATTATATTTTATCAGCTTGGCCATCTTGGCATCTTGTTTTAATCAGTCTGTAAAACCATGACTCACATTTTCAAAATTACAAATTTCAATATACAATACAGAGTTTTACATTAATGCTGTTGTGCTGTGCTTCAATTATTTTTGAAGCATTTTTGTCTTCATTACATTGAATTGCTCAGGTAACATAGTATAATAAGGTAATGTAATACATTGTGTGTACATATAGACACAGATCCTTTATTATTACTGTTTTAGCTTGTAATTTTCTCAGGCTTTGGGGACTTTATTGGCACTATTAGGAGGACACCATGTTTATAAGAGCAAGGAATATGCACTTATGTTTAAAGTGTTTCACTGGTATCTGTTGTTTTTTTTTTGTAGTTTTTTTTTGACAAAATGGTCAGCAGCACAACTATCAGTCTGCCAAAACTAGAGCTGTGGGAAAGCGTCCCCTGTTGTAGTTCCACAGACTACAGCTTATTGTTACATAGAATAGTCCCATGGCAGCTTGACATATTTGAAATTTCATTTCAAGACAGAAGGCATTTACAGACAAAAACATACATTTTTGGCTGTGATATTTATAGCAGCTTGAGGTGAACTGCTTGACATGAGAAATGCTTTTCATCAACCAAATAATAATAATAATAATAATAATAGTAAATAAGTTGTGAAATAATAAAATTAGTATAAATTTTGTATTTGTATATTCTGGTTTTTGTTTCAAATGAGCTCTCACCTACTTCCGTCTGATTGATATTTTGATAATGTCTCCCATTTAATCTGTTGTAGTGAAGTTGTTTTTTCAGTATTTTAGCCTAATGTTAGTATCTGTCTTTTAATCAATAAATATCTGTTTTAGCAGTCTAGCTTCTTTGCACAAACAATATTGTGAACAATTTGTTTCTTCCATAAAGGACTGGAATTATTAATTTAATTAAAATCCAGATAAGTATTGGCAATCAACTCAGACAAACTGAATTGTGTCAACAAGGTCAAATAAACACTGCCATTAGGCTATGTCCCCGGTAGCTCTGAGACATTGTTATGTCCACTGTCCATGCCTGTTAAATGTACTTATAGCTAAACAATTTAAATGACATAAATCTGTGTTTATTCCCGGATAGGTTTTCGTCCTTTATTGTTCTCACCTTACAGATATAGTTGCTTTAATAAATAATAAATCGTCCATATTTAAAGGACTGCTACAAATTCACGTCAGTCCAATGTGGTTACATTTTTCCAGTTAAACACAGAGGAAGAAACCAAACGGTTAACCTGCACACTGGGTGATGACTTATCAGGGTCTGACTCATATGAATTTGACGCTGCTGTGCGCAATTCCAGTTTATCTCCCAATACCACCTCTCGCATCTCTGGGCAATCCAGTATGGTGGAGCACAGTGTATGTTTCTCATGAACTTGCTACAAGACCAAATGTATGCCTGATTACGCTATGGATAAACACGCATAAAATTATATTTTAAGTAGCATACACTCATTACAAAGCAATCGGCCTACTTTCAATTTAAAGCGACATTCCGCACGCACAATAGCCTATAGTTGGTACATTTTAAGTAGCCTACTGTTACAAAATTAAATCAGTTGACCATATGAGAGAAAAGTAAAGTTATAAGCTTCAGCTTTCTTACACATTCTGAATATACAACTTTAATCCCAAATATTAAAAAGACACCAGAGTCCGCCACAATAACAACATAGCATACGCTTTGTATAGACCCGATTGGTTTGTCAACACAATTAGGCTATCTCAAATGTTTCATTCGGTCTCTTACCTTTCAGAAAACAGATTTTAGCTCCACTTGCTAGATGTGAGAATGTACTGATAACAATCTGGGTAACACTGTCCTTTTTTACTTTTTGCCAATGGAGCGTACTGTTGTCCAAAACCACAACAGTCGATATGCTACCCTCTCGAAGTCGGTACTGGGCTTTCTCGTCCGGTATAATATATTTTAGAGGCACTGGACCACCTCGAGATCTCCGGAGAATTACCGAGTTCAAGTTTACATTGACGGAACCTTTTATGCTTGAGTCCAAGAAAGAAAAATACGTTCGGCAATCCACTATGAGACAGTTTCCACATTCTTTCCTCATTATTTTCTTAAGACGACGACAGCCAATGCTTGCAACCTTCATGCTGCTTGTCATGAGAAATGTTCACTGGGATAGCCTAGGCCTATATGTTAGCCTGGTGAAAGAGAATAGTATTCAGAACTGACTGGCACTAACGACGCGGAGTTTACAACGACCAGACAGTGATAGTGACTCCTCCGTGTGTCGGTGCTATACGTTTTCTCTGTGGGATTCCGCTCAAACTACTTTATATGAATGAACCTCCGGAGTGTGACGTCATGAACCATATATGGACACCGGCTCTGCACGATTTAGATAAGACCGCCCACATTATGTTGTGTCTCTTCCTTGAGCAAAATAGATGAGTATTTCATCTGAAAGCTGTCTAAACGTTGGTTACACTGTAGTTATTTTCTATATTTCTTGGCCTTGCCAAAACATTTCAGTATTATCATCGTAAATTCGTTAAAATTATAGGAAATCGGTAAAAAATAATAAACGCAAATAATAATTATTAATGCCCAATTTTGTATGTAGGTAGGCTATATGGAAATGATACGTAAAATGCAACGAGGTGTATTAACATATTGATAAAAGCCGCATGGATAATAGATAGACTAGCCTATAAATTGAACGACAGATTGGTGATTTCTAGATTGCCACTGAGTCTAATCCTTCATGCAGGACTACTTTATATAAACATTATAAGAGGTTGTAATGGAACGAAACCCTTCTTAACCGGCATGCAACTGATGTCAACTTTGGTCTGCTCCCATTATTAGCCTCTTGTTCTGTTAATGTGGTCTCGTCTGTCATAATCCGATAATGAGGTAATGGGCTTACATGGTGCATTGCACTTTGTGTCTGCCACAAGATAGTAGGATAATTCACTTTTCAAACCAACCACTGAATGTACGTATATGCACTCCTGGATACAAAAGATCAAGTCTGAGTCTGGTATGTGCTTTCTGTAATGCAAAATAAGGGAATATATTTTTTCTTCTAGTGTGTTTTACAGGAAACAGACACTTCTGGCTGGTTTTGCATTTGAAGGATTTAAAGCCAGACACGTGGGCTGGGTTGGAATTGTGACATCACAGAGATGGTGGGCTGATATTGCGCATATTTTCCAGCGGCCTCATGGTCTAGTGGAAGGCAGAATCATTTCCATCACGTCATACAGTATAGTGTACATTCACCAGTGTTAAAGGTTAAACAGAGAATAGTAAAACAAACTACCAACCTTACCGCCCTCCACTCTTATTTACATTTAAGGTCGTGTAAAGTCGGGTAAATGCTATGTATTCTGTATGACACGGTGCTCTGAGAGGCAAAAGTGGCAACAATTACATTACAATCACTTAGCAGATGCTCTTATAGAGCTCGTACAGGAATCTAAAAGTGTGATATCACCAAGGAGTCACAGAAGGGCCATCTATTAATAATAAGTGTAATATTAGCGTACACTCTTAGAAATAAAGATAAAGTGGAGGTCAGTTTTTCTTCTATAAGAAACACATTTCCCAGAGATGTACCCTGAAAATACAATAATGTTATATTTGGGTCCTAATAAGTTTTCAAGTCAAATAAACGTAGAAAGAAAATATAAATTCAGCTCCAAATGATTCATTGAACAATCATGTCCATTGCTTGATAACATGATTATATTTGGAATGTAGCGTGTCTTAAACAATTACCACTAAATATTTATTCTTTTGGGGTTTATTCTTTACATTAGAAATATATACCAATACTATGGAATGCTAATATAAACAATATTATATTATATTCCATCAATGTCTAAACATCTTAAGCACTTTCACAGGAAACTTTTTTGTGCTTAATTGGCATGCTAATGTTTTAAGCCACTGACTATTTACTTATTAACCATATAACTGCCCAATATTTCAGTGAAGCTTCTGAATGACACAATTAAAATAATAATGATGGTGATGATAGTAATAATAATAAATAAATAGCCTAATGTGTATTTCATGACCGGGATACTAATACTAATAATAATACTAATAAAAAGAATAAATGCACCCTAATTGTTACGTATCTGTTTACGGGACGAACCCAAGTGCAACGACCAGGAGACAGATTTCACAAAAGGGGTGTATTTAATAAATTAAGTGTTGGGGTAGTCCCAACACTGTACAGGAAAGGCAACACACACAGTAATACAAGGTCTTGCGCCTGGAAGCCCGGGGCGGGCTGCTCCAAGCCGGAGCTGGACTGGAGGTTCTGGAACGGGCTGTTCCAAACCGGAACTGGACTGGACTGGAACTGGACCGGGTGGTCCACACGGGAATCAGGTACTGGAACGGAATGTCCCAAACCGGAACTGGACTGGACTGAACTGGACCGGGAGGTCCACACGGGAATCAGGTACTGGAACGGAATGTCCCAAACCGGAACTGGACTGGACTGGAACTGGACCGGGAGGTCCACACGGGAATCGGGTACTGGAACGGAATGTCCCAAACCGGAACTGGACTTTGAGCGAGTCGCTTGTACAACTCACGCCTGGACTGGACTGGAACTGGCAGGGGAGCGACTCACTACGGCAGGGCAGGACTGGACCGGGCTGACTGCACCGGTATAGAAAAACAAAACAACAGAGGAGGGTTAGTGCAAGGGAAGGCACGGGAAAGACCGGGAGGTTCTCACGGAGGTGATGGGTTTGGAAGTCGGGAGGTTTTGCGGTAGCACGGCAGGACAGAGTGGTGTGGCGTAGCTGCGGTAGGTCCGGAGGTAGCTGACTGTCTCCAGAGCTCCAGGAGCCGGCGCCGAAGAACTGGGTGGTCTCTTCGGTCGGACAGGAACAACTGGAGGGTAGCCAGGTAGCGAATCACCCCGGAGCCTACACGCGCTGGAGGTGGAGGTACCGCAACACACACAACAAACACGGGGAACACGAACACTGCCACGGGAGATCGGGTGCAGGGTTAGATGGAGGAGAAGGGAAACAAGTTAGCTACACAATTATGACAGGAAATTGTGCGGGAGGTAAACTACCAATCCGTAGCTTTGCGAGGAACTATACGCTGCACGGGAAACACATTCCACAACTACGCGAATAGTTTAAGCAGGGAGACCAGATAACGAGTCAAGCACTACACCAAGTGATGATAGTTAACGAACTGGCGCCGACTGGCAGCCAGCCGAAAGACTATATAGAGCTAACTAACGAGACAAAATACGATACAGGTGTGAACATAAACCGGGAGTGATTACAAGACACCAGGTGAGGAAATGCATGCAACGAGGGGGAGGGAGTGAAAGGCGGAAGTAAGACAAAACAACCAGACGAACAAGACAGGGAAGGACACGCCTAGTCCGCGGCAGCGGGGAAAACACGGACAAAGGGATCCAACATGACACGGAGGGAAAACAGGAAAACACGGAAAACGGACAGGAAGGGAGCGGAACATTACAGTACCCCCCCCTCAACGTACGCCACCTGGCGTACCTGGCGGCCTGGTCTTGGATGGGAAGCGACTGTGGAAATCCTGGATTAGTGTTTGATCCAGGATGAGGCCCTTGTGGAGCCATGACCGCTCCTCAGGACCATACCCCTCCCAGTCCACGAGGTATTGGAAACCCCGACCCTTACGGCGGATGTCGATGATGCGGTCCACCGTATAGGCCGGGGCGTTGTTGATGACCCGGACAGGAGGAGGAGGGAGGGTAGGGGCACTGAGGGGGCTGGAGGCGACAGGCTTGATTTGGGAAACATGAAAAACGGGGTAAACTTTGAGGGAGGCAGGGAGGGAGAGCTTGACGGAAACAGGGTTAACAAGACGTACAACAGGGAAGGGACCAATGAACCGGGGCCGAAGCTTTTTAGAGGAGGAGGGAAGGGAAATGTTGGACGTGGACAACCAGACCTGCTGACCGGCCCTGTATTTGGGGGCTGCGGTCCTGTGCAGGTCCGCCAGACGCTGTGACCGGGAATTGGAACGTAGGAGTGCGGTGCGTGCAAGCCTCCAAATGCGCTTGCATTTGAGGATGTGGGCCTTGACAGAGGGGACTGCTACCTCGGCCTCCTGGACCGACAGGAGAGGGGGTTGGTACCCTAACGAGCACTCGAAAGGGGATAACCCGGTGGAGGTACTCTTAAGGGAGTTGTGAGAGTACTCCACCCAGGGAAGGAAACGGCTCCAGGAGGCGGGGTTGCGAGCCGTGACGCACCGCAGGGCGGCCCCCAGGTCCTGGTTCGCCCTCTCTGCCTGGCCGTTCGACTGGGGATGGAAGCCAGACGAAAGACTGGCCGAGGCCCCCAGGGCTACACAGAACGCCTTCCAGACCTGGGAGGAGAATTGGGGCCCACGATCCGACACAATATCGGAAGGGATCCCGTGCAGCCTGACCACATGTACCACCAGGAGCTCCGCCGTTTCGAGGGCGGACGGGAGCTTGGGGAGGGGAATGAAGTGAACCGCCTTGGAGAACCGATCCACAATTGTCAGAATGACAGAGTTGCCCTCTGACAACGGCAGACCGGTTACAAAATCCACCCCAATGTGGCTCCAAGGACGGCCCGGGACAGGGAGGGGAAGGAGATGACCAGAGGGAGGCTGGTGGGAAGCCTTGCTCCTGGCGCATACAGAGCAGGCCAGGACAAAGGCACGGGTATCCTCCTTGAGGGTGGGCCACCAAAAGCTCCTCCTGACGAGGGCGGTCGTCCTGGCAACACCTGGGTGACACGCCAGGCAGGAGGCGTGAACCCATTCAAGGACCTGGGAGCGGACGGAGTCGGGAACAAACAGGGAGGGGTTAGGGTTATTACGGGGGTCAGGGTGGGAAGTCTGGGCGGACCTCACGATCTCCTCAATCCTCCAGGAGACCGCAGCCACCATACAGGACGCTGGAAGAATGGTTTCGGGGTCAGCAGGACTGGAGGGAAGGGAAAACACACGGGATAAGGCATCCGCCTTAATATTGCGGGAACCGGGGCGATAGGACAAAGAAAAATTAAACCGGGCAAAGAAAAGTGACCACCTAGCCTGTCTAGCATTTAGCCTTTTGGCAGACCTTAAATAAATTAAATTCTGGTGGTCAGTTAAAACAACAAAGGGGGTACCTGCCCCCTCCAGCCAGTGGCGCCACTCCTCAAGAGCCAGCTTAATGGCAAGAAGCTCCCGATCCCCGACATCATAATTTCGCTCAGCGGAGGACAGCCTCCGGGAGAAAAAGGCACAGGGATGGAGCTTGTTGTCCAAGGCGGCACGTTGGGACAGAATGGCCCCCACGCCGGTGTCGGAGGCGTCCACCTCAATCGTAAATTGGCGGGAGGGATCAGGGTGGCAAAGAATAGGGGCTGAGGAAAACCGTGTTTTGAGCTGTTCAAAAGCACGCTGGGCTTCGGGATTCCAACAGAAAGAAAAAGTAGTGGAGGTAAGTTTGGTAAGGGGGGCAGCAATGATACTGTAATTTCGGATAAAACGACGATAGAAATTAGAAAAACCAAGGAATTGTTGTAGGTGCTTACGAGAGGTGGGTTGGGGCCATTCCGTCACCGCCTTGACTTTGACCGGATCCGCCCGGATACTGCCCTCCTCAATAATGAAGCCGAGGAACGGGACTGAAGAGACGTGGAAGGAGCATTTCTCCGCCTTTACGAAGAGCTGGTTCTCGAGGAGCCGCTGGAGAACCTCCCGGACATGGAGAATGTGCTCCTGAGGGGACTTGGAAAAAATCAAAATGTCGTCAATGTAAACAAAAACAGTCTTACCCAACAGGTCTCGCAGTACGTCATTTACCATGCCCTGGAAGACTGCCGGGGCGTTAGTAAGGCCGAAAGGGGACCACCAGGTACTCATAGTGGCCCAACGGGGTATTGAAGGCAGTCTTCCACTCATCCCCCTCCCGTATGCGCACCAGGTGGTACGCATTACGGAGGTCGAGCTTGGTAAAAATGACGGCCTGCGAGAGGGGTTCAAAAGCAGTGTTAATGAGGGGGAGAGGATATTTGTTGCGGATAGTGATGGAATTGAGTCCCCGGTAGTCGATGCAGGGCCGTAGTGAGCCGTCCTTTTTCCCTACGAAAAAGAACCCAGCACCAACCGGAGAAGAGGAGGGACGGATGATGCCCGAGGCGAGGGACTCATGGATATATTCCTCCATGGCGAGTTTCTCTGGTCCCGACAGACTGTAGAGACGGCCGGACGGAAGTTTGGCTCCCGCCAGTAGATCAATACAACAGTCGTACGGGCGGTGAGGAGGTAGGGACAGAGCACGTGATTTAGAAAAGGTGCGACTGAGGTCGTGATACTGTTTGGGAACGGTGGACATATCGGGTTCGGGTAGGTTGGTGCTGGGATTCTTGGACCCCGGAGGGGGAAGCGCGGAGCGGAGACAGCTAGCCAGGCAGTGGCCACTCCACGCCAGGATGCGTCCGCCCTGCCAGTCGATGTGTGGGTTATGGAGGCGGAGCCAGGTCTGCCCTAAAACTATGGTTGACTGTTTGGAATTGATGAGGAGGAGTTGAATGCTCTCCCGGTGATTGCCGGAGAGGACAAGCTGTAAGGAAACGGTGGAGTGGGTCACTAACCCCAAACTCCGACCGTCTAAGGCGAAGGCAGTAATGGGCGATGGTAGAAGCTCCGTGGGGATGCCGGCCCTCTGGGCGAAGGTGGTGTCCAGGAAGTTGGCGTCGGCTCCAGAGTCGATGAGAGCCGACGAAACTAAGGACTTGTCGCTCCACAGGAGAGTGGCCTTGAAAACTAGGCGATTCTGGGCTGCATGGCAGGGTATGATAGGGCTCGTCAGTACGCCCAGTTGAACTGGCGAGCCTATTCTTTTGGGCGGATGGGACATGAGGCGATCTGGTGGCCAGGTTTGCCACAATAGAAGCAAGACCTGGATCGCTGACGACGTTGGCGCTCTGCAGAGTTGACCGCAACTCTGCCCAGTTGCATGGGCTCCTCTTCGGAGACCCCAGACGCCGCCCTGAATCCAGAAGCAGAAGGGTGAGAGCGTATATGAGGAAGGTGACCGGGATTCCCCCCACGCTCACGGGCCCGGATACGAAGACGGTTGTCGACTGCTATGGCCAGGCTAATCAGGCTATTGAGGGAGGTTGATTCCTCACGGGTGGCTAGTTGGTCTTTGAGCTCCTCGCTGAGTGCCTGGCGGAAAGCCCCCTGAAGGGCGGTGTCGTTCCATCCGGACTCCGCGGCGAGGGTACGGAATTGGATGGCCATCTCTGCGACGCTGCGACTCCCCTGACGGACCTGAAGTAGGCGCTGAGTTGCATCTCGCCCACAGGTAGGGTGGTCAAACACGCGCCGCATCTCGGCGGTGAAGGCAGCGAAGTTGTTGCAGAGCGCGGCTTGGCTATCCCAGATGGATGTAGCCCACTCCAGGGCACCTCCTCCCAGGCTGCTCATGATGAACGCGATCTTACATGGGTCGGAGGCGAAGGAGGAGGGCTGCATCCGGAAGACAATGTCGCATTTCATCAGAAATTCGCGACATTTCCCCAATTTCCCGCGGAATAGCTCAGGATGTTGAACGCGAGGCTCACGAAATGAAGCGGACACAGGAGGGTCCGCCGGGGGATCCGGTGCGGGCGGTGTAGGGCCCAATGGAATACGCGGAAGCGGCTGGTGAAGAGACAGCTGCGTAACTTGTTCCGTGATGCCCCTCAGCACTTCCAACACGTCGTCCAGACGACGGCCCTGTTGGTCGCTGACCGCAGTTTGGCAGGAGAAGGCGTGCCGAATCTGCTCCAGGTCGGCTGGGTCCATGTTTTTGGCCAGTTCGTTCTGTTACGTATCTGTTTACGGGACGAACCCAAGTGCAACGACCAGGAGACAGATTTCACAAAAGGGGTGTATTTAATAAATTAAGTGTTGGGGTAGTCCCAACACTGTACAGAAAAGGCAACACACACAGTAATACAAGGTCTTGCGCCTGGAAGCCCGGGGCGGGCTGCTCCAAGCCGGAGCTGGACTGGAGGTTCTGGAACGGGCTGTTCCAAACCGGAACTGGACTGGACTGGAACTGGACCGGGTGGTCCACACGGGAATCAGGTACTGGAACGGAATGTCCCAAACCGGAACTGGACTGGACTGAACTGGACCGGGAGGTCCACACGGGAATCAGGTACTGGAACGGAATGTCCCAAACCGGAACTGGACTGGACTGGAACTGGACCGGGAGGTCCACACGGGAATCGGGTACTGGAACGGAATGTCCCAAACCGGAACTGGACTTTGAGCGAGTCGCTTGTACAACTCACGCCTGGACTGGACTGGAACTGGCAGGGGAGCGACTCACTACGGCAGGGCAGGACTGGACCGGGCTGACTGCACCGGTATAGAAAAACAAAACAACAGAGGAGGGTTAGTGCAAGGGAAGGCACGGGAAAGACCGGGAGGTTCTCACGGAGGTGATGGGTTTGGAAGTCGGGAGGTTTTGCGGTAGCACGGCAGGACAGAGTGGTGTGGCGTAGCTGCGGTAGGTCCGGAGGTAGCTGACTGTCTCCAGAGCTCCAGGAGCCGGCGCCGAAGAACTGGGTGGTCTCTTCGGTCGGACAGGAACAACTGGAGGGTAGCCAGGTAGCGAATCACCCCGGAGCCTACACGCGCTGGAGGTGGAGGTACCGCAACACACACAACAAAACACGGGGAACACGAACACTGCCACGGGAGATCGGGTGCAGGGTTAGATGGAGGAGAAGGGAAACAAGTTAGCTACACAATTATGACAGGAAATTGTGCGGGAGGGTAAACTACCAATCCGTAGCTTTGCGAGGAACTATACGCTGCACGGGGAAACACATTCCCACAACTACGCGAATAGTTTAAGCAGGGAGACCAGATAACGAGTCAAGCACTACACCAAGTGATGATAGTTAACGAACTGGCGCCGACTGGCAGCCAGCCGAAAGACTATATAGAGCTAACTAACGAGACAAAATACGATACAGGTGTGAACATAAACCGGGAGTGATTACAAGACACCAGGTGAGGAAATGCATGCAACGAGGGGGAGGGGAGTGAAAGGCGGAAGTAAGACAAAACAACCAGACGAACAAGACAGGGAAGGACAACGCCTAGTCCGCGGCAGCGGGGAAAACACGGACAAAGGGATCCAACATGACACGGAGGGGAAAAACAGGAAAACACGGAAAACGGACAGGAAGGGAGCGGGAACATTACACTAATCATTCAGTCACAGACTTAAAGGATGTTTTAGTTCTGTTAGATCTGCATTAATGTTAGTAAATGCAACTCTTTATTTCATCAGCTTCAGTCCACTTGTACATAAATCACTCCCCCTGCAGCTAGTGACAGCACACAATTCCAGGAGATTTCTATTTGTCATGAAAAAAAAAAACAACACATTGCAGTTTACAAACATGACTATCTGTAACTACTTATGGTTGCACTGTTTTCAAATCAGGCATGTCTGTTTGAACAGCCTGTCTGAGGAATGTAATTTATTTGTACACAATGTAGAAACATAGATGGTAAAAACAGCCAAGTCACAGAAATCAAATGGACTTTCAACATAATTTGTTCCAAACCTGGAGACCTGCTGTTATGAAATAATGAAGCTGTAGGACTAATCACTCAGGAATTCACTGCAAGTTTTACAGCACAATTTAGGTCATAAGCTAGTCAGGACTTAACATACACCCGCCCTCGTAACACTCCCTCTCTGGATGGATTTATTTATTTATTGTAATTCACAGAACACAGAAAATAATGATATGTCTGTGTTGTAACTTTTGTAATTAAATTCCTCTCTTCTCTTATTGTGGAATAGCTTACACTATTTGGGGCACTATTTGTGTAGAAAAAGTAGACAATTCCTGGATGTGGTGATCTTCTGATTATATACTTTTATTTTGAGGCCATTAAGACCTGCATTTGTTTGGGGTTACGGATAGAAAATAGTGTTATGCCATGGAATCTGGTTTTTCCAGAACAAGTAGCAGACACATAGACCTGATGTGGATGATAACCATAGCCATATCATATCCATGATTAGAAGAACCATAAGTTTGTTTGTTTGACGTATAACAAACCATGAAATTCTGATTCAGCTGTGTGTACCCTGAACTACCATAGACAGAATTCCGATCATGCTTGTTGGATGTCATCATTTTTAGTTCAATTAAACAACTGGATAGAGGTCCACAATATTTCACAGTATCAAACAAAACATGACTAACATTATCTTCTTATTCACATTTTTAAATTACAAACCCCAATTCCAAAAAAGTTTGGACAGTATGTAAAATGCACATAAAAGCAGAAAGCAGTGATTTGTAAATTCTGTTTTACATATATTTAATTGAAAACAAAAGCAAATATATTTTATGTTTTACATTATCAACTTTATTGACCTTTTGTAAATACACGCTAATTCAGAATTTGATGCCTGCAACAACAAAAAAAGACTGTTGATTTTTTTTTTTCAGGTACTATAAAATCAATACTATAAGCTCTCTGCATTTGAATGGATTTCTATAGGAATTGGGGGGGGGGGGGGGGGGGGGGGGGGGGGGGGACTAGATTAAGCTGTAAATTACATGGGAATAGAATGGAACCCATGCTTGGCTAAATGGCTGTAAGTCATCAAGTATCAAACGAGCCTATCAAACGAACTTGAAGGGTTGTTTCTCCTGACTTATATTTCCATAGAGTTCAATAGGAAAATGAGTAACGAGTAAAAGGAGAAACAACCCTTAAAGTGATCCATCCATATCTACTGCATATCTGGCAGCAGAGTGATGGTTTGAGGGTCATTTGATACTGCAGACCCTGATAACATACAGCCATTTAGCCAACCATGGGTTCCCAATTTACAGATTAATCTTGTCCCACACCCTCAATTCCCATAGAGAGCCATTCAAATGCAGAGAGGTAAGTAAGCTTGTAAGACTACCTGAAAATAAGATATCAAGAATATTTTGATATCCTTTTATAACCCAGTCATGATCCTTTTATACCCAGCATCACCTGTTTACCTGTGGAATGTGTTTTCTGAACTTCCCAGTTTTTTTATTTTTTATTTTTGCCCGTCTCAACTTTTTTGGAACGTGTAGCAGGCATGAAATTCGGAATTAGCATATATTTACAAAAATCCATAAAGTTGATAAGGTAAAACATTAAATATCTCTTCTTTGTACTGTTTTCAGTTAAATATATGTAAAAGATAATTTACAAATCACTGCTTTCTGCTTTTATGTGCATTTTACATACATGCTTTTTTTCTGGAATTGGGGTTTGTAAAAATGATTTAAACACTAATTCCTGCTAATGCTGGCTCTCTCATACACAGTTGGCATGGAAGTGATTTTTAGCTTTGCCAGTAGAATATGGTTTTTTATATCAGTTTTTAAAATACAATAATCTGAACATTCTTGTCCTAACACACCACTTATTTAGAGCATTTTCTTTATGTAAATGAGGCAAAAAATATAAAAAAATAAGCAAAAAATGGTTACGGTGCATCCGTATCTGCACTGTTCACATGGTGCAACAATGCTATATAAGTTACACTGTCAGCAAACAGAAGACTCTATTCACAGACAGGAAGTAAGCTCTCAAACACATTGGCCCCAGTGGTGGAAAGGGCTCAGCTGACCAAGCGTGCGGTTTCCTTGTTGACCGGCAGCCCTTCCTGTTCTCCAGCATTCCGGGGGACAGCGTCAGGTCTTCCTACTTCCTCAAGGACAGGAAAGCTGGCCTTCCCAAGAGTTTTAGAGGTTTCACAAAGAACAAAAAAAAAAAGATAGAAAAAAAGAAAGAAAAAACTGAGATATTTTGGATTATGAGCTGAAGTTTTTCTATGAGTA
>CM056380.1:65824208-65930546 GCA_029718625.1 Synaphobranchus kaupii
GTTTTCTTTCCCTCGCGATTGTCAGTCCGCATTCCATGTTTCTGAGATTCCACCCCGTCTTTGTCATTGCACTATTCGGGTGATTTTTGGGAACATTCAGGTTTCTTCTGTAGTTCGTATATCTCGTTTTCTTCCTTCTGGCTTTATTTATATTTGTATATAATACTAATGTACTAATCATACTAACTGTTAGATTAGATTTAATACTAACCTGCTAACAAACTAACATGTATATAATACTAACCTACTAACATTAGGGTTCTAGAGTTCACTACTAACATTACTAATTCATCTTGAGTTTCTACCTGCAGCTGTCATTTCCCTCCTCGTTATCCTATCCCTGCATCGATCTGTGATTTCGCATTCTCTGCACGTGTCCACTTTCGTGTGCCTCCCCTCTGAGCTGTGCACTTGTTTACCTGCTAACTCCAGGCCGTTTGTTATCATTGTGTCTGTGTATTCCAGTCCGTGTCTTACGTTTCCCGTCATTGTTTTATTGGTCCCTGTTAACCCTCACTGTTCTCACCTGTGAGCAATCTCCCCTCCCTGCTTCTACACACCTGATTCCCATTATGTCTGTCTCCCTCTGTGTATATATACCTTGTCATTTCAGTGTTTCTTCGCGAGTTCCTTGTACTATATTTTGCTTCTGTGTTGCCTGTTTATTCCGAGATTCTGCCCGAGCTGTTCGTTTATTCTGTTTTCTAGTTTTTGTTTCCCTAGTTTTTGCCTCCCTAGTTTTTGCCTGTTGTTGTTTTGTTTTGTATTTAGTCTGTTTTGTTCTCTTTTGTTCCTCTTACGCCTCCCCGGTTTTGACCCCTGCCTGTGTTCTCGCGACCCTGGTTTTGGATCCTGTTTTTGTACCTTTGCTGTGCCTTCCCGGTTTGACCCTTGCCTGTTCCTTGACCACTCTTTGGACTGTGCTTTGTACCGTTGCCCTGTCTCCCCGGTTTTTGACCCTGCCTAGCCCTTTTATTAAACTTTGTTTTTGTACTTCCTGCCTGCGCTTGGGTCCTTCCCCCCACCAACACCTAACACCCTAATTCCAAAAAAGTTGGGACAGTATGTAAAATGCACATAAAAGCAGAAAGCAGTGATTTCTCTTTTACATATATTTAATTGAAAACAGTACAAAGAATATATATTTAATGTTTTACCTTATCAACTTTATTGATTATTGTAAATACTGTATATGCTAATTCCGAAATTGATGCCTACAACACGTTCCAAAAAAGTTGGGACAGGGGCAAAAAAAAACATGTTTGGAAAATTCCACAGGTAAAAAGGTGATGCTATCATGACTGGGTATAAAAGTATATCAAAAGACTCTTATCAAAAGATATCTAATTTTCAGGTACTCTTCCAAGCGATACTATAACCTCTCTGTATTTGAATGGATCTCTATGGGAATTGGGGGGTGGGACTAGATTATGCTGTAAATTACTCGGGAATAGTATGGAACCCATGGTTGGCTAAATGGCTGTAAGTCATCAAGGGTCTGAGGTATCAAATGAGCCTCAAACCATCACTCTGCTGCCAGATATGCAGTAGATATGGATGGATCACTTTCAGGGTTTTTTCTCCTGACTCATTCTTCTATTTAACTCTATGGAAAAATAAGTCAGGAGAAACAACCCTTCAAGTGATCCATCCATATCTACTGGCTATCTGGCAGCAGAGTGATGGTTTGAGGCTTGTTTGATACCTAAGACCCTTGATGACTTACAGCCATTTAGCCAACCATGGGTTCCATACTATTCCCTTGTAATTTACAGCTTAATCTAGTCCCACCCCCAAATGGAGAGGTTATAGTATGTCATGGTAGCATCACCTGTTTACCTGTGGAATGTTCTAAACAGATGTTTTTTGAACTTCCCAGTTTTTTTTTTGCCCCTGCAATCTGGATCAGTCAAATATACGCTATTTTTTACAATCATATTGATAAATACCATATTGAGGCCTATTGTGATTGCTGACTTTTCTTTCTTTTTGTATTATTCATTAAAAAGTTTCAGCCCCAAACAAAGATACAAAAATAATAATAATACATTTATTAATATTGAAGTTGAGTGTGACTTTATTGAAATCCAGTGGCAACTGTTGTTGGGAGTTGACAAAGTGACATATAATTGGCCATTGGGTCACACAGGAAGCGAATGTATTGGTCAGCGAGGTTCTCTCTGTTTCATGAGGCAGTGTGCAGCTCAGCTGGTGGACTGCAGCAGAATAACAAGCAGCAGCTGGCCACAGCCATTTTGGAGGATACAAGTGCTGGGCTGTGTCCGAATCAACACCCTTCTATACTATTTTAGTATGCTTGTTGAGTACACTGGATGAAGAATTTGTTAATTATAGGCAAAATGTTCTCAAAATGTAGTATACTTCAAATGTCTGGATGATATGCTTATTTCCGGGTTTTCGCTGATAATAGTATTGAGGCTATTTTTTTTTTATACGGCATGTCACTAAACAGTAAGCAGTACAAAGTATGGTAGTACACAGTACAGAGGATGCAGTAGATAGGGCTCTGATTCAGACACAGCACACAGATTTTCACTGAGAAAGAACTCACAGCAGTACTGTGTACTAAAAGACTTCAGGCACATTAAGTATACACCATAAAAGGAAAGAAAGAAAGCAACACAGCCATGTTGGAGGATACAAATGCCAGTCTTAAGCCAACCAAATTCCTAAGCTACAGGCAGAAACAAGACAGGCATGCAAATATGATTTGGCATTCCAATTTTGAGGGGGAAAAGCATAGAAATAAATAAAAAGAGGATAAAAATATGTTAAAAAGGGAAATGTAAGTTAAATAGTATTCATAAATTGTTAGTAAAATGTGATGTAAAATATATGCAACAGGGGACAAGTGAGGCATAAGCAAAGGCCAACAAAATTACAGCTAAAGAAATAGGTCTGTGGGCTGTAGCAGCCTGAAATAGGTGAGGTGGAGAGTATGAACAGAGGCTAAGGCTGGGCTGAAGGGACAGATGACGCACCCTGTCATACAGCGAACAGTAAGCATGAGTCACAGTTCCTCTGCCTCCAGTATGAACCACTGTCTGTCTGTGTGGTTAGTGACAGCAACCCCATGATCACACATCTCCCAGCCTTGCCAGCCTGGACAATCTCCCAAGAGAACAAACCGTGCACATCAACATGTCAAGACGAAGGAAAGGGGGTTTGATTCTCCAATAACAGCCTCTTCATTTGTGAAACTGTCAAGCACAGAACCTGATTTTAGATGAGAATGTAGGATGTGTATGCTACTAAGGGCCTGGTTTACTAAGACGCTTAGCATATGCAAAACATTTTAGCACACCCAAACTAATAACACAGCCAATGATGATTGGTTTTGCGTATGCAGAAAGGTTTTGGCCCTGCTATAGGTCTTAGCAAATGAAGCCCTAGTGTCAAGATAGCAAAGGGTCTTTATATAATGTCTCAAGATATTTCTAGCATGCTGAAAAATGTTAATTTATAACAAACTACAGCAAGTGTGTGGGATACTATGAACTTCTCCCTTCCCTTGACAAAACAGTCATCTAATCAAACAAACAATAAACATAAAAAAATATAATAATTCTTAAACTAACTGGGAGCAAGTAAGCTCTGGAGTAATGTGTTCCCACTTCTTTGTCAATGTCAGCACTGGCTGATGCATTCTGGGTATTCTGACATTTTTAAATGACACATAAGTACTGCAATAATGCAGTTGAGATGACATAAAAGCATGGGTCATATTCTCAGCATCAGACAGCTATAAAATGACCTTACTTTTCCTAGAATAGATTAGAATAGATTAGAACTATTCCTAAAGAAATTGTATGTATGGTTGCTTCGCAGTGGTATCAATTGCTGGAAATGGTATACAAAGATGGTAATAGGCTATGGTATAGTGTGAGGTGGTAAATAAAAGGTGGAAATGGTATGAAGTGGTAATGCAGTATATAGGGAATCTGGTGATGTATTTTGTGGTAAGTAGTCTAAAGAACCTGGAAGTGATACAAAGAAATAATGATTTGTGATGAAAGCACAAAAAGGTAATGTCAAATCATCTGGGATAGTATTGTTAGGTCATAACAGTGTTGTAGGGGAAGGCATTGTGATGTGATATGAGCAGTATAATATGTTACAGCATCCACATTGTATTGCATCGGTTTTCAAAATGTGCCCATTGACTCCCATTCATTTTTTTGGCAATAAAAGGTAAATTATCTGAAAACATGTATATGGTATAAAGGTAAAAAGTAATAGTAACCTGGAGGGTGTATAAAGGTGTAATATGATCTATGAATGGTGTCGATGGTGTAGGAGATAGGTTCTCAAAAAGTGGCGGAATAATAATAAGTATGGTGATTGGTGAATAACAAAAGGTGTAGTTTCACAACCACACCTAATAAGTATGATGAATAACAATAGGTTGTGGTTTCACAACCACACCTAATAAGACCTAATTTCATCTTTAGAATGCATCACGAAAAGCAAGTATCGATGGTGTAGCACAACCAACTAAAGCACTCATTCTACAATGAGGGGCAATCAAATCCTGACCCTATCCTGAACTGTTACTAAAATGAGAGGCTGGGTGGATAATCTTTCTGGGCACTGAGACACCTTGAGGCCTAGATGAGGAGTTGTCTCTGGGTTTTTTTAACCATCTCTCATTTCATTTTGTTCTCTTTTTACTTTCATCCTTTGATTTGTTTTCTGGAACCTGTATGAAGAGAAAACAGAATAGTTCCCCTGTAAAATAATTATGAGAATGTTGAATTGTTCTGGTGTACATACATAAAAGGAGAAAAAAAGTATTCAAATAGATCATGTGAAATACTGATTGATAATTGCCATCATTTTTTTGTTTCAATGTCTTCATTATTTCATTATTCATTATTTGTTGGTATTCTATTGGCACAATCCCTTTCACAGAAATACATTCTTTCATCATCATGTCCAAACTCATCAGGGTGCCTCCAAATGGGAAAGATTCTAAAATTCTGTTGCGTATCGTAATCTCAATGTTACACTTTATTCACGCACAGCTTCTTTGAGCCTTGGAACAAAATATGTCATAGGAATTCATAAATCTCTGTCCTGTACTTCTTTTAAAAGGACAGCCAATATTATTGTGCCCAGTGAAATAACTTCAAGCACTAGTTTGTGGCTGGTCCTGGATAGCCATACTTTTCTTTTTCATTCAAATAGTATTATTTACGTTTATTCACTATACTTACATATAAAACTAGAAATTGTACACAGGATGTACACTTTTTTGTCAGATCACGTACACTGAATGGATATGGAAAATATTGGCTCAATTTCATTCAATGTTCATAATTTCAATATGCATCCAATAATAATAATAATAATAATAATAATAAGCAACAGTCAACATCTCAATATGTATCCGAATATTTACAATTTATTTAGAAGTATGGCTTTACGAGTTATCATGGCACAATCTCCAAGTAAACACTCATGACCACTATTCAATAAAAGCACTAGCTCCCCCTTATGGGCTTATCGCGAATGTCCTACTTTTAAAAGATTTTGACGAGTTTCTGAACCCATCATCTGATCCAGGATCAGAACATCTACACATAATCTGTGTACAAACAGTTAGCTTATTAAATCGTGTACTGATTCAGAAACAACCGTACGGTCAAAAAAATGTAATAAAATAAATGTAAAAAAATTATGGAAGTCAAAACAACGCAAGAGGATGTCGCAAGAAAACAATCTCGCGAGAGAAGCGTACGTTAAACGAGAATTCATCCGGGGTGAAGAAAATACCACAAGTTATCTGCAGAAATCAGCTGGCAAGAAAGAAAAACTAAATACATATTTGGTAATTAATTTACCAACTTGGAATACATAAAGGTACGTTCATGTCTAATCGTAAGCGTTTATATGTCATTACATGTGCACTGAATACTCAAAGCGTGTTTGCAAAATAGATTAGCTTGCTGTGGTTAGCTAGTTAAGGACACAAGGCCTGACTAACCCATATCATGTCGCTGTTTCGGCTAATTTGGACTCAAACAAGGAATTACACATTTAACGTAAACCAGCGAGCAAACAAGCTGACATTAGCTATCTCACATGCCCTAACGCCGTTTACCTTGGTAATTAGCTTGCTAGATTGCTTGCTTGGTTAGCTTACGCTGGCTAGCCAATTTGTGCTATATATCGCCGTTGCTGATTAGCAGTGCTTTCAGCTGATTGAGCTCATGTCATGGCTTCCTAGAAATGGCTAACTAACGTTAACGTTAATGCGTCAATAGCCAATGACAGCTATTGACTAATTAATAGCGAAAACCAATTGAGAGGACGCCTGTCTGTCCCTGGTATTGTGGCTATCGTCGTTAGGCAACGAGTGTTTGCGCCAACTCAGTGTTTATCTTCAGTAACTTACCAGTCCCTAAATGACTTTGCCAAGTAGCGTTAACGTTATCTTAGGAAACGTTGACGTAGTCTATGAAAACAAATAAACAGCGTGAGTCAGACTGACGCTACTTTAGGTTAACGTTATTCTGTGGCAATTTTGTTGTACAGTAACCTGACATTAATCATCTTTGCGCACTGCTTCCAGTGTTGTTACTGAAAATTCTTGCTCAAGGTGTTCGTGATCAATGTTCCGTGGCTAACTTTGAGTGTTTGTGAAGTAACGTTAGTAATAAGTCGTTCTCCTGTGGTTTAACGTTACTGTTGATTAAATGTAACGTATAAATATTGTACTGAGGACCGTGTGGGAGTGTTAAATGGAGCCCTGAAGGACCTGAGCCCTTTGTGTTTGCAGATGTCAGATGATCTGATGAAACAGTTGTCCAGCTACAAAGCCCAGCTGCAGCAAGTGGAAGCAGCTTTATCTTCCGATCCAGAAAACGAGGACCTGCTCAAACTCCAGAAGGACTTACTGGTAAGACAGTACAGATATTGCTGAACAGATCATTACGTTACAGCCATGTAGTAGATGCTCTTATTCAGAGTGACTTTAATAGCTTACATTCTCTTTACATGCACTCCATTTATACAGCTGAATATTTAGCAATTCTGGTTAAGTACCATTCTCAAGGGTACAATGGCAGTGCCCCACCTGGGAATCAAATCTACAAGCAAGCCCCGTTCCCTAACCATTATGCTACAGTGCTACCATTGCTGCGTCATCTTTTTAAGATTGGGTTACATACAACTTTAAGGAAATGACAATCTGCCCAATCAAAAGGTAGCGGTCTTACTAAATCATTGTGTGAAATATTACAAAATTGGTCTCCGTAGGGGCCCAGTCAGTAAGGACGCTCACCTGAAGTGCAGGGTGAGTCTTGTAGCGCTAGCTATTGATAGGTCTAACCTGGGCTGTGTCACTAGAAGACTTAAGACCTGGAGTGCAGTGGTGGATTACAGTTGACTTCATCCTTCCAGGCTAAAGTGGACTGGCAGGCTAAAGCATCAGCCCAGGTTTCCCACGCTACCTGTGTGTTCCATCGTACCCCCTAGCTGCTGGTTACCAGTTGTTGGGACATACGTCCTCCGTGTGTCGCTGTAACACACGAGCATAATTCAATCAGACTAAGGGAGGGAGAGAAAAGTACGGCCTTGCATCCCCAACACGTGGGAGTTTTTATAAGTTTCAATTATAAATGGACATGTTTTAATTTCTTAATTTCACAGGGAAAATACTGCAAGTGTACTTGGCTCGGGCATGATTCAAGAACACTAGTGCAAACAAAGTTTCAACCTTGAAGCACTGAAAGTGCATTAAAAGATTGAGAATGATCCGTGGCCGTTAAATACCTGTGAATATGGCACCCTCGTGTTTCTCTTGCAGGAAGTCCTAGAGTTGACGAAAGACCTCCTGGCGAACCAGCCCTCGGTGGCCCCCACCAGTTCTGACAGCTCAGCAGTAGCCCCCCCAAGCCACTCCTGGAACGTGGGGAACCGCTGTATGGCTGTGTGGAATGAGGACGGACAGTAAGTGTAGTTACCCATATAATTCATATCTACTCAGTGTTGCCCTACAATGGTAAGGCGGCTCTTTTTCTGACCAGTAGCTTGCGCTGCAGTTTAATTTAATGACAAAGTGTTTTGGGACCAAAAAAAGCAAAACTAATTGTGATGCTTGAAAAGCAAAATGTAAAGCAAAGATCATGGAGTTTTTCTGATATTTTTGACAAAAACTTTGCCCTGAAATGAGTTTCTTTTCTGCTCTTGCAATGCAACTCTACCACTGCCTTTTAAAAGTGGATACATACATACAATCTTAACTGAAGAGCTTTGACATTATTTACTTGCAGAATGAATATCTCTCTTACTATTGTGTTCTGTAGGGCCTGAATGTAAAACGCGTACTCACCTGCTTACAGACGTGATTTATTGGCAGGTTGTATGAAGCCGAGATCGAAGAGATAGACGAAGAGAATGGGACGGCGGCCATCACGTTCCTGGGCTACGGCAACGCAGAAGTCATGCCCTTCGCTAACCTCAAACCAGTGGAGGAGGGCAAGCGCTCAGATGAGGACGGGAGCAAATCCAAATCCAGGTGAGAGGACACTTCCCTTTGAGTCTCCAGTCTCTCCAGTGCAGTGTTGTTTTAGGAATTTTCTACAGTGTTAGGAATTTTACCCCCCCCCAACCCTGCAGCGATGCTAAAATGTACACCTGTCAATTTTCAGTTATGAATAATAATAATAAATGTAATTGCTTAGTGGATCATTGTAGACTCCATGTTGTTGCATAGTATGTAGTGCATACCATCCCTGTAATATTACTTACCCCTGGTACGTACATATCAGAGGTAAACGCTTTACATTACAGTGGCCCCAGGCATATGCAGTTATAAGGAGTGGACTGTAATACAATTGCAGTTTGAAGTAACTTTATTTCAGTTAAAATGAAGGGAAGTCACAGACTCTTATTTGCAGTGAGAGGCAGCTGTTCTGAATGTGTGTCAACAGGAAGGAGCAGATCGCAGAGCAGAGGGAGTATAAGAAGAAGAAAGCACAGAAGAAGGTGCAGAGAATGAAGGAGCTCGAACAGGAGCGGGAGGACCAGAAATCAAAATGGCAGCAGTTTAACAACAAAGCGTACTCAAAGAACAAGAAAGGACAGGTCTGAGCTCCGTCTACACTGCACTGGGCAGTCAGCCATCCTCTGATGTGTCATGTGACAAGGGCTCACTTTAATTCCTTACATCACAACAAATACAGGTAGTGACATGGAAACCAATGGATAGGAGAGTCATGTGCAGTCACACATACCTAGAGCAGGAGAGGAGAAGTTCTGAGGGTTTGTGTGTTGCACCTTGGGGCCGGGGCCCACAGTCGGAACCGGCACAGTCCGGGTTCGATACCTGACCGTTGTGCCCATTCATGCAACTTGACATGATGGTAGCTGGTTGCACTTTGTGAGACAGAAGCATTTTGGAATACATTATGATGTTTCCCGTAAAGTTTTGGCTCTGATGTAGTGTCGTTGGCTGCTGAGGCATGCTTGTAACCAGGTCAGTACTAGGCCACAAGTCATGGGGCCACAGTGGGTTCTGTCAGATTCCTGATGGCTGTCTTGCACAATAGCAAATAAAATGTTGCAAATTGTTTATGGCTATTATGTTTGGAATAGGGCTGCCCCCAAATAGTCGACTGAACCATTAGTTGATCAAAAGAACTTGGTCGACCAAAATTTGAATTGGTCGAATCATCGCAGTGTGAGAAAACGCGAGAGTTCATTCTGGACATGCACCTTGTAACAAACTATTGGTGTCTATTAATTAAGGAATAGATCAGTTGTATAGAATGTCTGAGAGAAAATCAAAAGTATGCGAGCATTTCGAGCGTCTAAAGGATGACCCCAAAAAAGTTAAATGTAAACTCTGTAAGCAACAATTCACCTATCATTCAGCGCATCTTCTCAAAAGCCGGCTTCATTGTCAGCAAAATGCGGAGCTCACTTCTCCCGAGCAACATCAACAAACTTGTGTTCCTCACTCATAATATGAGAAGACTGCGATCGGAGGGAAAAACAGCAGTGAGTAGGCTAGGCCTAATATGACCAGGTTCACCGGTCACAAGTAGGCTAAAACACACTTTTACGTTGCTAATATAGATTATAATTAATCTTTCGTTTGGCCTGTTGTTGATATTTCTCTTAAGTGTTTCAGTTTTCTGTGTTTTTCATTTGTTTGTTTGTTTATATAATTTATAGCCTATTTATTTGCATTTTAAAAAGAAAAGAACATTTTATTTTTTTTCCATTTTGATAACCGTGAAGTTGTTAAATTAGCTACATTGTTTTTGCTCTTTCGTATCATGGGACAAAAGGCTGCTTTTTTATTTAGTTATTCACTAGTGGAAATAAAAATAACAATCATTGCTTGTTGTTCCAACACATTCATTTACCGCTTTGTCTATGGCGTTAATAGCCTACAGCTCGGGCCATAAGCAAACCGATGCCGTTAGGCAGCGCAGGCCAGCAAATCGCAGCCTGTGTGTGTAGTTATAATTGACATTTTAAATGCTCATAATGACGGTTTTGTATTTCTCTGTAATATAGTAAACTTACTATAGATCAGATGGAAGTCAACCCGTTTTCTGATGCTCAAAAATGCATATTTAAATAATTAAATTAATATAAGCAACGGTTAGTCGACTATGGGTTTGAACTGACGACTACAGGTCGACTAAGCAAATCTTTGGTCGGGGGCAGCCCTAGTTTGAAAGTTAATTATGAATCATTACCATTCAATTGTACCAAATTTTTTTAGCCCTTCCAAAATATGATTTATTAATTTGCATTATACTGTGTTTTTCTCTCTCAATCTTTCAGACAGCACAGACCAGTATTGCACTGTGGCAACAAAAATATTGTGTTATACGCTTTATCCTTCCTCTTTCAGGTAAAGAGGAGCATATTCGCATCACCAGAGAGCGTTAATGGAAAGGTTGGCGTCGGAACGTGCGGAATCGCAGACAAACCCATGACCCAGTACCAGGACACATCGAAATACAACGTTCGGCATCTGATGCCACAATAACAGTTAATTTTTTTTAGCAGATAATGTTGTGATGTTCTAAGTGGGCTATTTTAGCAGGATCATTAATTACCGGGCCGTGTGTTTCTATGAGCTAGTTTACTCATAGGAGTTTTGGGGGGGAAAAAAATAAATAATTGCTTGCACACTTAAAGGTTGTATCAGCGATTTTGGGTGGAAACATAAATGATCACATTCATCTGATTTTTCCTCACGATCCGCTAGCTGCCCGCCCCATAAGCAGGCCGTCAAAAAACCGCGTCTCTGTAGGCAGCCTATGCTCCGAGATCGTACACAAAAACAAATGGTACTACCAACCACTCAAAACCAAAATAAACAGTATTCCAACCAATCACAATGATCTGCACAAACGCTAATACTCTTATCTCGCTGAAATCTTGACGGATTTACAAACGGTTTGGTTTCTTACAAACGTTATTAACGTGGTTATAATTCTGGATGCTTGAACACTATTTTTTAAAACATAACATAATTATTCATAAGTATGTTTGTTTGGGATTTCGCTTCAGAAGTGACGTCACCCAAAATCGCTGATACAACCTTTAAGGATTGACTTTTTGTAATTTGAGTTGTGCTTGAATTTCAAAGCTGCTGTCCCTGCCTAGTATAAATCGAGTGTTTAAACAACACGGCTACACCAGCTCCATATTTCATAGTAGTGTTCAGACATAAACGCAACGGCCTAGTCTTGGTAAAATGCCCAAAGGCGAGATAAGAGAAACCCGAGTCATTGAATTTTCAGGCCTAAATTCTTTAAGATTGTTATTCTCCTGGTACATCTCATTCCATTGTTTAATTTAATGATCATATTTGAAAGTTACCTACTTAGATGTGAAACAGGTCTGATGAACTTTGCTTGAAAGGCACCAAGAATTGTATATCAGACTCTTAAGGGCCACTGGTTCGGTGCATTGTCGGTATGTTTAAAGAAACATTTTCTGTGGGCTTCATTGTCAAATATGTACTTGGTTTTATCTGGAAACATTTTTGTGTTCCAGATGAATATACATGTTTATGATAGAAAATTAAAGTGCTGCCATTTTTTCAAAGAAAAGAGTCTTGGATGCCCTTTAAAGTCGTATTGTCCCCTGGGGTTCTTTGATGTACCACAATGCTGTTGTTCTGAAATCCTATAAATCAAGTTGGTTTACATTGTCGGTACCTCTGCCCATCTGTGAGAACCACATTTTCAGGCTCAAGCAAATCATGTAGTTAGTGTTGAGATGTTTGTTTTTGATGTGGCAAGGTAAACTGGGGTGCAAGTTTCAAAGAACAGTTTTTTGTTTTTATTGTTTTTTTTAAGTGTTATTTATTTATTTTTTTCTGTGTGGGTGATGTAATAGGGTACCTGCAAAGTAAGCTTAAGTTAATGCAAACCTGCTTTTGCAGGACTGTGATTTTTACTAAATTAATGTTGCTTTTCAGTTTTGTACATTTACCTTTTATGAAATAAATGTTATGGTATATAACATCCATGAGTTTTGGTGTCCGTCAAGTTTCAAGTGGTGTGAGAACATCTCCCTTAATTATGCAAGGCATCCTTGTCCCATGGCGCTAAATTCCAGGCATATTCTGATGTGACGTACCTCCTGTGTGTTGGCCATCTTCAACCAGGGTTGAGTCTTATACACTGTAATCGACTTATGTACAAACCCGTAAACACTGAGAAATAAAAGGTTGCATTATGCTTGGGTTTCCTCTGGGAATGAGCCTACCGCTGTATTTTCTGCTGAAGCTAGAGGACAGGCAGGGGCACAGTGTTTGGTGGAGGTGCTGTGCATTCGTCCCCATGGTATTTCATCATTAGTGTTTGGCATGCACCAGGAGTCAAAATCATGCCTGTCCAATCCAGCAGTCGCAGCTTATCATAGTGTTGGTTCGCTCTGTGTGTCTGTGTATTTATCTGTGAAACGGGCTGTGTGGTGGTTATCTTCGGCCAGTGTGTGGTACCTGCATCACCTGACCAATGATGGGATTGTTCTGTATTTTTCTTTCTGTACGCTGAATTTAGCAGATTATGCAGCACTTGAAAAGACATGGCAAAATTGTGTCCAGACTTTAGTTGGGTTTTTAAGATGTAATTTCACACAATTCTCCATATGCCATAAAAATAATTCCATTAACTGTAAATAATCATTGAAAAGGATTTTGGAATCAATTTACTATTATTTTTTTTTCTTTTCTTAGTTTTAACCATTATTTCCATATCTGGTAAACCCCTATAAGAGTACTTACTACAAAGTTTGCATATTTGATTGGATTTAAAGTGAAATAGAGGAAATATCATTTGTCTCCACTAGATGGCATACTAATTAGGCCACATTGCATTGGTATTTTACATAAGCAGGACTGCTACTTCATTAACTACAGTGCAAACAGATGAAGACGTCAGTAGCATAACATATTAAGTATACTTACATTCCTATCCATATTACTGCTGCAAAGTTGGTGTGTTTATTAATTTTTGTACGGTCTGTTTCCAGTGGAGTTCCAATTCATTTGTCATGTAGCCCATTCACTTTGTTTCTGATAGAACAGACTGCACATATCTGCATGGTGAAATGTCTTACCTAAAAGTAGTTGTGGGCTTTTAGGAGAGCTGGCTGAGATGTGGACCTGCAAGGTTTTCAGTAAAGAAGCATTACTCCCATCACAAATGTTTCGGTATTCCACTTCTGAATAGAATGATGATGGGTAGCATTCTGTCAAGTCTTCAATAGCATTCAACGCTATGGTCCAACAGTAGACACCGTCCGCAATGTTTGTATAGGTTTAACCCACAGGATTCATGAATAATGATTGCTTATTCTCCATCAATGTGTCCGCTTCCTCAAATCTATGATGTAAGTTATTAAAAGTATTTTCAAGGAGAAGGCAAGAGTTGGCCTGTGTTTTCTCTTTAAATGGAAGTGTGAGCTGAAACACAGCGGTGTCTAAGTGCGCTGTGCACTGCTGATGAATGTATCTTTCTGTGTAGCCACAGATGGCGTTTTCACACCGAGCCCCGCGGACTGATCGAGTGGGAACAGTTATTACCATTTTAGTATGTTCTGTACAGATTTTGTAGTCAGTGCCAGCCACACACCTTGTCTGAACAGCATAAGAATATATTAAACCTCCCTCTTCAAAGATCAAACAATTTAAAAATATAACAAATCTATTACATGTGATGCTTAGTTAAAGGAATGAAAATGCACCAAACTTAGGGTTTCATGTGTATTTTATCGATAAATACAGTATATGAAGACACTTCTCAGGGGAGTCAGTGATGCACTGAGCGGTTGTTTGGCACATCTTTTTATTTATTTTATTTTATTTTATTTTTTAAATAAAAAAAATAAAGCAAGTTAATCAAAGAAAATAAAAATAATAAGAAAAAATATATATTTATAATAGCATATAGAAAATATAGCAGATTTTGTTCATGGTTGCAGTGGCAGATATGTAGTCTAAACAAACAGAGGGTACAGACATGTAGAGCAAATTGATATGTGGAAAAAAAAATAATAATAATACGGTCATGTACATGGGTTTGGTTTTTGGATGAGTTCTGTTATGAGTTTAGATGAGCTAAGAATGTATTGTAGGTTTCATTAAAGACTGATATATTGTTTTTTCTGGAGGCTGTTATTCTTTCTATAGAAATGTGTTCTGTAAGTAGGTTGATCCAGTGAGTGATGTGACAAGATTTTTTAGATTTCCAGTTTTGAAAGATTATTTTCTTAGCGATAGAGAAATAAGTAATGGGTTTCTGTATTTAGTTGGGAGGGTGACTTGTGTAATATCTCCCAGCAGTCAGAGTGATGGGGACAATGGGATGCTGCAATCCAAGATAGTGGAGAGTTTCTCAATTACTGCTATCCAAAGGGAGTGAACTGGTTGACAGGCCCAAGTGGCATGAAAATAATCATCTGTGCTGCCCAGAGTGCATTGTGAACAGATGTCTGTCAGCAAATCCCATTTTAAACATTTTACTTTGAGTGATGTGGGTTCTGTGGATAGTTTTATATTGTATAAGTTGTAAATTTGTGTTAGTGGTCATCGAGAAGATGTTTTTACAGATTTGTATCCAGAAATCAGGGTTGAGAGAGAGAGCAAAGTCATTTTCCCATTTTGTAGTTGGGAGTGTTATGGAGGTATCTGAGATGGATATAAGTTTATAAAGTTTTGAGATAATTATTTTTGAATTTGTGATTTTCATGATCTCGTCGCTTAGCTTAGAAGGTTGTAGTGTGTTGTTGGTTATGTTCATTTTAGATTTAATTATGGATTCTAATTGTTGGTAGTGGAGGAACTGACCTCTCCCAACCCCATACTTCTGGATTAGTGTATTGAATGATATAAATTGGTTATTTTGGAATAGGTGATGGAGATGAGTGATTCCCTTTTGTTGCCATGCTGGAAAGTAAACGGGTGCAGTTGGAAGTCTGGGTTGTATCTACATGGTGCTAGCGATGATTTAGTGATTTTGTTGGTTTTCCACCAGGCTGTCAGAGTTGAAGATATTGTGATATTCTTACAGTAATTCAGCTTCTTGATTGATTGTGGTAGGAATGGAAGGTCTGCTATTAAGGTGGTTTTACATTGATTTTGTTCCAATTCTAGGAATGGGTTATTGAAGTTGTGCTTTTGGGTCTATTTGAATAAATATTGTAGTTGATTTGACAAAAAGTAGTGGAGAAAGTTTGGTGCTTCTAGGCCGCCTTGTGGTTTTCCATTTTGTAATGTTGTAAGTGAAACTCTTGGTTTTTTGTTTTTCCAGTAAAATGGAGTCGTTAATGAATCAAGTGTTTTGAACCATTTGTCGGTGGGGGTGGTTGGGAGCATTGAAAACAAATAATCAATCTGAGGTAGGGTTTTCATTTTAACTAGCGATTCGTCCAAGGAGAGTGAGTGGGAGCTTGGTCCAGCGTTTGAGGTCATCTTCTATTTTTTTTTAGCAAAGGGGTGTAATTGAGGTTGAAGAGCTCTGACAGCCTAGAAGAGATATTAATGCCTAAATATTTTATATTGCCAATGTGAAGTGGGAGGGGAAAATCTTGGGTTGCAGAATCCCAGGCGTCTTCAGAAAATGGTAGTATGGTTGATTTATTCCAGTTTATTGTGTAGTGTGAGATTGTGGAAAAGTTGTTAATGAAATTGAAAGTTTCCCGTAGTCACACGGAAGAGTTCTGTAAGTACAATAATAAATTGTGTGCATAAAGACAAATTTTATGTTCTGAATTGGCATCCTGAATTCCTTTGATTTTATTGTTTTGTCGTATTGCTGCTGCGAGTGGTTCAATAAAAATAGCAAATAGTGATGGTGAGAGTAGACATCCTTGTCTGGTTCCCTGATGAAGTGTGAGGCTCGGTGAGGTGACCCCGTTTGTGATTATTGTGGCCCTAGGTGAGGTGTACAGTGTTCTTATCCAACGGATAAACGACTCTCCAAAACCAAACTTGCGCAGGGTGCTAAATAAAAAGGTCCAGTTTACTTTAGCGAATGCTTTTTCGGCATCTAAAGACACAATTATGGTTTTGTTTTGTTTTTGTTGTGAAATATTGATTAAGTTAAAAAGCCTACCGATGCTATCAGAGGCATGTCTGTTTTTGATGAAGCCTGTCTGGTCAGGGTGAATTAGTATATGGGTGACTGTCTCTATTCTGGTCGCTAGTGTTTTGGTAATAATTTTGAAGTCAGTGTTGATTAGTGAGAGAGGGCGGATATCTGGAAGGGTGGATATCTGGAAGGGTGGATTGGGTCTTTATTAGGTTTTAATAGGAGTGTCATTGCCGCGTTATTCATGTGCCTGGGTATGGTGGAGGTAGTTTTGATTTCTGTAGTTACTCTGTAAAATAGTGGTGATAAAATATCCTAGAAGTATTTATAGAATTCCAAAAAAACAATCTGGTCCAGTTGACTTGTTATTTGGCATTTTATTCAGGGCTTTATTAAGTTCTTCAGAGGTAAGGGGTGCATCTAAAATGTTTACTTGCTCTCTAGGTAGTGTTGGTAAGTCTAGGTTGTTTAGAAAGGTATCTATTTCTGATTGGTTGGGTTCGTGATCCGAGGAGTATAGGTTGGTGTAAAAGTTTTGAAAGACATTATTTATATCCTGTGGATTCTGGGTAATAGTACCTGTAGAGTTGAGTATGGATGGGATAATTGCTTTCTCTTTTTTGTGTTGTAGTAGATTTGCTAGATATTTACTTGACATTACTGTATTGAAAGTTTTCATATTTGAGTTGTTGAATAAGGAACTGTGTTTTTTTGTGTATAATGCTTTCTAGCTGGGTTTTAATTTGCCTCAATTCATTTTGCATTTGTTCACTGGGGTTATTGATATATTGGCTTGTTAGATGTTTAATCATTTGCTCGAATGTATTTTCCAGTTCTTGTTTCAGTTTTTTCTTATATGATGAATATGATATGATTTTACCTCTCATTACTACTTTGCCTGTTTCCCATAACAGTGATGTTGAGATTTCTGGAGAGTCGTTCATCTCCAGGAAGGATGACCACTCTCTTTTAAACATTGCATTGAAATCAGGATCTTCTAAAAGTGATGTATTGAATCGCCATCTTGTAGGAGGCTTCATATGTGCTTGGGTGTTTATTGATAGGGAAACGGGAGCGTGGTCACTGATCATGATTGAATGAATTGTGTTTTCTCTGATATATTGGGTGAGCAAGTTGCTTATAAGATAAAAGTCAATTCTGGAGGAAGATTGATGGAGGGAGGAGAAATATGAATATTCTTTCAGTGATGGATTTCTCATTCTCCAACTATCACCAAGTCCACAATCGTTCATGTATTGTTTTATAGTTTCAGTGGAGTGCCAGTTTCTTGAGCTACCGGAGGTACTTGAGTGGTCAATTATGGGGTTGATAACAGTATTGAAGTCTCCAGCTATTATTATATTTGTTGAGTAGGGGTGGGAATCAAGAACCGGTTCCCGTTAAGAACCGGTTCCAAGTTGTCCGATTCCTTGGAATCGTACGCCTTCGAGCTTATCGATTCTCTTATCGATTCCAGCATGCATTCCCGACAGCTACGCATAGCAAAACAACGTCACGTCATGCGCGCCGTCGTTTTTCATTCAGTCAGCGCATGATGGCAGGCAGAGTTTGGTGCCCCGTCTAAAACTATAAAATGTAAACGTAATTTAAAAAAAACTAATACTACTGCTACTATCATTTAAAAATCAATAGAAAATGTGTTCGCGTAAGCTCCATTTTGTGATCCGTCTTCGGAAATGATCAACTATTCAGAACTATAACAGATTTGTGGAGTGTGTGGACTTCCGTCGGGAGTCTATAACCAACTACAAGTGTAAAACTACAGTGTTTTGATTGACAGTAGACTAATCAGACAACGATTGCCTGCTTGGCGACGCACAGATGAGTAGCCTAGATTTGGAAAGCGAATAACTAACCTAAATTAGCTAAATGATAATCTTCAATCTTCGTCATCTTCAGCTAATAAGAGAAGCCAGCTTGTCTCAGGTAACGTTAAAGATCTCATCTTTCTTCCATGTAAATGTATAGGCTAAATGAGATAGGGGAGAATGGTGACAGTTGAAACTGTTCTGATAATACCGAAACCAACGCAAACGTTACAGTGCAGCTTTATGAAACAGGCCTAGGAGCGTAACTAACTCATAAGTAAAGTTTGCGATCTTCGTTAGAGAATGAAACTACTAAATATCCCAATCACAGAGCAGTGGTTAAACAACAATATTTTAGCCATCTTTTTTGACATAACGTTAAACTGATAATTTATCCTCCCTTCTCACGTCCTTTTTCATTATTTTCCGGTGTCTCTTATTTTCTTTGATGTCTGATATTTTTAAGCACTCGTATTGATCAAGCAAAATGACATTTATAATGCCATTTCAATTTACAGAATTATACAATTCAGACTTTTATTGGATGCTCTGCCACTTGTGCAGGCATACATATAGCAGATAAATATTTTCCATGACATGACTAAGAAATATGAATGAAAAACAAATGCTTTATACTTTATAAATATTCTGTCATTGAATCCATTTTAGATGACCACCCAATAGTAATAGTTGGTCTTTTAATAGCCTGGGAGTAAATAATATTTAAGGAATCGATAAAGAATCAGATCGATAAGCGGAATCGATAATGGCATCGGTATCAATAAAATAAAACGATTCCCATCCCTATTGTTGAGTCACATAGTAAGGAGAAAAGGTTATGAAAAAAAGATGGGTCATCATTGTTGGGGCCGTAAATGTTGGCAAATGTATGTTGTGTGGTTAATGGATGCATTAATGATGATAAATCTTCCCTCTGGATCAATAATAGATGTATTATGGACAAATGGAATGTTTTTATTTACTAAAATTGAAACACCTCTTTGTTTACTGTTGTAAGTTGAAGAAAATATTTTATCAAATTTGAGATATTGTAATTCTGAGCTTGTTAGGTGTGTTTCTTGTATGAAACATATATCAGCTTTTAATTTTAGAAGATGATTGTAATCCTTTTAGACTGAGTGCGGAAGCCACGTACATTCCATGTTACCACGTTGAGCGTTTGCATGGTTGTGTATTGAGTATGTCTTGTTCTGAATAAAAATAAAATATGAAATAAATAAAAAGGGAAGAGGGAGGAAAGAGAAAAAAAATAGTTCTGTCTGTGGTGTAAGATAAACATATAAATATGGGGTAAATAGGGAAGAGAAGTAAATAGATGGGTAAGTAGTAGCGATAGAAGATTGGGTGGAGAGAGAGAGAGGGAGAGGGAGAGAGAGAGCGTGCTTGGAGCTGTATGAAATAACTGGTTGAGACTGACTATACACACAACAAACTACAGAATACACACATGTGACTGGACATAAAAATGAATGGTATAGACAGAACACATAAACAACAACAACAAAAAACAAGAGATGCACAAAGATAGAGAGGAACATTGAGTTATTTAACAGGCAATATAGAGTTTCCTTATACAAAGGAACAATGTCAGGTAGTAGGTTTGTGAGAGGTTTTTTATGAGGTTATTTTTAGAAGAGCCATGGTGTGATTTTTGTGTTTCTGAATAACTGTCCATCGATATACAGTCTGTCAACTACAAGTGATGCGCGTTTGTTGTTTTTCCGGTTTTCTTTTAAGATAGGGTAGAGTATTTTCCGTCGTTCGATTATTTCTCGTGGGAATTGCTCGTTCAGTCCGAATGTGGTGCCTTAAAGTTCCTTTCCTTTGCTTTTGACTTGTTCTTTTTGCTGAGTGCGCTCGAATTTTGCAATGATGGGTCGAGGTCCTTTGTCTGATCGTTTGCCAAGGCGGTGAACTCTGTGGAAAGTGATGTTTTTGACAGTGTCGGACGGTATTTTCAGGTGAGTTGTCAAAGTCTTTGATTAATGATTCTGGGTTGTCGGGTGTTTTTTCGGGGATGCCTGAGAAGATAAGGTTATCGCGCATGGAACGGGTTTGTAGGTCAATGATAGTTTCTTTTACCAGTTTGTTTTCTTTAGTGACACTGACAGTATGCATTTGTTCGGTGAGTATTTTTAGAGGTTTGTAGTTCCTGGTTTGATTTTTGGAGTGTTGCGATGTTATTATGGGTAAATTCCAGGCTATTGCGAATGTCTTTAACTTCCTCATGTAGCGATACTAGTATGTCAAATTTTTTATTTATAGGCTACTGGCCAGCAGACTAACCTGAATTTCCGTTGTTTGCAGATCATCGGTGTCGGTTGAAGAATCTTTCTTTTTCCGTTTAGATGGGTTTCCTGAATCCGGGTCCATATTGTTTTGTAGGTGGTAGTATTGGTCGATGAAAGTTTCGAGGTCCGCTAAATCTTCCACTGTAAGGTTCTGTTCGGGTTGGTAGTAGCAGATGGATTATGGTTGTGATCTGATCCGAAATGGTTGTATTCCTTATAACTTTAGCTTTGTTTAAGCTGTAGCTGTGTTTCTCAGCAATAGGGCGCCGCCATGTTGAGTCACCTGACTTCCTGTTCCTGATTCACGCTCCTCTGTTTGGCACATCTAGAGGGCAGTGATTTACGCGTTAGATTTTTTTTTTTTTTTTTGAAGAAAAAGAATATCCTTTTTTCCTTTTAAAATATCTTGAATTCAATGGACTCGGCTGCAAAACGGACTTAAGGCACCATTTAATATCTGTTCAGTATTGTGAGTGATCCTGACTGGATTATAAATTGGAGGACGTGAAATAGTATAGCCACACGCTTCACACAACTGTATAATTGGATGGAATAGATTTATTGACCCATTTTCCCTTGCCAGTGTCTGCCCAATACATACAGGAAATGACATCAGAGGGTCAGTGACATGGTCTCCCTCGGCTGACTTTCACGGCCTCTAGCTCAAACAAAGAGAAAAAAAAAAAAAACACTTTGGTGTGGAATTGGAAACACAGTTTCTTAACATGGGTCTTTTTTTCATAGTGCAGTTTTTTTTTAAAAACAAAAAAAAAAAACAAACCCACCAAAATGAAATACAAGGTAACAGACATAACCTGCTCATGCGAGAGTCAGCTCTGGGGTGTTAAGACACATTTGGCGATTTTTTAAAATCCATCAGCAATAGCAGGCAGAATCATGTACAACAAGTTGGAACTTGAGTATGAATTTCTGGATAAGAATTTCCAACAGTGCATCCCATGGAGAAAACAGCTTTGCTGATGACGACACTGAGTCTGGGATGTCAGATGTTCCCATTAAACCAATAAAAATATACACTGGTACCATACTTGTATTTTCAGGACAATTGCTTAAGATTCCTGTGATATACCTCTAACCATTCAGTCTAGATGAGGGTTCAAGTGTACGACACACTCAGTACACATGACATACACTGATATAAGCTGATAGCGCCTCAGCCTACACCTGTGCCTACTCAGAGATGCCCATATGCAGCAGAAGGCTATACAATGTGAGAAGGGGTCTCATTTTACTTTTTCCAGAAGTAAAAGGAACTGCTTTATTGTACAGACAGAGACTAATGATTCACTTGTGTTTCTGAATGTTATAATTTACCCTGGATAAAGGTGACTGCCAAATAAATACTATTATTAACTATAATGACAGTGATGTCACTCTGTGAGAGTTCCATTGGAAGAAAACAAAACTAAACAAAAAAAATCTAAACTGGCAAAATTACCAAATTGTTCAGTAATGCCACGGTCTAACTGAAAATAGGGAATAGGAATGTGGCTTGAAAGCAGCAGGGATATTATCCAAAAGAAGCCAATAAGTTAGTTGTAAGGGCTGAGTATGTAAATAAATACACATTTTAACCCAATACAATAGTTTTTTCCAAACAAGAAAAAGAACATTTGGAAATTATTCAAACTATGTCAGAAGACAAAGGTGGACCTTGAAGTGCAATTTGTGAAAAGTCAAGAGCTTTGTTTGTTTAACACACGGTCAACAAAACCTAGTCTACTCCAACTCAATATCCAAAGCTCCTAGCCCCCCCCCCCCCCCCCAAAGAAAAATAATACAAATAAACATTATAACAGCTCAAACTTTCAAAGCATTCACTAAAGAACGTCCAGTGGCCATCACATTCATACCCTAATTGTGTTCCCACTGAAATGCATCTTTTATGACATGGGACGATGTTAGCTAGCAAAATGAACCATCTAATACTGCCCACGCCAAGGACTGACACTGAACAGTTAAAATTTTTAAAACACAAAACAGAAAATAAAACAGATGTTATCTGGTTACAAACACTCTCTCTTTCTTCTTTTTATTTTAAATTAATTAACCTATAGTATATACACACAAAAAATCTAGCAAGTAAATTTTGCTGTTGGATGGACACATCTGCATTTTGGGGAAAGAAATGGACAAAATGTCCAGACAAAATGCCTATGAGTGTTATTGCTTCAGACTTACTGTTAAGAGAGACATCAAGTAGAAAAGGTTTAATGGTGCTGGTTCAGTATTACAGTTACAGAGTTGATAAGTGCAGGATAGCTTATATGAACTGGCAACTAAAACCACATTTTCAGATTCTAGAATTAGAATCTACCCAAAAAGACCCTACATTCAGGGCTACAGATCTTTTTTTGCCAGATAGTGCAGGCACCCTATGATCATCTCTGCCAGCTGTTTGATCTGTTTGCTGGTTTCTTATGTAGCACCTCACTCAGTGTTAAAGTTGTTGTGAGCAATGCCCAGGATCACAGGAAGCTTAACACCCATAAATCACTCACATGTTAAACACTGTGATCCTGCTTAGCTGATGCCCAAATTAGTAGTTTTTTTTATTTTCTTTTTAAAAATTGGCACAGGTGACCACCTCTGAGCCCCAGGGTACAGATCTCCATCAGACACCAGGGATCCCGACTTAAAGGGAAACCCCATCTTCTGGAAAATAATCCAATCTGATTAAAATCATAACGTTCTAAAAACCTACAAATGTAGTTCTCCAGTTTTCTTTTTTCTTCCGTATGAAAATTAAGCCTTTTTTAAATGCACCTGAAGGCTGAATTCCAAATGCAACATCCGTTTCAAATATGTTCAAAAATAAGTTACATTTTTAAAATCATTTCAGCATGAAATTAGTATATATATATATATATGTATATATATATATATATATATATACACACCTTTGAACCAAGCCTTTTTGGTTAAAGACAAACTACATTGTATGAGTGTTGACTACCTGTAGTGCTTACACTTTATTGTTGTTTTTTTTGTATGTTTGTTCCAAGAGCATTAATCTGTAGAAGTCATTCCCCGGAGGTGCGGGGCTGTATGGAGGTGCTGGTCTCCGGGTGAGGGTGCACTGTGGGTACCCTTGGCTGTGGGCTCTAAGAGGAGAAGGCCAGTTTGACGCTGCAGGTGGAGTAACCCTCATCGCTGGCCGTGCTCTGACGGCTGCTGAGGTCATCCAGGTCACTGCTGCTGGTCCCGTCCCCCTCCGCGTGGAAGAATTCGGTACTCTCAACATCCACCTCGATCTCCTCTGCAGGGTACACAGTCAGGGGGAGACACAGACCACACCGATCAGGCTCACAGCTCGTTAAGACCCGCTCCCAGTAAGACGTTCAAGCTAAGCACGCGTGGACTTTGTCAGTATGGGAGACCTCCTGTGAAAACTGTGCTTGTGGAAGAGGTGCTGGTGGGCCAGTAGACAGTACGTTTTCCAAAAGAGAAAATCCCCACGCCCCAGCTGAAGCTACAGGACAGGCAGGAGGTGCTGTCCTTCTGACTAGATATTAAACCAAGATCCTGACTCACTGTAGTCAGTAAAAGATCTCATGTCACTTTTTGAAAAACTATAGGTGTTAACACTGGTGTCCTGGTCAAATTCCCCCAAAAAATAAATGTTTATATCTGCCCACATAATCATCTGATTGGCAACACAATCCCTTGGATTCCCCAGATGATCAATTAAAACAGTTCTCAGTTAGACTACCTGATAAAATAAAGGGAAAATAACAAATAGAGCTATCGGTTTAGAATGCACAATAATCTAGGGCTGTGTCTGAATCAACACCCTTCTATACTATCGAGTATGCTAGTTGAGTGCACTGGATGAGAAAGTTGTTAAGTAGGTGAAATGTTATCTCAATGTTGCTTACTTAAAATCGCTGGATGATATACCTATTTCCAGATTGTTGCTGATAATAGTACGGAGGATATTTGTTTTCATACTGCATGTCACTAAACAGTATGCAGTAAGCAGTACACAGTTTTCTAGTACACAGGACGCAGTAGATAGAGCTCCGATTCGGACACACCCCAATGGCTTCAAGAATTTCTCAGTTATGGCTTTCTTGCAGGGTTGAAACCAGGGATTGATAAAGCTTTTTTCTTTTTTACACTGAACTGACAATTTATTCAAGTTTGATAATTCAGACATTTTTCAGAAATCTGAAGAGGAATAAGAAGCACAAATAAGATTTCTCAAAGAATATATAATACTTTTTATATATCTGAAAGACTGGCGTATTAACCTGATCAAATTCCCACAAAAACTGGCTCTTTATATCTGGCTACCAAATCACCCTAAATCTGATTAACTACACAGCCCCTTGCATTCCCTACCCATATCCATTCACCAGGTTGTCATTGCAAAAAATAACTGAGTTCTCAGTTAACAAATCTAGATATATAACAGGTTAAATAAAAGACCTTTACCTATAACTGCATCTCCACACCATTTAATGCTCCACACTAAAAAATGGACAAGACAATGTTCTGACAAAATTCCTATGATTGTTAATGCTTCAGACTCATGGTTTAGGACAGTATCAGGTAGAAGGTTTAAATGTGCTTGATCAGTTGAGTTGACAAGTGTGTATAAATTGCCAAGTGGCAACTAAAGCTAAAATCAGAATCTACCCAAAAACACACTTTACACTTAAAGCTTGTAAAGCCAGATTTTGAAGCCTTCCCTTTCTCCTTGCTCGCAAAATGGATCAGAAGAAACCCATTTAAAGTTTGGTTTTAATACAGAGGATTAATCTTGGATTCTAACATGTTGACAGAACAGCCTCCACTGATAAGAAAAGGAAATATAATTCAAAGGCATGTGCTCCTGCTACAAAGGGCCAGAGCTGGCTGTTACTTTGCCTCACAGAGCAATTACATGAGGCACTACGTAGATATTTAAACAACTAACTAACAAATACAAGCTGCAAATTCATCAGCTCACACACACGTCACTGCTTCTTTCAAAATGGTCTCCCTGCTCAGCTCACACACCTGCATTTATCCATTTTAATCACCAGCAGGTGTGCAATTGGAGTTAACCATTCACAGCTTCTGACAGATAATTAGCCATTTAAGGGCAGCACACCTGACAATTATAGCACACGCAGAATGGATTGAACACTGAAGACGTGCTCCCTTAAAGAGTAACTACACCCACTGTCTCAGCCTGTCTCCGCCTACTACACAATTTTGAAAAATACTTTGTGGGGTGAGCGAGGGAGAGGGGTGGGGGCAGAGGAGCTGTGTCCATCGTCATTTGCATAAATTAACACACATTGTACAAATGATTTAGTATAACTCGGATCAAACTGTCAAACTAGACATTGCACATCAAATATGAATCAAGATTCAGCAACCGCATGGCCTATTTCTCACCTCAAATATTTTCAGAAACATATTTTGGTGGACTAATTAGGTGGAATAAGAGAATTGAACAGGACACCGCGTTGTTCCGGTTTAAAAACGTGGAGGCGAAACTAAAGTATCGTAGCGGGTCTAACCAATCAGGTGCCAGCTGTTTCCATTGTGGGCGACAACAATTATCCATATGACGTAGAGCAGGGGTGTCAAACTCCAGTCCTGGAGGGCCGCAGTGTCTACAGGTATTTGTGGTTTCCTTTCAATCAGCACCCAGTTAAAGCATTGAGAACAAGGTGTGTGGACTTCTTAGCCAATTAGTGATTTAAATTAATCACTTGTGCTTAAACGCACCAAAAACCAGCAGACACTGCGGCCCTCCAGGACCGGATCTTGACACCCCTGACGTAGAGGTACCTCCAAAGAGGTACTCTGACATCACAATTGGGGCAGGGGCAGGGGCAGTGTGTGGAGCAGAAAGGAAATTTCAATCGTTAGAGGGCAGCACAAAGACGCTTTTCTACCAGTTTCTTATGATATACAATATTATTTCAGAATTGCTGAAATAACGGAAGGCATGAATAAGTTTCATTATGAAGGTAGGCATACAAACACGTTTACAGCAAAAAAAAAAAAAAAAAAAAAAAAAAGGTGATCTAGAGTGTAGTTACCCTTTAACACACTGAAAAACATTTTAATCATTAAGCTAAACAGTTCATGGTAAAGATCAAGGGGCAATAAAAAAAATCGCTTGCTCCTCTCATTAGAGATCCTGAGCCTTATCAGCTCAGACTTGAACAGAATGATCTCTTCTGCTCTCCATGACTTTTAACAAAAAATACCAGAGCGACAAAACGTAAATAAAAGTAAACAGAAACCAGCAGGTGCAAGGTGTTGGGGCTCTGACCTTGGTCAGAATCGGATGGGTCAGATGAGAGGGCGGAGCCTACGCTGTTGGCTCGTGTCCGTTCTCCGTCGGCCCCGCCCCTCAGCTGATCTAGCTGCCGCTGTAAGTGCCTTTGCTGTCTCTCCAGGTTGTCCAGCTGATACTGGCTCCTGCGATCCGCCTCTTCAAGTTTCTAAAGTAAAGAGAAACATTCAGCTCCACCTATGCATCATCCCAACCTCTGCGGAGAGCTGCCACGTGAAAAATTAATAAATAGAGATTTCACAGGCACCATTTATACAGCTGGATAGACACTGAAGCAGCTCAGGAAGAGCAATTATACTACACTGTCACGCAACACAATTAAAATGGAAATAAAACGAATTATATGCAAATCGTATACAGTAAAACCATAACTCAATATGAAATCAGGGAATAAGGCATAAAAAAGCAATATATATATATATAACAGTAGTAATCTGAATATGAAGACAAATGTCTAATGTGGCAATGTTTTCACATTTTAAAAGTCCAATTGTAATTTCTTTTTGTGTCTCCCTTGGGTCTGTGGCTAAGTGGAATAATGACACTGATGAATTGGATTTACTGAATATATGTGATTCACTGGTGGCAGGTAAAAGCATGTGAAAGGTTCAATCAGTTGATTTACACTGAAAGCATTGTTGTTATTTAAAAGGTAGCCACATAAAGACATAGCAGGAGAATGTAGATATGTTGTATTTGCACGTGGTAGAAGAGTCAAAAAGGGGGACAAAAGGGGGTTAAAAAGATTCAGAGCTCATGAAATGTACACCAGCAGATGTAGCTATACACCCATTTATCCTAATGTGAACCCCAACTAAATGGGACTAATAGGGATCACTGTTTCACAGTTACAGATCATGCAATTCATTTTAGAACAAGGAATATCATGCATATCAAAAATAATAATCATAAAAATAAAACTGGAAATGATTACTTGAATCATTCATGTTCTCCATTTACAACCATATTCACAATTTACACCTCCACAGTGTGAAAGAGAGAGCCAGGGATACGGTCTAAACCTTCTTCATTATATATGAATCCAAGCACACTGGAGACAGCTATAAATAGCTGTATATTTAGAGGACAGCTCTGGCAAAGTGATTCTTGACATTTTTGTCCAATGGCCAGCTGCAAAGCTGGATTTAGTGCTTCTCAGAAAACCAGGCTAATGGCACAATGGATTGGGAAGTAGGGATTTGTACAGAACTTCCCTTGTGTGTGTGCACGTATGTGTGTGCATGTATGTGTGTGCACATGCATGCACGTGTGACAAACATCCGCGAGGCTGCAGTTGGAAGCTATCGATGATTAAACGTAGTGTGCGTCCAAATGCACTGAGATTGCATTTGTCAAATTCTCACAGCGCACAAAGGCACATACAAAAATAAAGACAAAAAAAAAACAACAAAAATGCAGAGCTTGAGCAGCTGGGCCAGAATCACGGATCAAATCCGGACCGTGCCAGTGCCCCGACTGTGGCCGCTAGCTCCAGGGGACGACACGCAATCGGCAAGTGCGACACCCAGGGTACGCAATTCATCACCCGGGGTTCGGTCGCCCGCATTTCATCGCTCTCCACCATGGACTGCATGCCAAAGCCACATAAGATAGCTCTTCTGCCGACTCCACTGCATGTGAGCTTAGCTGTGGTCTGTGGTGTTTAAGGAAGCGGGCTGGCGGCACCACATGTTTCGGAGGAGAACCGCAGATGTCTTCACCCTCCCAATTGGGCACAAGGGACCACTAATCGCGGCTACGGGTGCAAATAGCAAATTGGACATTCCAAATTAGGGTTGGAATTCGACATGTACAGCCCAACGTTGGGCGCCAATATTGATTTAAAAAAGAAATAAAAGAAAGCAGAGCTTTTCATTGGGGAACTGCAAATTACCTTAATGTGTGCTTTGGCTTTATTCAACAGCCCGAGTGTGGTGTGGCGGCTAGAGTCCGGGCCCAGTGGTATAAGTGCCTTCAGTCTCTCCAAACACAGCCTAAGATGTGCTCTCCTGCAAAGGGGAAAAATAAGATCTTTCAGTTTTTAACTCTTCCCCCAACCCTTCAATGTACATCAACTCAAATAATCTTTCAGTTTTTAACTCTTCCCCCAACCCTTCAATGTACATCAACTCAAATAATCTTTCAGTTTTTAACGCTTAACTCAACCCATCAATGTACATCAACTCAAATAATCTTTCAGTTTTTAACTCTTCCCCCAACCCTTCAATGTACATCAACTCAAATAATCTTTCAGTTTTTAACGCTTAACTCAACCCTTCAATGTACATCAACTCAAATAATCTTTCAGTTTTTAACGCTTAACTCAACCCTTCAATGTACATCAACTCAAATAATCTTTCAGTTTTTAACTCTTCCCCCAACCCTTCAATGTACATCAACTCAAATAATCTTTCAGTTTTTAACGCTTACCTCAACCCATCAATGTACATCAACTCAAATAATCTTTCAGTTTTTAACTCTTCCCCCAACCCTTCAATGTACATCAACTCAAATAATCTTTCAGTTTTTAACTCTTGCCCCAACCCTTCAATGTACATCAACTCAAATAATCTTTCAGTTTTTAACTCTTCCCTCAACCCATCAATGTACATCAACTCAAATAATCTTTCAGTTTTTAACTCTTCCCTCAACCCATCAATGTACATCAACTCAAATAATCTTTCAGTTTTTAACTCTTTCCCCAACCATTCAATGTACATCAACTCAAATAATCTTTCAGCATTAAGAATGTTATCGCAAAACTATTACTATTATTATTATTATTTATTTTTTTAAATCATCGGTAGGCTCTGCGGCTCCCGTTTAAGAAAAAAGTAGTAGGCACACAATACCCTGTAAATCTTTGCAGAATAGTTTCCAACACTCTCCAAATTATAATTATACTCATATTATTCCAATGCTACAACATGCCCAAATATGCCTTTAATGATTGAAAAAAAGAAACTTCGATTGCACTGATGTACAGTCATTCTGCTCCTTTTTTACTGTTCATTAAAATGTATATCTTGTACTTGTACATACTTGAGTCAGTTTATTCCAGCACCTCTCAGCCTCATCCATTCATACACCTACAATGGGAGCTTTGATAACTGCTTTGATAACATCTCAGGGATGATTTTCGCTTCAATAATTCACACGTTTCAGGCAGGCCTTTGGTTTATATAGAGTGGGGAAAATCCCATCTCATAATAACATCTAAACACCAATCACCAAGGATCCTGACAGGAGAATAACATAATAATAAAGAAAGGATATGTCTAATGTCTGGAGACATGAATGGAAGGAATCAGTCCTGTTAGCATTGTTAATTAAATATACTATGTTTTTTCCCCTCTCTGTGCAGAAGGAACTAGCTAATCTAATACTGATAGTGAGTTAGTACTGACTCAAAACAGAATACTATAAACTATCCATGCAATTAATCTGAAAATTCCTTTCTAATTAAAAGTTAAACAATACCTAATTTTGCAAGACTAAGATGATGAAGTCCAAAATGCAACTATTGCCAAGTCACATTTGTGCTATTCTTTTCTGAAACAAGTGACCATAATGCTACAGTAACATAAAATACTTTTGTTCAGGAACAAACCAAATGGAAACAAAATGGTGCAGTAGCCCGCTCCCCATTTTAACTCTTTCAGCCTCATTGCATTTTCGGTTTCCACGGTTGCTTCTAAAGACAATTTGAGCATGTAAAAACAAAGGCTTGCTGGCGCTCATGAATATTAACAGTGTTTTAACTGCTGATCTTTGCTGGGCAGCTTTGAGTGTCATCTGTTCAACACTCGTCTGTCTTTGCTCACAAAAAGGACAAATCATTTACAATTTGTTTACCATGTGATCATGGAATGAATTGTGTGATGAAGCAAAGTCAAGTACCCGACAGCTATTTAATAGCCACGTATATGTAGCATTTAACCTTTCAGAATTTCATTAGTGCTGCCTTTCACAGCCAATCAGAGAACAGATAGATAGCAATGAGAGGTTACTTGCCATGACTAGTATTTTATTGTTTTGCTGTTACATAACAGTAATAATATTGGGGAAAGTAGGTTAAATATTGATTTCCAAGCACTGAAATAACTCAAACAGACCTACTCCTGTTTAAAAATACAATTGGAATCAATTTTGTCAATAATAATGAAATTTTTTACTTGGTAGTCAGTGGGGGATTTATTTACTAATATAATTGGTGCCCGAATGCTAATTCCTGTATGTCCATTATTGTTTTTCATGTTTAATTGAGGCATAAGTGAAACTTGTCTGTCAAACTGACTTTACTGGAGTGGCAAAGATGAGCTTGACAATTATTTATCCAGACTCATTTCAGAATAATATCGATATGCCAGTTGAATCTTTTTTTACATTTGAATCATTCATATGTTAAACATTCAGAAATTAGAAAACATTTATTTGGTGATTATTCTTGATTAGACATACTGAGGAAATGAAGTTCACTACATATTGTCCAATACATCAAAACAATTGCATCAAATAGCACATCATTCAGTAATCGTCATCATTCCAAACTTCTGGCAAACCAGGGTGGAGCCGGCCCACGCCAGTGATTTATCCCCCTTTTTAGGCATGACTGGAATGATTATGAAACTGCCATTAAAGCCGGCTAAGAGAAACACTTGGGAGTACTCAGCCCTAGGACACACACGCGCACGCGCACGCACACACACGCATTTGGAGATGTGGGAGGGCTCCAACTGCTTCTGTGCCTTTGAAGGCTATGATTCAAACCTCAGAAACAGGCGGCACTTGACAATCAACCAACTGTACATTCAGCAGGAATGGCAAATGTGGGTGTCTCTGACATCCTACATGGCAACCTGGATGGCATTACAGGGTTACACGTATCCTGAATGCAGTAAAATCAGCCTGAATGTTTGTGAGTGTGTGTGAGCCTGAGTGTTTGTGTATATGCGTTTGTGCGTGTGTGTGTATATGTGTGTGTGTGTCCTCTGTACATTTCTGTCATGATTTGTAGAGTAAAAAAAGCCTGTGATGCTACCTGTGTGAACTGGACTGCAAGGCAGGGTTAAAACAGGGATTTGCATACAATGCAAAAATAAAATGCCCTTAATGGCAGTCCCCAAATTTTGTTTTTTAAATGACCTTTCATGCTTACTTGTTTAAAACCAGACAAGTGATAACTATCCCTGTTCATTTTCAGCTACAGTAAAACAACTGCTCTTGTGATTACAAATCTCACTTTAACATACTGTACAACAACCTGACTGAGTTCTTCAAAACAAAATATGCACTGCTGACCTGGACCAGCATTCAAATGCATTCGTGTATCAAGTTGCATTTCTTCCCCCACAGGAAACACAATTTGCCTTTGGCCAGCAGCAGCGGGAACAAGATACCCTTCCATTTGAATGGAAGGCATTCTGTTCCACCCACCTGTGTGAGAGACTTGCACTCTGCAGCAGGTTATGTAACCATTCATGGAATGAACTCTCATCCATTTCCATTGACCTGTGTGGGCTCATTTCCTTTTATTTTTTTAAATATATAGTTCTTATTATTAGTAGTAGTAGTAGTAGTCGTAGTAGTAGTAACAACAACAACAACAGCAATAATAATGATAATTATCATCATCATCATCATCATCGTAAATCAGTTCAGAACAGTCCAGGTGTGTCCTTTGATCAGGTCTTATTGAAGATCAGGTTATCAAAACTGCCTGATGGACACATCATACAGAATCACAAAGCAACAATACCAAAGGAAACAAAAAAATCCATCCTGCTGTGTCCATATCAATGTGACCTGTTCAAACACGCAGTGTTCCTGTGGAGCTTTCTAGGTGAGACAAAACGATAGTGATTGGCCAGGAGACTGTCCAAACTGTACAGTCTCCTGGCCAATCACATGCTGCCCCGTGCACACGTGGGCCTTGGCCAAGGCACTGAGCCACTCATACGGTATGGTCCCCCTCTCCCCTCTGCCAACCCCACAGTTACCCAGAATCCTCCACTCCACCACCCCACAATACGCCAACTTCCAGCAAACACATTTAGCAGGGGCGGGAGCCCGTCCTGCAGAAGCACCCTTTGTGGCATTCCCGTTTGTTCGGGCACTGCCTCATTCACACACATCCCACCACAGGTCCTGTCCTATAGAGGTCCTGCTCTTCCTGACAAAAGGCCGCTTAGCCCTTTCCACACTCTTCTTTAGAATGTGTGCTCAGCTGCTATACAGAGGTGCTAGTGCTGCTTTATTTCCCTGTGCTTTTAACCGATAGCTCTGCTCATGGGCCGGGATCCAGGACTCTAAGCACTCTTATGGCAGTCTGCCGGCACAATAGGACACACATGTCGTATCTGCAGAACCTCGCCCAAACTAAACTAAAGGCTATTCATGCTCTTCAAAAGATTCAATCTTCTGTTGCAATCATCACACAAGTTCAATCACCTGGAAAAGAGGCAAAAAAAAAATAATCTGCACTCACCACAGATGACGTGTTTGCTGTTACACAACAATAAATTAGTTTCAAAGTATCTGAAAATGACAAGCACATACGCTGTGGTGACAAGGTTGGTGACAAATTTTTATCTTTTCTTTTTCTCTTGGTGATCTCTGCACTTATCCAAAGTGTTACGACTTCTTCAATGAGATCTTCAATGCAGTCTTACAGAAATAATTACTTGCTTATGGGATGCCGAGTGTGCAAATATTCTTTGTGCATTATGCGAAGGCCAGCATTTGTAAGCGGGACCAGAAACAAAGGACGGTGTTGTTTTTCTAGACCGTCTATGCTCCCCTCCTCGCGTGACAAAGCCGTGTAGTTTGGACATCACATGGTTAGATTACAGTGTGCCAGACACAACAAGCTACAGGTTCATTATGAGCTTTTCCCCAGTTTTCTTTAGGAAAACACAAGTGGCCCTAGAATACAAGAGGAAGTGCAAAGAAAATTCACTGGTAAAACCTGGATTTGCACGTGATTAAATATTTCCATATACCTTTACTCTAAAGCTTTTTTTTAAATTTTTTTTAATTTTTTTTATTTTTAAAGGAGGAGAGAAGAAATTAAAGTCCACCCTCCTCAGTGGTTAAGCAGAGGATAGGGTCCGAGGTCAGGAGAAGCCCAGATGGATTCGAACCCTCGCCCATGCAGTGGACTTGTACATGAAGACAGCCGCCCTAAAGACTACCCCATTTTTTCAAAAGAGATACTAATTCTGGATGGATCTGTATTGATTTTCCACTGTGATCAAAGTGTCATGTAACTGTAGTTGCCTTCTCTGAACATGAGTGGGGCTGCAGTACTGATCAGCTGACCACGGCTGCACCATGGTCTAAATAAAATTACTTTTTATTCTTATAACAAAATTACCTGCATTTTATAGATGGATTGAGTGCTAAAAAAATCTTAAGACTTTGCCTTTAATGACATACAAAAAACAGCTTTGTTTGTATGTTTATTGGGTAGTATTGGTTAGATAAGATAAGCTACTTGTGGACATGTGTGACAACTGCAGTTCTCTGACCTTTTTGTTCACATTTAGATCATTCAAATTCATGTGCGAATATGTGTGCCAGCATAGCACTTAGCATTCTGTGTCCTTGATGTGTGTATTCAACACGCCAACAGCTTTAGTTATATGGGAATTCTGCACCTATCTTTCCTTTAACCCCTTTGTGCAGAAGCCTAGTGGCCATGGCGCTGGCGGTAAGATTTTGCTCAACTGAGACATTTGTTGCTCCTGCAGCCAAACTATGAGTGCAAACCACAAACTCCGTGTTTTATCTTTATTGGTATATGATTTGTGACCACTCTGCTGAATACAGAGTTTCTAATTGTCACTATTTTCCCGTAGCAAGTCCATTTAACAAGCAACCCCCCACCCAGTCTATACCTACCCATGCGTGACATAGTGGACAATAGCGTCTGTGTGTGAGTTCATAAATATATTTATTCATCATATAAAATTTGAATTCCAGCATAGCAACAAGATAAACCCAACAATAGCCTGATCGTATGCGAAAAACTGTGAAAAGCCCTTCTCACTCAAATGCAAAATAAATGTGAAATTATTGTCTCATTATACCACGTCATTCCACTATGAATATCTGCTACTAAATATGAAATTAATATACAGTTCTACCATTGGTTTTACACATCGAGATGTTCCTTTCAAAATTCAGTGGTCATTTATTGTCTGGTACATTCCGTTTGAGAAATATACAACACTTTATACCGCTATTAGTTCATTCTGGTTTAATTGTCGGCTCTTTTATCCAATAGAGTACATTATAACCTTAGCAACGGTATATGCAATGTCTTATTGGGTGCTTTGGACAATTAATTACAGCCCAACGTAACAGCAGTTTTCGTTTTAACAGTCTAGTATTACGCAAGCTCTACAGAAAACGCATTCCCCGACAGGAGTTTTCCCTTCCAGATATGTAAGTAGTACTGCTTTTAATATGCGGTTGGTCTTGCTGGCTACATATGCACATTAGTTCTTCCACTCGAGCACTGTCTCGTCCAATATGATTGATAGGCCTATTGTTATTTTTGCATTTTGAGTGCATTTCATTGCAATCGTTCATTTGATGTTTGATGTAGGCTACCGATTTTCATTGAAGATAGAACATTTGGCAGCATTTTTCAGATGGTGGAATACCATTTTATTTTCATGTTATCATACATAATATAGGCTATGGCGTATACACAGTTGAAGTTGGAAGTTTACATACACTTAGGTTGAAGTAATTAAAACTAATTTTTAACCACTCCACAGATTTCATGTTAGCTAACTATAGTGTTGGCAAGTCAGTTAGGACATCTTCTTTGTGCATGACACAAGTAATTTTTCCAACAATTGTTTACAGACAGATTATTTCACTTTTAATTCACTATATCACAATTCCAGTGGGTCAGACGTTTACATACACAAAGTTGACTGTGCCTTTAAACCGCTTGGAAAATTCCAGAAAATTATGCTTTAGAAACTTCTGATAGGGTAATTGACATTATTTGAGTCAATTGGAGGTGTACCTGTGGATGTATTTTAAGGCCTACCTTCAAACTCAGTGCCTCTTTGCTTGACATCATGGGAAAATCTAAATAAATCAGCCAAGACCTCAGAAAGAAAATGTGGATCTCCACAAGTCTGGTTCATCCCTGGGAGCAATTTCCAAATGCCTGAAGGTACCACGTTCGTCTGTACAAACAGTAGTACGCAAGTATAAACACCATGGGATCACGCAGCCGTCATACCGCTCAGGAAGGAGACACGTTCGGTCTCCTAGAGATGAACGTGATTTGGTGCGAAAAGTGCAAATCAATCCCAGAACAACAGCAAAAGACCTTGTGAAGATACTGGAGGGAACAGGTACAAAAATCCACAGTATCCTATATCGACATAACCTGAAAGGCTGCTCAGCAAGGAAGAAGCCACAACTCCAAAACTGCCATAAAAAAGCCAGACTACAGTTTGCAACTGCACATGAGGACAAAGATCTTACTTTTTGGAGAAATGTCCTCTGGTCTGATTAAACAAATATTTCACTGTATGGCCATAATGACCATCGTTATGTTTGCAGGAAAAAGGGTGAGGCTTGCAAGCCAAAGAACACCATCCCAACCGTGAAGCACGGGGGTGGCAACATCATGTTGTGAGGGTGCTTTGCTGCAGGAGGGACTGGTGCACTTCATAAAATAGATGGCATCATGAGGAAGGAAACTTATGTGGATATATTGAACCAACATCTCAAGACACAGCCAAGAAGTTAAAGCTTGGTTGCAAATGGCTCTTCCAAATGGACCAGGTCACAAGGTCCAAAGCATACTTCCAAGTTGTGGCAAAATGGCTTAAGGACAACAAAGCCAAGGTATTGGAGTGGCCATCACAAAGTCCTGACCTCAATCTAATTGAAAAGCTTGTGGAAGGCTACCCGAAACGTTTGACCCAAGTTAAACAATTTAACGACAATGCTACCAAATACTAACAGAGTGTATGTAAACTTCTGACCCACTGGGAATGTGATGAAAGAAATAACAGCTGACATAAATCATCAATAATCTACTATTATTCTGACATTTCACATTCTTAAAATATGTGATCCTAACTGACCTAAGACAGGGAATGTTTACTAGGACAGGAATTGTAAAAAACTGAGTTTAAATTAATTTGGCTAAGGTGTATGTAAAATTTCGACTTCAACTGTACTTGTCACGTAGGGCATGGAAAATGCTCATTCCAATTTACTGTGCGCTGAAATGTGATAAATTAATGTCAAATTCCTTGGAAGATTAAAAAATAAAAAACTACAGAAAAATGCAATCCCAGGACAAAAGTATACATACTGTAGAGTACAGGTAAAAGTGATGTCTTATTAAGGTACAAGAGTGAATCATTAGGCTATATATGTAGGTGTATGTAACACTGTGATATCAATGTTTTTATATTAAACCATCAGAAGGTACAAATGTATATGCTTTATAATAGACAAAATGTTTTGGATAGGGTTTTGGACCCATATCTACCCACTATACTGATGAAAGGATAGTAATTCCCACTTGAAAATGATGCAAAAGTGAGTTTTATGAGCCAAAACTGTGATTTGTAGTTAAATATATATATATATATTATTTTTTATTTTTTTTAAATTTAGAGCAGTGCACAATTTAGCCATTTGGATAGAGTAGAACAGGGTACACTGCTTATATTTTGGATAATATATCTTTAGTAGTTCTGCATATCATCCTCAGATTTTGCACACTCATGGACATGGAGTTTACGATCCAGGAAATATATAGATTTACTTATGTAGCTCTCAGTATTTCGTTGCAAACTAAAGAAAAACTTTTTTTTTTCATTTTTCCAAAGTTTCTTTGCATTTGTGGCACTTTATTTTGACTTAAATCATGAAAATAAACAAATCTATTGTAAATGGTACACCTGTCTTGTTTCATTTAAGCCATTTATCAAGTTTCTGTGATGCTCACACCTGCAGTTATAAAGCCTTAAACAGAGCACCCCCTAAATAGGTGAGAATTGACCAAATTTGCCATCTGCACAAAGGGGTTAACTGCATGTTTTGTGAAGACGAGGGAAGTGTCAGAGCCAGTTGAGTTTTCACAACTTTTTTTCCTGTGGCTTCAAACACGCTAGTCATTGTTTGTTAGGCCTGAGGTATTGTCAGGTGCCTCAAGATGCAATACATATCCCGATCACTGTTGCACTCTGTGAAGTTTTCCTCAGCGACATCTAATACACATATAAAAGCTGTTTCAAAATTCACATGCCCATGTGTATCGGAACATGCATCATATCGTGACCCCATATTGGGATATGCATTGTGTCGCGACCCCTCTATCAGGATATGCATTGGTTTGCGAGGCACCTTACAATACCCAGCCCTACCTCTCATGCAAGGATTAGGGAGTGAGTGACTGCATGTTCTACTTGCAGCTTGACACTGGCACCTAATCTCAAACAGGCGGTGCAGTCAGAGTCATCCATTTTGACGAGACCAGACAGTAGCCTGCATTTGCCTAACTGCACATATGAAGTGGGTCAGTCAGAAAGCAGAAGCTCAGATTGTTGCCCTTTGGCCCACTAAGAGTTAAAGCTTAACTGAATGATATATACTTTTGGTTGTCAAGCTGTTTCTATCAGCTTCCCCTGTCCTTCTGTGCCCCCTCGCTAATAGCCCTGTCTAGACCAGCTCTGGTGATCGCAGCAAGGGGAAAAAAAATGTGCCCCTCACACACGTTTTTCACCAAACCAAAGATCAAGTTCAATAAACTGCTTTTCAAAGCCAAGAAAGGCTCACAAGGAGTCATGCTGGAAGGAACAAATGGTTCCAGTTTAAGGAACAAGGGTCACGTGGCCTGCATTTCCTCCCGCCCAGGAACTGGGTGAGCTAAACTTGCATATCCTCAAAATACTATTCAAAAACCACCTGTGAAGGTGTTTCAGTGCCCGAGCTCTTGGAGCCAGGATGGGTCAAAAGAATCACACCATCTGAGGTGCATTCAACGAAAAGTCAGCGGGAGAAAAATGCATTGCAAAACAATGTTATGCATGTAATCTGGGACTAAAGGCCTTAAGCCCGAAAGCAGACAGCATGCGTGTGATGTGGCTAACACCAGCTGGGTGCGATCGTATCGTGCGACAAAGGAGAGAACCAGTGCTGCCTGGGAGGAAAAGCCCTGCGCCCAAAACATCAACCTTTTTTTATGGTCGCCTAAACATTTGATGGATAAGGTGTTTATTAACACACAATATGAAAATTTCATCAACAATATGCATTTTATCACCTTGCCAAATGCTTTATTTAAAAAATATATATTTTCTTTCATCGCCTTCCTTCACCAGTTTGTTTACGCTGTGTGAAGGAAGTCTGCTAGCCAAGGGCATATTCCACAAAGCAGGATAAGCAAGCTTGCCAGATGATAATACCATAGAAATAACATGAAATAACCTCAAACTTTCTTCTATCAGCTAACAATATGTATGATTACATCACACTCCTAAAACAGATTCTAGTGCATTTTCATGAACTGATATCATAATGTGACAATACAGCCTTATCATTCTCAGTTATCTGGATAACTTGGTAATCCTGTTTTGTGGAATACACCCCAGCTGTCCAGAGAATCGACATAGCCTACTGTACCTCTGTGTAATTTTTTAATTCAGCATATTAGCTCTTTACATCACTCATCTGCACTCACTCTTTTACAACTTACAACTTCTCACAAGTTCTTTTGACTCTTGTCAGGTCATCATTGTAAATAAGATTCTGATCGTAAATGACCCGCCTGGTAAAATAAAGCTATGCAACTGAAAAACCTCAAAGGAGCCCTTCCTCCAGTTCCTTTCTTCTTCCCCACAGACGCAGCAGAGAAATAGAGCACAGGGAATTTGTGAATTAATGCATCTATTACAAATTACAAGGAACATACAACAAAAAATATATAAACTACCGCAGCTTTCGGCACAACGCACAACATTAAAGGCTAGTGAACTTAACACTCTTCTGATAATCTAACCAGGAGAATCTGGGCAAATAAGGTAAATAGCCTATTCAGTGTGGGTGTGAAGAATAAAGAGTAGATGATTATCCAGAGGGTTCATTGCTTTTTCATTTTATTTCTGTTTCACGTAATTTTATGTTGGAAAATGCTTTGAAAACGCTGTATTATTATTATTATTATTATTTTATGTTGAAATAATATGTGGATATGGGTAAAGGTTTACAATTTTGTAATGTACAGAAAAAGAATACTACCACTAGCCTAAATAGACAAGAGAATAATTGTACCTATTAAATTGTACCTAATAATTGTTGGTATTTATATTTGGTGAATTAATTGCTTTGTTAACCAACGAAAATACATGGAAACAGGTTGAATCTAATAATCAGTTAAAAAGGTAAGGTTTTTGCAACCCATATTTCCAGTTCTCCAATCGCCACTTGTTTGATTGTAAAGATAATATTTTTTTCTTTATTTTTTCTAGATATTTTCGCTTGCTTGCAAATGCCGCGTGATGCACAAAGAAATAGAAATTTGGTTTAGTCAGGGCATTTGTCACGCAACAGTTGCATGTTCCCTCACAAAAAGTAATGGAGGAGAACCTTTTTTTTTAAACTGTGGTGTGACAAATGCCTGGTGTTGCGCGACAAACGCACACTATCTGCTTTGGGCTTTAAGCATCGTAAAGTCAACTCAGTATCATTTATTGTTGCCCTTCTCTTTGCTTTAGGAGAGCCCCTACACCCAGTGTAGCCCATGGTCAGACCTCCACACAGGCACCATTGGTAGGTACCAATGCAAGATAGGCAAGCCAAAGATTAGGTAAAGTGGAAGCCCTTTGTCCTTACAGTTAGTAAAACATCTCATGTGATAAAAGGTCCCGCTCATTAAAAAGTGCCAAGCTAGCTATCCAGCGGACAAGCAATCCGGCTTCACCCGGTGTCAGTGCCCCTCAATGAAAGTGCTTCAACTTTCACTCTTTTCTTCACGTATTTATTGTAAATATTCACTTACCAGTTAAATTTAGAACAGGAAATATTCGGCACTGTCTGTTACACATACATATACAGTGACCTCCAGATTACCACGTTTTTGGCCAAAAAGTCACTTAATGTAGTTCTTGATTCAACTGTCCATAAAAACAGCCACAGGACCAGTAAATGCAGTACAATGCAACAACATCAAAGATCCACCACTGTATTTTCTCAAGTGTGATATCCTTTCCAAAATTAGCATCCTTCTTCCTTCCCCAATCCCCATGCCAGTGCCATCACTGATGTTAATGCCAAAGAAATCTAAATTTTGGTCTCATCATACATAAACATAAAACCCAGTTCCAGTCTAAGCTATGCATTGGAACTTTTACTGGAACCAGAGACCAAAAACTGGGCCTTTTCATTGTACTTGTGCCTTGTACATAGACAAACATTTACAAAAAAAGAAAAAAAAAAGAAAGCTGAACAGAATGTCCAATTATAATGATATCTTTAAAGTAAATATTTCAGCATTCTGTCCAGCTCTATGTGAACAAAGTGATTTCCATTATTTATATGTTTTGGAAGGACATATCTCTCACACACACGCAAAAGAAATGCATGCATGCATACATAAGAGTTTGTATATATATATGTACCTACCTACTAAGAAAATAATGTATTGCTTTAAAAAAAAAAATAACCCTCTCGCACCACACTTCAGTGGGGAAAAAACATGGTCAGCTTCGACATCTACATAAACAATCCTTGTAACTGCAGATGATGTGTCATTTTTTAAATTCTGTCAGCTATCCCAGTATGTCCAGATCATGGTTTGCCCAGTGCACTTCTGGCTGCCCAGCTGTCCCGTGAACGTAGAGGTTTTACTTTACATCCCAATGAAAATTCACAGCACTCACTCCCTGTTATACGACTTGTGTACACAGACAGCAGAATTACTCTGTCTCTGTTTACGGAGACTCCAGTTTCATTTTTGTCTGGCCCCAATACCCATGCAAACTGAAACCGTAGCAACAGAACCACCATAGTGTGATCCAATCCAATCCCTGTCTGTTGAGTCGGGGGAAGAGCTCAACAAAGTCCCTTTTTGCTCTGAGTTCTAATTGATTTTTGCACATGTAGCCCAAACACCCAAACAAACAGGTTAAATGGAATCATTATTTGTCTCTACCCGTGGGTCCCACCCTAAGCCTTGATAGCTGTCTCAAGGTACAGTCGTGATCATTGCTGTATTGACAGGAATTGAAAATGGCCAAAATTAGAAACTCACCTGTTCTTCTCCAACTCATTGTGCGTGGACCTACAAAATAGATAGTACAAATAAAAAAGGTGCATTAACTTGACTAGATAATTTTCACATTTTCCCTAACATTTTTGAGACTGAAACCACACTCAATACTCCAAGCAACTTCTTGATAAACACAAGTAATAAATTAAAGAAAACAATGTTTGCTCAAAATGCATCTGGTAGTGATTGGTGGATACTATCTGGCTATATTTCGGGAAGCCTATGGGAATTACCAGAAAGTATCCAGAAAGTATCCACCAATTGTTATCAAAGCAATCCACTATTGGCGGAGCTCCTCTATGTTTGCTACCAGTAAGGTGACATCAGGAGTGTCTTATCCATTTTATTATCCCTGACTGCAAGTTCTTCAATAGGCACAGATGTTAAAATCCCTTCCACTGCACCACGACCCCACTCCACTGACCCTTGCATCAGCAGTGGGATCCCTGTGACACATAGGGAGGTTAATTACACAAAGTGAAACAGCTCATCCCCTCACAGATCTTCTGTGTGGAAACATGATGAAGGATAAGAAGCACAACTGATGGTTAAGTAGCTACGCTCACCATACTACACAAACGCAGCAGGGTGGGAGGGTAGGTGGTGCACCCAACCACCTTCACAGAACAATAATGTATTTTTCACTGAACAATATGGTTTTTCTTATTCACCGGCCTTCTGTTGACCTGACTGACATGCTTTTGGCCAATGTCCTTGTGTCAGAACCAACCTTTCAATCAATAGTCTACTGACCACACTTCTCATCAAATTCTTTAGCACTCTTAAGCTATATAGTAATACACATACATGCAATCTGTAAAAGAATAACCTCAGTGTGAAAACACTTCTGAGATAAAACTGGACGGACACAGTGTCACAGATTGTTATTTATTAATGTGGACCTTTGCTGTGAAACAAGAAGCAAAATCCAGTTGCTACTACCAGCAAATGCTTCGTTTCAGGTTTAAACAGATTCTACCCTGAGAGACCATCACTCTGCCTTGAGGCAAAGAACTGTGATGGAAATCTTTACAGTGCACTGAAATTTCCAATGCGAAAGCTTGCTTTTATACTCAAACACAAATGGCATGAAAATCATCAGCTGCTCAGCTTTACAGACTGCAAGGAAAGAAGAATGCCATACTAACGAACTGAGTACTGTGCTTGTACTGACAGAAACATTTCCCACAGTGCTACATAAGTCTTTATCAGAAAAATCACTACTGTGTTCTTTGCCTGATAAAACTGCATTATTATTACATAATACTGTTCTTAGATTGATTGTGGGTGGCATTTCCAAGTCACTGCAGCTATGGGAAAGCAGCATAATGGTTAGGGCTTGTAAGGCAAAGGTTGTGGGCTTGATTCCCATGGGGTGTTGGCACTGTGCCTTTGAGCAAGGTACTTAACCTGAATCACTTCAGTAAAATATCCAGCTGTGCAAATGGACTTTATGTAGGAAAAATAAATAAATAAATTAGGCTAATCTCTGTAAATCACTGTACAGTCTGAAAAATGCCGAAATGTAAATGCAATGCAAGAACAGGACTTCACACTGGAACAGTATATCTTTCGGTCTATTTTACTTCAGTGTGCAACCCTGTGAATTTTAATCAGTCATAAAAATATCTTTTGGGACGAAACAGGAAGGGATTGGAACGAAACAGGAAGGGATTATAGTATTAATAATACTAACAATAACAAATTACTAATAGTTACTAAATAACTATTTATTGAATTACCCTTTAAAAGCGTCAGGAAATGCGCATGCATTCCTTGCCAACACAAGCGGAAACGGCCTATTCACAATGGCTAGGTTTGGAATACACTGGGGGGGAAAAATTATTATAACGTTGGATGAACCAGTTCAATTTCAAATCACATTATGAAAATATGTCAGTCTGAAATCATTGCCTTAAATGCATTGGAGGCATTAGCAATGGAATAGTGTTCCTGACGTAATGCACATCGTCCCTAAGCTATTCGGTTCGCTGCAGTGGGTTTGACAATCAGCTGATGGAAGCTCGAGATGTTACTACGGCCTCCCATCCCCCAAAGCAAACAAGGAAACGTTCCCTGGTCATTCCATATGAACAAGCATACAATCCGTAGGCCTATATTTGACATGTATTTATAAACTGTTTATAAGCAGTTTAAGCATATAAGCATATCTTGTTCCATTTTGGAAGGGTCACCCAGATTTGAAATCAACACACTTGCATTTGATTTCATGTTGCTTTTCAAAAACAGAAAATGCAATATGTGCAGACATGTAAAATGTAACGTGTAGTCCAAACTACTGAAAATGATTAACACCGTGCAATTGACCCAAAAGTGCACGTAAAACAAGGGATTTGTATTTAAACATTTATTGTGTGTTGCTCAAACACATTAACTAAACATGTCTTTGCTTACCTGTTGTGCCCGTTGTGGCATTTCTTGTTCTTTAATTTCCTTTGTCTGTGGTGGTTTTCGTTCTGAACTGAAGGAAACGTCGAAGCATACCCGTGTTCACATTCTGGTTGGGAAAGAATTGCACCGATGAGCTGCTATCCAGCAATTCAAGGAGACCATTTCGCGTTCCTCACACGCTGCGCATTAAACATATTTTCCACCAAAACAATCGACAAAACACGTCAACCAGAAATGGATACTTGGGTAATAGCCTATCAAATGCAAACATTAATGTTCTATTTTTTATATAGATTTTTAAATGGTCCATAGACCAAGCAAAGCAATGAGCAACTATGAAACAAATCATATGATTTGAGAACCGACGCGAAGCAGCATTGCCCTGGTTAGCTCCGTACCTCTCTCCGTCCTTTCGAGATATTCTGCAGCTTCCAATAACCTCTGGATGTTGATAATCTGCACTGCCGTCATTTTTCTGTACCTGGCTATCTATAGAATAACTGGTATTATATCGCAGAATAGGGTACGGATTAAGTGTGATAATTGCGGATAGAAAACTGGTTAGAACGAACGAGGTAAACACTTTAATTTCTATTTCTACTATTCTATCCCGCAGTAAATTGGCAACCCTAGCTAATGTTAGCCGTGGCTTGCCAGCTACCGAAATAACAAGATAGGCTATTGCTTTGAAGTGACAGTCAGGTTTTGCTATTTAGATTTATGATCGCTAGAATTATAATTGAAATATCTAAGATTACTGAGATTATCAAACTAAACTATACAAAAGCCCCAAGCTCTGGAAGTCTCGGCTGTTTCCTCCTACTCCTACCCCAGTTTGTTTACCTGGATCCACAGCTGAGGGGAGGAGAATCTGCAAGTCCCATAGCAAAGCTCTCTGGGATATCGAGTTCCCTAAAATTCCTTCCCTCAGACTTCAGTAGCCTATTCACTCCAAGTCAGAGCTCAGCAAGAGCCCACAGGAGTTTAGTTCAACCGAAGATTGAATAGCTCCTCAGATAAAGATGCATCAATCAAAACGGAATCTTTTGCTACACCACATACAGAGAGATACATACACCTGCATGCATATGATTACCATATGTAGGCTACATATAGGCCCTATGTATTATTATTATTATTATTATTATTATTATTATTATTATCATTATTATTACTATTATTGTTCTTGTTGTTGTTTTCGTTATTATTATGATCATTATTATTATTATTATTATTATTATTATTATAGAGCTTGAGCTCGAACATAATATTTCTTTAAACCTAACCCTGCATCATTGTGGTTTATAACACTGTGTTATTATGATTATTATTGTTGTCATTATGCTCCTTGGATCCGATATAAAATCAGTTTCAATCTACAACATCCGACTGAGCGCCTAATTTTCTTGCATAAAATGCCGGCATTTATCATGACATTGGTTACTGAACGCATACATTTCCCATAAACCATAGCTACCTAAGCCCGGCCCAGCAACACGTGCCGTCATAGCACCAGCAGCGAATGATTGGATACATGGTGGGACACAGCAAACGCAACATCAGATTAAACCAATCACGGTAAAATAATTTGTTCCATGTGGAAACCATGTGAAAACTCCTGTGGGTACCAGGAAGCGGCAAATAGCCTACTGCAGTAGCTCCTTCAATGGCTTTGTTATTGTTATATTTTTAAAGTCCAGTTAATACATTATTATGACATTTATAAACACAGGGGTAAACTGTATAAATCAAGGATTTTTATCGTTATGTCCGGCGTCTAGCCCAACAACAGTTTGCCATTTAGTTTTTTTGGTTCTACATTGGATTAAATGTAGGCTAGTGCTCGATCTATTTGCCATTCCATAGCCACAAATCCTAGCTGCGACCTCCCCAAATCCGTGCAAATTACAATGCGAGATAAGATCTGTATTATTAGTTTTTCTGACACCGATTGGCTGGATAACTGCAATAAATAGGCTATTGATTAGGCTACAAAATGAACTCTAGATGTAGCCTACTAGCAGCAACCTTATGATTAAATTTCAATTTCGTTCAATCAGTAGGCTATTTCTGAATCTTGCGCCATAGCCTAGTATAGAAGGAAAAAATACCCTGCTTTGAAACACGACACGCCGCAGAAACGTATAGCAGATTCACTACAATTTGCAATTATAACCTATTCAATTTACTTCACAATAGGGTATAATAATACGTTTTAAAATAAATAAAAACGTCGATGCAGTAAATTAGCGTCCTAAATTCAGCACGAATCCTCCTTCGGCCAGTGATGATCTAAATCACTGATCTAAATCATGAAATAAAACCCATTGTTTGCATCTATAAAATTATATTATTGTCTTGTAAGTGTAGGTAGGCCTATATGGTTCTCTCTCCACACAGTAACCAATCAAATGAGGAAAGTAGCCTAATGTGTAATAGGCTATGTGTTTTTCATATGGTCATGCCCTGTTGGATAGCTCGTCCATCAGTTTCATTGAAACGTGAAAAAGATTGAATAAGTAGCCTAACCTACACTCCGTAGGCCTATACTTGCATTGCACAATAGCATTAATTCAGCGCTAGAATCTGCTAAAGCTACACACAAAACGAACATTTATTTGCAAATTGTAAGTAGCCTAGCTATAGCTAATGATTTGTTTCAGACAAATACACTGGTAAAAGTTAATGTGCTAAGGAAACCCAAGGAAATTCAAAAGCATTTAATCGTTCAACCTAGAGCTAAAAATTAGACTTAGCCCATGTGAAACAATAGGTCTAAAATAGTCAAAATATGAATAGCAACTTTGCTGTTTTAAAAATCACATCAGGAATGTAGGACAACTAATTAAAATAGGCTAACAGTAACATTATAAATATAGCTAGCCTACATAGGCCTATACCAGAAAATTATTTTCCCATCGTAAAGTAGCCTAGTCGTGCATTTGACAGTCCTATGGCTCTTGTTATGCGCTACAGCAAGTAGTTTTATGCTGAACTCCGTCCTTTGTTGTCTGAGACGTTTGGCATGCAACTGTAGCCTATCTACATAGCCTACTTGAGTTTATTAAACAATACGATGGCTCCAACATAGGCATACACATACGGACTTACTTCCATTTTTCTTTTCATTATTTTCAATGTAACTTGCTGCTTCTAGCAAAACTTGTACATTTTTCAGAAAGGTGTCAATCTTGTCCATCGCAGAATCATCCGAGCTAAAGACGTCACTGAAAGGAGAGCAGGACATTTGGCAAAAATCCTGCTGATCCATAGATGTCTCGGACTCAAAAAAGACCTCTTCGGAGTTCATCCTTTTTTGTTGCCTCTCACTTCTAACCATTTTTCGATTGCTTCTGGGTTACGGTACGTGTTTGAACAGAGACCTTCAGTCAACTATTCTATGTGCTGCTTCTGGTGGTGGCAATTCGTGAGTTTGTGATTAAATGAATGAAATGGTCTTGCCCGCGGTTATTGCGGGGTCCTAGTGCTAGCTCGTTGCGTGTCTTTCCTTTAAACGCAAAAATACGATAGCATTTAGGTTATTTCATAATAATTGAAGGGTTGAACACGAACAGCTCCTTACTTAACATCATTCAAAGCAGAACATAACACAATTTCAGATCGTAATTAGACCTATACTTTTCCCACTTGCACTACAAGGAATTATACCGCAAACCTAAGTTCCCTAATCTAGTTTTTTTTAAAGCGCCTATTAATGAGATGCAGCATGATTATGTTCAGTCAGATAGTGACGCGAAAGATGTCTGACAGAATTAAATGTAGGCAGGATCACAGCATGATGACACATTTAATGTCGTGACATTTGCAGTCTAAAACCATAACCCATCTGAAAGCTGTCATGACTGTTGTCTGAGCAAGGTGCTACTTGATACTTTGCCTTAAGTTACATAAAGCTGCTGAAAAGTCTTGTTCTTTGCATAAATCTTTCATGTGGAATACCTCACTGATCTGGGTATCCAGTGGCCTGGATATAATCCTAGTTGCCGGCTGGAGTCCTATGGGATAGTCAATCATCCGTAGGGTAGGGAGGAAGGGTCTCGTTCAACTTCTCATTCTGTGTATGAGAAGATGGACTAAATTATTTTAGGCTACATCCTGCTCAGCATTTATACACTCCCTGAAGATATGAAATATGCAAATATGCTCCGTTTATTTATAGAATGAGTATAGCACTATCTGCTGGAGGTTTTGTAAAGAAGGAAAATGCTACATATTGAGTTTGATAAATGAGTTGGTCTTGTTGAAAATCTGCTTACTGTATATTCAGGGTCAGAGCAGATGTTTACTGTGTGTGTGTGTGTGTGTGTGTGTGTGTGTGTGTGTGTGTGTGTGTGTGTGTGTGTGTGTGTGTGTGTGTGTGTGTGTGTGTTCAAATGTAGGCCTTAAAGGTTGTTGACTACTGTATGTCAGCTGTTAGAGGTGGCAATGAAACATCGTCAGTGCCTAATGTGTGGTATCCAAAGGTCTCCACCTTCTCAGCATGACAGCATTCTAGCCATGCAAGTGCAGTGGGAATTATACATTCCCTTGCAACCTCAGATGCTTCAAAGGCATGGTTTTGATGTATGGTTCACAGAAAACATGGAAGTTCAAGGCATTAGAGGATCATTGATCACTTATAAAGGAGGACAGGAAAAAAAAAGTGTGTGTCCGAGTGTCAGCGGTGAAATGGTATGGTCAGCACGAAGCACCTTCCCTCAAAACATAAACCTTTGTATTGGGCAATTTGGGGTTTAAGCATTTTTCAAAGAGAACATGTTGCGAGACTGTCCTTTATTCAGCTATGACAGAACAAGTGTATGTGTGTGTGTGCAATGAATAGGAAAAGCTTTTACTTAATAAAAAGTTATTGCAGAGGTCCCCTGCAATCATATTAAACAATATACTGATCTGCGTATGTGCATTAAAATCATCTCATTTTTTATGATGTGTGACTCTTCACTGCATGTAATTGGTTCTTTTGAAATAACTCATGCCCATTAATGCAAGTGAAATTCCCATGTAAAAACACAAATTGCGTATGACAACCCAGTACAAAATTAAATCATTAGTAACAATTTATTTTAATAACATCATATTTTTATAGAGCAGATAGTCTACCACACAAAATTGTATAAAAAATGGTTTAGCATATGGTTTAACATATATAGATCCTTGATCACCATAGTATTCAACTTAATACTTGGATATATGTATTATTTATTGAATGCTTCATCAATGTCACCCATAGCAGTAATGAGAGATTTATACAGTTTATATCTACATAAAGATTCATATATTGCATGTGTTCATTGAAATGAACAAAACATGCCCCATTAACACCATCGTCTTTGCTGATCCTGTCCCCACCACCATCTAACTTGTCAGAATGTGACACTAGGGAACAGTGGACTTGTTTAACTGTGGTATTGTTTTCCCTTGGGACATGTCCCATGGGATCTCTTTGTGGTCTAATGTAAGCTATTTCTATTCCTTCCTCACAAACCTTTCCATGTGGTCGTTTCATGACTCGCATCAGCACGCCACATTCAAAACACTGCACGATCCTATCAGGTTGCCAGTTGCCACACCTAGACAAACTCGTAACTACCACCGAGTGACACTGAATCTGTGTCTCCTGGCAGGTTTCTGCATCTCTATTTCAGTCTCTGATGAAGTCTTTGCCAAAACGGTATGTTTTTTTTAAACTGTTCATTATAACGTGCCATGTAAAAAAGGAATTGCATTATTACTTTTTTCATTTACCATGAATGCTCTGTCCTGTTTTGTGTTCTTTCCGGTCTTCAGTTGGATGTTATGATGAGCAGAATGTGGAAATGAAACCTCTTTACATGCATAGCACCATATAAAGGCCTGTTAGACCTGTTCCACGGGCAAGTGACATTGTGGCCTGGGGACAGTTAGCCCTTTGCCCTCAGTGACCAGTGCTCATTGTCTTACTCCCTTTTTGTGAGGAACCATCTGGTGTGGAGGGACCTGGTGAAATAGGGAGTGCCACCTGCTTTTAATTAGGGTAGACCACACAGGTTCCCAGAATCCAAGCTTACCAGTTACCAGTTAGGTAATGGCTGAATTGGGGGCCACAGACTTTGGGGGATATTTTCTGCATCCTGCGAATTAGCTGCACTTTGCCATTTGATTCTGGCTGCTATATTATATCAGAAAGGATTTGCATAGTGCTGGTCCTGTTCATCAGAGAGGGTGGAGAGGAATGGGAAAGAACAAACAGGTTTGATTGCCCGCCCCCAAAGACAATTTCAGTGATTGGGGTCAGGAGCCATGGGCGTAGACACAAACACATTTTTGTGTGTCCTGCTGTAAGGTTGTAGAGATAAGGGGGTTGCGGGGGAGGTTGAGAATCAGCTGCCTGTCATTTTCACGGAACACTTCTTTTTATTTTCGGTCACTCACTCAGTTCTGGTTTCCCGATGCACACCATTGCATATGCTTTACACAACCATAATTTGTTTTGGGGTTTCCATGCATTGCTGGCTGTTGTTTAATTTACTATGCCATTGTAAAAGCATTCTTTTCATTCTGCTGACATTCAATTCAGTGAAAGTAAGAAAAGCTTACATCATTGCCATACATAAAGCATGTTATGGAACACCATGTGTCACGCAAGGCAATTCTTAGACGACACATTTTCTGATGCATGATGGTCAATTTTGGTCTGCAAGGTCAATAGTTCTCAAAGCAATTGTTCATGCAAATGGAATTCCTTCTCTATCTCTGTCCTTCTGTGAAGAGGGGAGTGTTTGGGGGTTGGGGACAGGGGGCGAGCCACATTTGTAATAAATCATCCCCAGTGAAATAATTCTGGGGGAGTGTTCACCAAGATCTCCATTACCTTGTGATATTAGCTAATAGGTCTCAAGTCCCACCCATGGGTCATCACTCTGGCAGTTTAACGGCCCTATTTAGCAGAGGGGAGCGCAGACCATTGTTGCAGACACTGCTTTAATAGACAGCTGCTCAGCACCTGGACCTGTTTGGAGAGAAAGGTCTGTCTTGATGGAAAGTGGCCTATCTCAAAAACCCTAATCTTTCAGGTTTAATTGAAGAAACAATACAACATTGAAAAACAGGACCAAACACAATCAACGTTGTTGAAAAGGGCTTCTAGATTATTCTCCCAGTTACTATAGGTAGAGGTGGGACATGTTAATGGAACAACATATTTGCATAAACATACATACATAGTGCATTATTTTAAAACTCGTATCTAATGTGGTAACCATAAATACAGTGGGGATGGAAAGTATTTGGGCAGTGACAAAATTTTTCTTGTTTTGGCTCTGTACTCCAGAACATTGGTTTTGAAATGGAACAGTGACTATGAGGTTATAGTGTCGACTTTCAGCTTTAATTTGAGGGTTTTTACATTAATATCAGGTGAACCGTGTAGCAATTGTAGCCCTTTTTATACACAGTCGCCTCATTTTAGGGGATGAAAAAGGTTGTTTATCCTGACATATTTTTCCATAGAGTTCAATAGGAAAATGAGTCAGGAGAAACAACCCTTAAAGTGATCCATCCATATCTACTGCATATCTGGGAGCAGAGTGATGGTTTGAGGCTCGTTTGATACCTTAGACCCTTGATGACTTACAGCCATTTAGCCAACCATGTGATCCATACTGTTCCAGTGTAATTTACAGCTTAATCTAGTCCCACCCCCCAATTCCCATAGAGATCCATTCAAATGCAGAGGGGTTATATTATCGCTTGTAAGAGCACCAGAAAATAAGATATCAAGAGTCGTTTGATGTTACTGGGTCACAGACATCAGAACGTCATGGTATGCAAAGGATATGCAACCAAATATTAAATATGATGACTTTATTTAAGTTTATGTTAGTTTGTCCAATTACTTTTCATCCCCTAAAATGTGGGACTGTGTATAAAAAGGGCTACAATTGCTACACGGTTCACCCGATATGGATGTAAAAACCCTCAAATTAAAGCTGAAAGTCTGCACTTTAATCTCAAAGGCACTGTTCCATTTAAAATCCAATGTTCTGGAGTACAGAGCCAAAACCAAAATTGTGTCACTGCCCGAATACTTTCTCATCCTTCTCATTTATGTACAAATGCATCCAACTTAGCTTTGGTGTAAAAATCTTATCCAGAAGTAACATTTAGGCATAGAAACTCTTTTTAATTCATTAACATTACTTGAGATTCTTAAAGGGAGTGCACACGATTGCAGATGGGGCCAGACTCAGTGATCTAATAGGGTATTTGGAAGTGAATAGGAGATTATGGTGCCCGTCTGTCAAGCCTTTATATGTAGAATTCAATGACTTGTTGGGTGTCCCTCAGCAAATCAGAGCCGTAAAATTCATGTGGGGCATCAGTGTTTTGTGTAATTGAGGGTAGGGGGCTAGGGGCTGTTGTTATTCTTTCACTTATTAGTTTTAGTTTGTATGTGCAAGATAGTTTGTTTGTGAGAGAGAGAGATAAAAATAGAAAATATGGATTTAATACAATAAATACAAATTAAGAGTATCGGGTTTGTGGAAGAAGCATCGGCAAGAAATAGCACTGGATATTTATGTTTATAATTGTGAATAAACAGTGAACACTATACAATTTATGTTTTTATATGTACAGCCTTTGGCCATATAAAAAGCATTCCCTAAAACAGAAATACTAACACTTTGGAAAGTGAACAATCCCTTTTACGTTCTTCTTATGCCCGTGTTCATCGCAGCAGTGCATTATGGTTAATGTGTTCAGATACTATGTAGCCTAATCTTTCCTTTTGCTAAAAATGGCCATGATGCTCAGCCCAGTATTCTCTAAAATGTAATTGTGATTGCCAAAAATACAACCCTAATCTCCCCTCTGTCTGAAAGGGAGCATTACCTCAGAGCCCTGTAGCCTTATTTAAGTATAATGAATGGAGCCCATCAGATTCTTTCTCAGGGACATCGGGCTGTCTGTCTAATTCCCTCAGATCACAAGGGCAGCAGAGAGGTTAATCCCCAAATCAATTCACGCCTACCGAGGCCCAGGACGGCTTTCAAAGAACAATCGACAGAGATAGTGGTGGATGACCCTGATGGTGAACGGGGTCTTCAGCGTATTGAACTTGGACGTCTGTCTCCCAAGATAATGAGGACCTCAGTGGGAGACACTCAGCCATGGCTCAGTGGACGGTCTCTCTCTCGGTAATTGTGTTGTGTTGGTATCCTGTCAAACATCTGTGCCGTTTAGTTTTATGTGCCGTGCCATTCAGCTCCAAATCCTTTCATAACAATAGAACGACTGTTCATGATGTCTGTACAACATGACAGCTGAAGGGCAGGTCGGTGTTAATCTTTCTGTGTGTAGGCTATGTACTATGTATGCATGTCTGTATGTATACATGTGTGTATGTAGCTTTTGTTAAATGTAAACGCGAACATGGACACTTTTGTTTATGTGTGAGCCCTTACTTCATGCATCATAACAATGTAACAAACAGTATCATAAAGCCTTTGAATTGTAAACATATGCACGTACAGTAGAATCATACGGTGTGTATTTTGCAGTATAAAAGTGATGACTAGATAGTTTGGGAATAATAATAATTGTATTATATTGAGTGCTTACTCAGTATAAAATGTAAAGTTTCAAATTGCATTTTCAAATATTCCATACAGGAGGCTGTGTGATATATGGTGCAATGCAAAATAACATAACTTTGAAGGGGATGTTGTGCTTTATTGAGCCCGAATGGATCCAGGTTTCACCCAAAATAAATGTCAGGCCCACAGTTGTCCCAGTATTTGAAAAAAGGAACACCCTCATTCTATGAGCATCTGACACAGGCAGACTCATTGTTCCAGGAGGGTGAGGGTTTGGGGGAGTGGGGGCCCGCTGAATTAAAAGAGAAGTTTATATTTTACCCTGTGTCCATGACACTGTTATAGAAACACAGGACAGACAGGCTGGGACATAATTCAGCAGTCTCTCTGTCTGCCTGTGCTGTGCCTTTGACTGCTTTTAAGTAATTTCTCCCTGCCAGAAAATGGAGCCGCAGACAAACTGACACCCCTATAAGAGCAGCCATGCGTGCGCTAGGCTGGGTCAGACTTTGGGACAAAGGATTCAGATGGGCTGCCCCAGTGCAGATGTAGACAGAGGGGAAACAGACCCCCCACCCCACAGAGACCCTCTGATGAGACGTCCCAGGAAGGGAACCAAGCTCAATAGGAATTTAGGAGGAATGAAAAGGGTGAGACTGTTGGGCCTAAGGTCTATATTAATAAATACACAAAGTGAAGTACATCCAAAGAAAAATGATTCCACATTTGGAAACTGTAGTAAGTACCACCTTTTTTAATTATTACACAAACTGCAGTCCTTAAATGTAAATTTTTAGTAATTTATTAAAGATAGTAATACAAATGATGTATGAAGTATATGGTATTATATTATTATATACAAACCCCAATTCCAAAAAATGTGGGATGCACATAGAGTAAGTATGTAAAATGCACATAAAAGAAGAAAGCAGTGATTTGTTAATTTTCTTTTCCATATATTTAATTGAAAACAGTACAAAGAAAAGATATTTAATGTTTTACCTTATCAACTTTATTGAGTTTTGTAAATGTATGCTAATTCTGAATTTGATGCCTGCAACACGTTCCAATGGTTTGAATGGATCTCTATGGGAATTGGGGGGTGGGACTAGATTAAGCTGTAGATTACATGGGAATAGTATGAAACCCATGGTTGACTAAATGGCTGTAAGTCATGAAGGGTCTGAGGTATCAAACGAGACTCAAACCATCACTCTGCTGCCAGATATGCAGTAGATATGGATGGATCACTTGAAGGGTTATTTCTCCTGACTTATTTGTCCAGAGTTCAATAGGGAAAAAAATGCAGAGAGGTTATAGTATCGCTTGTAAGAGTACCTGAAAATAAGATATTAAGGGCTCTATTTTCAAACCAGCGCAAGGGGACGGTATAGTCAAACGCAAGCTTGTTGACAGCATCAACGTCTTAAAACTGGCGCTATGGCGTTTCTCAGCAATACCGCTAGGATCAACAAATTCTCAACATAACATCCTTTCGCTTGCGCTGCAGTGGGATGGGTGGCGCTGTCTGGGGCGTGTTCTAAAATACTTTCGGCTCAGTGACAATTTGAACCAACGAAAACCCATTGCGTTATGATCAGCTGGAACCACCTCTTAGCGGGAACGCAATAGACTCTGGCAATTTGCCAACTTATTCGTCATGTAGTTCTATGTAGTGTCTATAGGTGATGCCAACATTACACTTCCATTTAATGAACAAATAGCCTATAATTATTATTAATTAATTAATTTTAATTTAAACTACTAGAATAAAACAGGACAGCTTACAAGAAACTTGCGATCATGTAGGCCAATAGCCTATAATATATAAATTACACATTGACACAGTTGAATCATAAGCCTACCATTTGAATCATAATTATGCCTACATCACCTAATGTAGGCTAATTAATGCATTCGCCACCTCCTCCCGTGCCTTCCGAACTTCTGGGAGACGAGGTGGTGTGGATTGTGATCCATAAATTACTACAGTCCTAGCCTGTACTTCTGTTGCAAGTATGTCTGATTCCTGTGCGGAAAATCTTGTCGTTGACGGTCCAGTGCGTTTGGGTTGCTCATTATGAAATTGCATGGAGCGATTGCGTTCCAACGCGATTGCGTTTTAAAGCATGAGAACAACAATTTGATTGGCTACCATAGAGACACACCTTGGACGTTTAAACCCAGCCTTTTAGCAATACCGCCATAAGGTGCGCCAAGATTGCCGTCATGAAATTACCAAATTTCTCGCCGACACGCCCTCAGAGCGATACCGCCAAGCGATTACTCTTGCGTTCACCATTGCGTTTGGTTTATTAAAATAGAGCCCTAAGAGTATTTTGATATCCTTTTATACCCAGTCATGATAGCATCACTTGTTTTCCTGTGGAATGTTCCAAACAGGAAACATTCCCAGTCTTTTTTTTTTTTTTTTTTTTGCCCGTACCAACTTTTTTGGAACGTGTTGCAGGCATCAAATTCGGAATTAGCGTATATTTACAAAAATCAATAAAGTTGATAAGGTAAAACATTAAATATCTTTTCTTTGTGCTGTTTAAATATATGTAAAAGAGAATTTACAAATCACTGCTTTCTGCTTTTATGTGCATTTTACTACATACTGCCCCAACATTTTTGGAATTGGGGTTTGTATATAGGCAAGGCCTGTATATAAGTATATATACATATATATATAATATTTAGATTGGAAAAATATATACATTCACCTATACACTGGTTTTATTTAGTGTCACTTAATGTTAAATCCTAGACTAAACCTTTATTTCTTACTCAATTCTTAAGTATACTTGACAGGTATATTGTATGTAAATACTTATTTCATAGGCCATTCTGGGAAGATAGACATTAGACAATAAAAAAGATGAAACTATACATAATCATCAGTTCAGATTATAATTTTTTATATTATTATCAGTGCTCATCTTTCAGCAGTTGATGTGCAATAATTCTTACATTACAGGTATGTTCTAGTTCTACCATTTTGTCTTCTTCTCTGCCATTATAACTGTAGAAAACACGGTAAGTGTGCCATGCATTTGACCTTAATACACACACAATGGTGCGTGTTCTCTTCTGAGATCTGTGAGGTTACTAAAGGGCTCAGATAATCGTACTGGGAGGAGTGTGTTGTGTGAGCATGACACTTCCCACGACATGCCCGCATAGTGACTCGCGGCTAGGATGAGGCTGGTATATCATGTTACAGTGAGCCTGGTGTCCACAGTAGGGGTGTCTTTCATTGACCTTAATGAGTGGGCCAGTGTTTCCATGACAACGATTGACTGACCATAGTTCCGAAAGGTGAATGTTAATCTCATTGGCTGGAGAACAGGACCGGGCACACAGAAGACATGCTGTTATATTCCAGCAAAGACCTATCAGGAAAAAAGACATTGAGTTATCATTTTACATGTTACGTCTGTGGCAAAGAGGCTTCATCAGGGAGAATGCATGGGAGAGGGAGTGCATTTTAAAAGTGGTTATATATTTTATTTTATTACATGGTCATTTTAGGAATTGGGCCATCACTTTTTTTATTCATTCATTGTATACAACTGCAATATGCTTTTATAAACTTAATAATAAAATAGTAATAAGAATGAAATACTGTACACATAAAATTTGTGCATAGCTAAATTTCTGGTCTTTAATAATGAATACATTTACGGAAAGTGTTTGCGTTACCAGCAGAAATACTGTACTCAATGTACACATACAGTGCACTCCAAAAGTGTTTGGACAGTGACACTTTTTTTTATTGTTTGTTTTGGCTCTGTGCTCCAGCACATTGGATTTGAAATGGAACAGTGACTATGAGGTTAAAGTGCAGGGCTTTCAGCTTTAACTTGTGCATGTTTACATCCATATCGGGGCAACTGTGTAGGAATTGGAGCCCTTTTTATACACAGTCCCCCATTTTAGGGGACCAAAAGTAATTGGACAAATTAAAACTTAATAATAATAAACTTAGAAATGTGTAAAATACACACATCAGAATGTAGAATGTAGATATACACAGTTTGTGTTAATGTGGGGACTCTAACCCAGCCCTTACATTGCTGCACATCACCAAGATCCCCTCCTGCCAAGACTGAAAGGTGTATTTGACTGGACAAAAGGGCATACCATGCTGATCGCTTCTATGGACGATGTAATCCTTTGGGCTGCGCTGACAACTCAAGCGTGCACAGTCCCCGCAGAGCCCATCCTCCCTCTCTAAAGAGACACTGTTCCTCCACCTGTCCGTCATCATTATGACCTAATACATTCTTTTTGTCAGGCCCAGTAGGCCCCTCCCCTCTCCCTCTTTTACATAGGCTCCCTCGTGCCGTCATTGTGCGAGCAGAGCAATCGCGCTCTCTCCCTGGGGTCAGGGCGACGTAGAGCGCTTGTGAGCTCAACCACGACGTGTCCCTGTGCCATCTGCTCCCAGAGCAGGTCCTGCTCGCCTTCCAGCACTCACAACAGCCCAAGGGCAGGAGCCAGAGACCCAGCCTGTCCAGCATATTAACCTCAACATAGCAGGGAATGTTTTCAGCATTCCCAATAATCCAATTTGTGAACATGCAATGAAAACTCTTAAAGAATCCAGGACCTACCTGACTCACAAAATAAACTGTGACTCACAGGTACTTTGTACTTTAGCATTTGGAAGAATCAAATAAAAAAATAAAAAAGTTTAAATCTGTTTAGGCATTTGTTTTAGCTTTCATATGCTTATTATTCAAATATTCATGTAAATGGTTTTAGGGCACACAATGCCTACTTAAAAAAAGTAAATAAATAAAGTTATTAACCTGACTAAAATAAATGAGCTATGACTCATGGCCATTTTTTACATTTGCAGCTTAGAGAACTTTAATTGTTTTTTGTTTTATTTTTCTCAGAATTTCCTAAATTCATTCCGGGCTCATAAAAAATCAATAGGTTATAAAGCTTACAAAGAGGCCGTGGTATGAAATGTGGTCAGTTTTTTCTTGAGTATTTTAGAGAAATGGCCAAGAAAGAAGGCATTGTCTCTAGCTTATTGTTGGAATCTGACAAACATGGGCAGTAGAGGCCATGTAGTGGCAAAGGAATTGCCCTGGCTTAAACACCTGTTTGTAGTCAGCAATTCCACTCTTTTTTCTGTTGAACCCAATTGTAAGAACCCGCCATGGAAACCCACAAAATTACTGTGCGAATACTTGATGAGAAAACAGTCCTGTTCTCCACACAGAAAAACCATCAGACGATGCTTTGTTTTGTTGAAGAAAAAAAAAAAAAAAAAACTTTTTCCCCAGAAGAATGTGCTTGTGCGTATAAAAAAAATCCTGTTCTTAAGATCAACTACCTGGAGTGTGGTGGGATCTTTCTGTGATGGAAATACTCGACTCACCCCATCTGATCCCCCTGGCTGTGCATCCATCTGGATTGGAGCTGGGTCATTATTTTGATGTTCACCGCAAAAGATCTGTCTGGAGAAAAGAGGAAGACACACCCCACCTCCCCCATCCATCCACTCCACTCCACCCGCCCCCCCCCCCCCCCCCTCCTCCTCTCTGCAGCTCCTCCTTAATTCTGCTGTCAAAATAAACTGACCTTTTTAAGATAATCACAACACTCCCTCCAGCCCTGGGGGTATATTCCTACTCAGATGGGACAGTTTCTCAGGAGGATTCTCACCATGGCAGGATGACAAAGAAACATCCGGCAACACGCAGGCAGTTCACTCCCCACATGAAAATGATGCCGTTTAAGTGATGTTACACTATTAGCTTAAAGTATACTTTATAGGAGCCTTGTCATCAAAGTGCTATCCATCCTAAATCAAATTTAATTAGAGCCCTAAACCTACTTCAGCATGAGCTAAAAGCAACACATTTTCATATAAATGGAAGATACCCATTTTAGAAAACCAGCTTGCTATTGTTGTCGACTTAAACAGGGACTTTATTTCCTAAATAAAAGCTCACTTTGCATATGGATTTCTTTTCTCAAGTCGTTTCAACAGTATAAACTGCCCATTAATTGTGTGGTCAATAAACCTTGTGACTATATTTTAAAAATGGTTCATTGGCAATCTTGCCTGCAGGTTGATTTGAGGAAATGTCAGAGTACTGCTCCATGCAAACACCTCTGGCACATTAACACCCCCAACCCCCCCCCCCCCCAAAAAAACCAAAGACCAAAAACCACTGTCTTCATACACATTTAATGTTTTAAGCAAGGTAACTGCTATACATAGTGGCACAATCATGTCACATTCACTTGTGCTGCCAGAAAGTAGATTTTTTTTTGTGGTAAATAATCTAGACAGAAACAGCCGACTTTCACTGGCACTGAAAACAGAACCTTTCATGGAAACAAAACTGGATTTAAAGAGAAGTGCACCATAAGCACAGCACAGGGTTGTTTTAACATAATACTAAAAGAGAAGGGAAAGTACAGATTTTAACTGGGACCAAACTCGTCTGTAAGAACACGAGGCATGCTATAGTCCTTCTGCACCACTTGCATATTTCATGTACTGCATCAGCAGAATCTGCATCAAGGCACAACAACAACACAATTATTTATTCATCCAAAGACTTAATACAGGGAAGTGCAATAAGAGTAACCCCACCATATGACAGGGGCCAGAGAAACCAACGTATTTCACACATACATAGCAAACTGCATTCGTTTCCAGATCACAATACTATAGAAATGGAATCAATGTCTTTGGCAACATGAAAGAGCACCATTAACATCATTGTAAGGTTTTTTTTCTTTTTTTTCTCCACACAACTTTAGATTTCCCATTACTAACTGAACAAACAATTGTTTGATTTTCAATGTTAAAAACTATGGGTAATCTAGTCATGTGTCAGCAAGAAAACTATCTCAGTATATTCCTGCTCTTGCATAAAGATACTCTGAGCCATTCTGGGTTTTCTCATTGATCAATATATGCTCTCTAAGAGACATCACAATTTCAATATAGCAACCAACTCATCTTAGACACACACAATAAGCAATTGCATACAGTATCATACTGATAAGAATAAAGCAGTAGTTATGGGTCTTTAAATGACTTTGCTATTGTAATATGTCACAGGTTTTATGACTGAAACTAAGTAATGAAAATGAATAAAATTAATAGCTGGGGAAAAGTTGGCCACACTGTTGAATTGGGACCATGATTGATTTATATCAGATATATATCTGAGCTGATACAGGAACATAAAACATTCCAAGCAAAGTAAACATCTGCCTGGCTTTGTCCTTAAATGTCAGCTAAAAATACAAGCACTCAATGCGTATGCAGTGCCATTGGTTAGGCAGTCCATAGAACTAAAATGAGAGAAATGACCGGAGCAGTTCTTGTTTAAAGGTGTTTTTTCCAAGTTAAGAAATGGATGACTTTAGACTTTAGTGGGGAGAAATTAAAGGCACATCTTATCATTAGCAAGTGTCATGGTCTGAGAAAACTGAGCTTGGTTTGTTTTTTGAAATACAACATTTAAATGTAAATGACCGTGCTCATTCCAACACAAACAATAAGCAAGTGCACACAGCATTATACTGATAAGAATAAAGCAATAGTTATGGATCTTTAAATGACTTTGACCTCCTTCTGGAACCACTCTTTAAAGAAACATGTTTCACAAGTAGGAAGAGCAAAGATCAATGGGCTTTTCAATTCATTCTCAGCACAAGGGCACTTTCATGTCAACACTATTGAAAATCCACACAAGATCCCACATAATGCAGTTGAAACAGGGGGCAATATATTCACATTTAAGCATGTTTTCTTTAAAAGGTATTTAAAATTGAAGTGACAGTATCTTGAGGGACTGAAATATTTGTAGTCATTTATAAAGGTGTAAATCTGAGGCGGGTGATATGTATTGGTGGTGGAAGAAAATGGGCTTTTGGTGAATCAAAAAACCAACAACTGCCTTTAAGCTCATGGAAAACAAACAAAAACATGTTAGTGATAATCCATGGGTGGAACATTAATGAGACCAGTTAACAAAAGAGTCGCAGTGCATGTGAAAACAAACTGAAAAGTACAATTCTTTTTATTTTTACTCTGGTTCAATTTGACAAAGTTCAAAATTTTTGACTTGAAAAATAGCAATAATTCCTCAAAATAATGTTTTATTTGTGAATTTACACAGATTAGAGATACATCGAAAAGAAAATCCAGTAGATGAGCATTTATAGTTTCCACAGGTCACAGATTAGCTTGGCTCATACTCAAAAGCCGAAGCGGTTTAAACATATACACAAAACGATGGCATTTAGAGGCATTAGTAAAAGAAGGTGCAGAGAAAACACAGCAAAGCATAACATTTTAGAGGGAGTTAGGCTCCTAAAAAAATTATGAAAAGCTTAGTGCTCAGTAAATCCTTTTTCAAAATATATTGTAATACAGAAAAAAAAGTTAATTATAATTAAAAAGAGAAAAGACGCGCAAACATGGACAGGGTTACAGCACAATATTACAAGAGGGAAACCTTTCCAGTATGAGTTAGTGTCAGGTTCTTTCCTTTTTCAAGCTCATGCTCTTCTCTAGCGACTGGCCCAACAACCTCGCATGCTATTTACAATGTTTTAATGTGCCTCTCTCTTTGCATCAAAGCAATAAAAATTCACATTGCTAGCCGGGATATTAGTATCCGCTTCTTACCGTTTGGAATGCACAATAATTCATGAGCGCTTTTTAGATTTTTTTCCATGGTCAATTTCACACTTGACATACTCTACAAAAATAAAACAAGCAAAATCAAAATGGCACAGTACAACTGAAAACTAAGCAAAATAAGTGTTAACTGACTTAAAAACGTTTACAAGTTACATTAGAAAACAGACCAGCAATTCCAGCAGGATAAATGCTCAACACAAAAACGCTAATTTTATGACCTTTAACATTTAAGATTTACATGGTTCTAGGTTATGTGCTATTCGGGCAAAGAATGGAGAACATAGTCACGGATGTTTTTGTGAAATGGAGCGCTACATATTATAAAATCCAGCCTGTGTGTGAGTGGAATCAATGTTGTAGACTGCAAAAAATGTTCTTATATTAAAAAAAAAAAAAGTCTGCATAACTTTTCCTCTCCAAGGAAGACATTAAAATCATATTCACCAATGCCTTGTTAGGTCTATTTATCTTACTCTTATTTTTCTCACTGAGAGATTTTCCTGTTATAATACAATTTTCTTACATATGAAAATAGTGTAAAGTGTAAATAGTCCTGCGGTGTAAAGAAAGGTTTTGTCAGGTTAAAAAAATAATAATTCAGTCAAAAGTTAGATCCAGCTTTCTTCTGGAATCGCCAAGGGTGCCTTTGAAGGACAGAAAAAGGACAGAAAAAATATACTTAGAGGAAGTTGCAAAATAATGGTTTTCATAGGAGTTGGTCATTAATGCCCTACATTTTTCAGCTGAAATATAGGCAAATAACGTTTCACGCTAAAAATGAAAAAGTATCCAGTTTGTCTCAAACTCACAAGTGACTTGTGCCAAATATTTCACTCCAAATGACCTTTTTAAAGAAACCATAAAATAAACTTTTTGAAGTCTCTCCTCCTCTGTGTATTACCTAGATAGATGCATTTCAAGTGAAAACTGTTAAACGCATCTTTTAAAATGAGAATATCATGCCCTGCTCTCGGCTTCAGTCCTCTTCCTTTTCCAATACATCTGCCTTCATTTGGTGAAATCTCCAAACATACCAATAAAAGTGCAGCAATGTAAATTAAAGTGTTAATCACTTAATCCAGTTTGTACATGTGTTATTAAAATAGCTTCTAATAATCTGAGATTTTAGACATGTGGCTTCACTAATTGATCAAGATTTAATGCAAAACACATTTAACATTTGCGTTCTCTTCACAAGTATAAAAAAATAGTAAAAAACTGATTGGACTATTCTATTCTAACATTTAAGTTAATAATAATGAAGTCTCATGAGATGACTAGATTCGTATTTTAAACGTTAAAACAGATGACATTTTTGGAACTAATTACCCCTCATAACATCCTTTTCACTCGTACAGATAAATGGATGTAATGTGTGCTCTGAAGAAAGGCTCCGAAGTGAACAATGAAACATGAACGAACAGCTCTTCTAAAAATAAAAGTGCTGCCATTTAACAGGCCGGCCTGTGAAGGCCTGAATGAGGTCACCCATTAATCTGAACCTTCTTCCAAAAGCCCCGTTTCTTTCATGAGAAGTGTCCAGTGTGGCTATCACTTCTGCTAACAAAGCATTCAGACAGGATTCAGAAATTATTTCATAAAAAATATCTCAAGCGACCCAAAACCTTAACATGAGAAACAGCATCACTCGTATTAAAAAGGGGAATTGTACAAGGCAACATTTAGCGACACCCTCCTTTGTGCAGTTAAAATACAAATGATGAATGTGCTACCCCACCAATGTCAAGAAAATACACAAAATAAAATGAAATAAAAAGGATGATTTCATATTTTGTGATCAGGCCTTGGTAAAAATGACTGCAAATGCTGTAGAAAGAGCCAGTTCTCCAGAACTTACTTCAACAAATTTTTGGCTCAAGAATCAGAATTTCTCTACTATACCCAAACCCCTCATTTTGAGATGCGCCAAGTCCTTGATTTTATCTTTTTCTGTTTTTTTGTTTGTTTTTGTTTGTTTTTTACGGGGGCCTTTCAGGCCTCGACCTTCTCCTTCTTTTTGTTTTTTTTGAGGAAGGAGGGGGTGCGAAACAGCTTCTTCTTCTTGCTGGGTGATTTGGAGGGAGAGCTCTCGGGGGTGAGCGACCCCTCGATCTTCTCCCCGGGATCGACGGTGATCTCCACGCTCTCTGTCGTGCTGGTGGTCAGCTGGCTGAAGCGTTTGCTCAGGTCCTCTCCCACGTCCTGCAGGAAGTCCTTGCCGTTCAGGAGGACATCGGTGTGGTTTTCTGTCACAAACACACACACACACACACACACACACACACACACACACACACACACACACACACACACACACACACACACACACACACACACACACACACACACACACACACACACACACACACAGAGCACATATAAGGTGGAGTTCTGTGGTCTCTGGGATGAGCTTTTGCTGTTGTAACTGACAGGGTTCATAACAGACAGCTGAGGCTGACAGAATCTGGGTCACACACAGTCACTGAGCAGGTTTCTGCTCTGCTTTGGCCTACATTCTGTGTTACTGGTGAGTTGCATAATAATGCTATTACTCATTCATCAAAACTGAATCCATCTTTTCAAATCCCGTGTCGAAAAGTTGTTCCTGTGAAATCCTCATATCCGCAGAGGCAAGGGACGGCATTACCAACTGAATGTAATTTTCAGATAGATTACACTGTACATTATGAGCGTTTAGCTTGCAGTTACATAAAAATAATAAAGTTTTGAATCAGCACGTATACTGCAGAACATATAAATAACGTGTAGCCTGACAGCTTGCATTTCCGTTCAACAGTAGGCCTACATTATCAAAAGTACAAAATGTCCAATGCTATTAATTGTAAAAACTACCAAGAAAATCATATTTAAACAAATGGTGAAAAACATATTACTTGAAAATTCATTCATAATCCATACATCCGTTATCTCCAACAAGAAGTGATGAATTGAGAGAAAGGACTGATTAAACAATCACTCCAGAAAGACTTTCCACAGGGAAGACTTAAGGCCGTGTAGGCATGTGTTATCTGATGAAGCGGAGAGCTCATTAGACAATGGTCCTTTCTGAGTACGGCCTCCTCGGCAGTGATGTTATCTCTCGTGCCAGCGGCCACGTCGCTTACAGATGTCATGTGACAATGGGAAGTGTCCCCTGTTCACCTTGGGGACAGACTTCAGTCTCAGCCCTGTCGTGAATCACCATGCCAAAATGTGACCTGATGGCACCCAGAGCCAGAGAAGAAGAACCACTACTTTCACAGCGCTGTGAAACTGAGAGGAAAGAGGAAGCTTCCGCACCCGTCTTTCACAAGATCCAGTCCTGGCTTCTCTAATGCCTTTCCCCATTTTACTCCCGATTTGGAGCATTCAGTCACATTCACCAGCTGCGCAGACCGCCAGCTGAGCTTGCACAGCCAGGAGTCTGAGCACCACGCTTTTTCAGCACAAGCAGACCTGTGTGTCTGACTGACCAGCAGGGGTCGCTGGTGAGCGATGAGACGTGTTCATCCCTGACTTAAACCCTCCTTCCCAGGGAGACATTACAGCCAATTATGCGTCGCCCTGCAAGGCCACTGACCAGCATGGAATGTAGGGTTCATCCAATGCGCTAGAACAGTGCCTTAAATGTGCACTACGCAGGATTTTTAGCCTTGCTGTGGTCCTGTGTTTACAAACAAAGTCTCCCCCTCCATCCTGAACCCCGCCTACTCAAGGTACCAGACTACGGCCATCTAGCTAGCTAACGTTAACGTAGTTAGCTGGATAGCTAGAGGTGAGGTAACGTTACTTACAGTAACAACAGAAAACATGCCAACTCCGCATCGTCTTTTCATTCCCTTGCTAAACTTCCGCTGTCGCCATTGAGAAAACGCAAATCCTAGGTTGACTCTACTTCTTGAATGCCCCCTGTCAGCTTGTTTGGCTTCGCTGTAGGCTACTTGCGCTTAATCACCTTCACCATTGCAGTAGCTAGCTATCGCTCCGCTGAAACCTGATCCCGCCCCACAGCTTCTGTAGCCACACCCACCCCTCCCCACACAAAAAAAGAATGTCATGCCCAGAAACGTCGTGAACACATCTTAGAATAATAAATGCAGGCAGAGGGGCACAGATTCGGCAAATGTGTGCAAAGACAGAGATTGCCAGTGCATCATAGATATGACTGAGCATGATTACCAGACTGTGGGGTTCATCTTTGCACTAGAACAGTGCCTTAACAGATACCAGACCGTGGGTTTCATTCATGCGTTAGAACAGTGCTTTAACCGATACCACACTGTGGGGTTCATCAATGCGCTAGAACAGTGCTTTAACCGATACCCCACTGTGGGGTTCATCCATGTGCTAGAACAGTGCTTTAACAGATACTGGACTGTGGGGTGCATCCATGCGCAAGAACAGGGCCTTAACCCATACCACACCGTGGGGTTCATCCATGCGCAAGAACAGTGCTTTAACCGATACCAGACTGTTGGGGGTGCATCCATGCGCAAGAACAGGGCCTTAACAGATACCAGACTGTTGGGGGTGCATCCATGCGCAAGAACAGGGCCTTAACAGATACCAGACTGTTGGGGGTGCATCCATGCGCAAGAACAGGGCCTTAACAGATACCAGACTGTTGGGGGTGCATCCATGCGCAAGAACAGGGCCTTAACAGATACCAGACTGTTGGGGGTGCATCCATGCGCAAGAACAGGGCCTTAACAGATACCAGACTGTTGGGGGTGCATCCATGCACAAGGACAGGGCCTTAACAGATACCAGACCGTGGGTTTCATCCATGCGCTACAACAGTGCTTTAACCGATACCAGACCGTGGGTTTCATCCATGCGCTAGAACAGTGCCTTAAAGCTGGAGTACGCAACTTTCCCAACGGTCGCATTTGTTGTCAAAACATTTCAAAATCATAACACCCCTTGGCCCTGCCCACAGAGAAAGAGATACACCTCCACCCCACAGACCTCGTCGTGAACATGCACCCAATTTTTCTAGACACGATTGCTGGATTATAAACTAGTATAAATAACATTACAGTAATAATGTCAGCTGCAAGGTCCAGGTAAAACAATGGAATCGTCTCTGTTGCCGAGTTTAGCAATAATGCCTACCATTTAGTCACCTCACTAATGAACTGATGGTTTTGCTAAATTCTAAGTCTAAAGGGTGACAGACACTGAGTTTGTGTAGCAATAGTGGTTATAGCCAAGGAGCCGGTTCTAGCTAACACAATCTATACGACAGATAACGTTAGCAAACATTCTCACGTCATGAGCCACTTTGTTTGGGCCGAATCGCTGGTTTTAGAATGCAGAATTTGAGGATATAAACACAGTGTATGGTGCTGTATTTCTCTCACAATAATTATTTCTATGATTGCTACCAACTAAGCATGACCGTTCCTGATATTCTTCAAAAAAACAAGTTGCGTACTCCAGCTTTAACGGGATGCAACATTCGGCAGCCCACACTAGTCCTCACTTCTGACAACTATAAACTGATGGATTGAGCATTCAGCCAAATTCTTGCGTAAGCACACTGAACTGGTTCTGAAAGAATTTATGCTAATTCTGCTGCATGACGTAAAATTTCTCAAGAACAACAAAACGCTGTGTCTTGTGCTCTCGGCACATTACAGGCCTGTTAACAAACATCTTTAGATAAACTGGCAAGCACATATGCACTCTCTCTCTCTCTCACACTCACACACACACACACACACACACACACACACACACACACACACACACACACACACACACACACACACACACATACACACACACACAAATACGCACGCACACACAAACATGCACACACACTGCTGTAGTGAAGCAATGCCTCTGTACATTTACAGTGAAGCAGTAAAGCGATGCTTTTTACAGCCAGTACCTTCTGCTGCTGGAGTTATTTGTGGAGACTGTGTTTGAGACACAGACTGCGAGAGAGTAGAGCCATCCTCAGATGTTAGCTCCTGATCCTCATCTGCAGGGTGGGGGGATGTTAGCATTAAGAGTTAGCGTTAGAGCCATGCACAGCTCATTACTGCAGGTGTGGTTACATTGTAGCATCCATGTGCATGTGCTGTGCATCCATTTCATCAGTGTTAAAATTCATTAAAACAGCGTTATGTCCTCTATAATTATCATTATCATCTAATCCTTGGATTTCATACTGAACTGTTGGATAGAATTACCACTCAAAAAGCAGGTCAGTTCTACAAAATGTGCCCATGTGCATGTAATGAAATCTGTCAACGACACAAATGCTCTAACCATTATGCATAGGAAAATACCATTGCCATTTACCCTTACTTAATTATACAATTCTCAGGGTTTGAATGCTGAAATTACTCAAGTAAACACATGTGAATTAATTGAACAACTACGCTAGTTTTCATACTGTTAGACTGCATTGCTCAACTACCATCAATAAGACCGTCCATCAAGTGATGGTTTCTGATAATGGACGTCAGGGCGTGTCACAAGAGACGGAAACAGCCTGTGACTGCAAGCCCTTCTCCGCACAGAAAAGGATCACATCTCTGTGCAATATTATCATGCCCGGGTCAAACATTCCTTTTGGAATACTTTAACTCTATCCACTCCAGTCAAACTCCAGCAGTCTCCAGTCATAATGGCCAGTACTGGTGAAACTGGTGAAACAATCTTTACCAGTATTCAGAGCAAAATTCCTCTTTCATATGACTGCACATGTTGGTTGATAACATGTTCTAAGGAATCTGCAGAAGTGGTTTAAAATTTTACCAGCCTCTAAAGAGTTCAAGTATTTGAAACATGTAATGTAATGTAATTTGACCCATCACTGAGCATTATTAAATTCCAATTCAGAACACAGGCTAGAACTAAGTGAAGCACTTAATATTCAGTGCCTAAAATATGATCCAAAGGTAATAATGTAGAGGTGTATTTAGTGATACAGGCGTACAATGGAAAAACATAACAAATATTCAGGTTAGGAATCTGGGAGGGAAAAAGCAGGAAACACACAATTAGCATGTGACAGCTCATGCGTGCATGGAGACAAGTTTTTGTGAGGAGATCTCGGTGGGCTAACGCTGTACATGCTATCGACTCGGAGCCGAGCACAAGGTTACGTGTCTTTCTTTCCTCTGCCCATTGATTTTCAGCAGAAAAGTAGTCAAGCTGTCACTGGGAAGGATTAACTCTTCATGCTCGTCATGCACGTGCATTCAGACACAAGAGCAACCGAGCGCCGCCTTGCGTGTTAGCCCCGCCGTGTTCGGTCCCGCTGAGTCGCCTACCCTCGATCCCGAGCTGCCGACGCTCCACCCTCTGCTTGTACTCCTCCAGCTCTTTCTCCGACAGCTGGCTGAAGGGGTTGGGAGGGAGAGGTTCCATCTGGTCCTCGTCCGGCATCACGTAGGGCTGCGGGGAGGGTGACAGTGTTGGCACTGTGTGTGGTGCTAACGCGTGCTAGTGGCTATACTGCGGTGCTAACACACTGAGCTAACACGCTAAAGGCCACACCGCTACGCTAACGGCCACACCACGGTACTAAAATGGCTAATGCGCTAGTGGCCACACCGCCGTACTAACGCACTCTGCTAACGTGCTAGTGGCCACACCGCGGTGCTAACACACTCAGCTAATGCACGCTAGTGGGCACACCACGCACTGACACACAGCACAGACACAGATGCATGCTTCACATACACATATCTACACTGGCGTGACAACAGACAAAAACAATGGTGCCGGAGGGGAATCAGGTATGCATGAGGAATGTTGCGTGCTGTCTGGTAAGGGAAATATCTTTGAATAGAAAAAACTGGACCGTGACATTTGAGGATTTCACATTCTTCATTTTGCCTCAGCTTTTAAATGGTATTGCATAATTAGGCTCCATGCTCGCAAAACAATTCCATCAAAACATGATCACTCCCTGGTTTCACTCCAAGCACAAAGAAAAACACAGTACTTAACTGCAGAATATGAAAGGGTAAAAAGAACAAAAAAATAAACACCAAAACTACAACGATTAAAACAGCACAGAACACTGCATTCAGTAGCACACGATGAACACTACCTCAACGAGGACCTCAACCTTCAGGAAAACAAAATAAATCAAACAACCAGAATGAGAAAGATGTCAATCAACAGTCAAATCTTTCTGAAAAAGCAACTGCTCTGGTCACCCCCTTGAAAGTGTGAGCATTACGCCTTGCTCACACCATCTACTCGTGGCAGTGACAAAATCGCTGTACTTGGTCACGTGTAGCGACAAGGGGGCGTTGCAGCGCATTTAGTGCAACACCAATTACTTGCTGATTGTAAACACTTGATTACAAAGTACAGTACACTCACCGACATGACATGTTCCAAGCAAGCAAGTTGTCTAACATCCCAATAGGTGTACAGACTTATCGTATAGAATTGGGTGGTTTGAGACCGCGACGATGAGCTGCTTTTCAGAAAAGAATGTGAGCTCAGCTCATCTGACACTTTTTTGAAACATCTAGAGCGGCGTCGTTTCTGACCGGTTGGTAGTGCGAAAAAATGTACTGCTAGTCAATGTTTCAGAGAGACAAACATACTACGGGTCATTTGTAGTTGTGTACTGACTCCACCCCCCGCCTGCTGTTTGTCACTGTTGTCCATAGACTTTGAATGGGATCTTGTCACTTTGTCGCTGTCGCGAGTAGATGGTGTTAACAAGGTGTCAGAGTGGCGAAATGGTTGGAGACTGTGGTACTATGCAGTGCACCACCTAGTGGTGATAATCAGTGGTGCATCTTTCACTGTATGTGCTCCTGTGCAGGCATTCACTTCAGGTTACTGTGTACCGCAAAACTGACAATAAATGAACTCAAAAGTGGACAAGGTTCAAAGTTTTATACAAGATAAGCTTTGAGAACTTTAATTAATATTCTGTGCATTTAAAAATATACTGTAAAAGAAAAAAAAATAAGCTGCACTCTAAAAGATGGGCTAAATCTGCATTTATAGGGAACTATGGCCACTAAATGTTATTCTGGTTTGCAGTGGAGAATTCAGCCCAGCCTTGTAACACGCTGAAATGTCATATAGACTGAAGTAACACTCACAGCTGCCGGTTTGTCCACGACGATGCCGGCAAGAACCTGAGACTGGGGTCCGGCTGTCATCAGGTCAAACCGGTTCTGTTCTCTGATCTGAAAGAACCACAAACGGCTTTTACCAACACGTCTATCTTACCGTTATCTCAGACAAACTGAACAAGGTGTGTAAAACACAAACAGTATCCAATCCACCACAAGAGGGCACCTTGGGAGCCTTTAAAAGAGAAGAAAACCCGGAAGAAGAGGTCTGGTTGGACTAACCAGGCATGAGCCTCAGAATGTCTAATACTGTATTTTTTTTGTATGTGCTTATATTTACTGACACGGTATGCTTCCCACAGATGTTATTTCAGACTGCAGATAGACGTATGTGAAATGGTAACCGTAAGGTGAAGCTGAAGTTAGTGTTGGGTTCAGCTGGGGAGGTGATGTGGCATCTGTGGTATCGTAGAGCGACAGGACCTTCAATTGTTGGGACGATACATATTTATTAGTTTGGGAATGGAATTCAACAAGAGCCCTTGCGTTTGGACATTAAATGCGCCAGCAGAGGCCGGCTGGTCCCGGGGCGTTCGGCTGACGGACGGGCGCACCCGGTGTTCTCTCTCTCACCCTGTTCCTCTTCTCCAGAACTTCACTGGGGTTGGTGTTCAGAGGCACAAACTGATTGGGGTCCTCGATTCTGATTGGGGTGCCGCTGCTGTTGCCCAAGTCCTCCGCCTTCATCCACTGGAAAAGAAAAAATGGTTTTAAATTTACATTTACATTCAGGCCTGTAGCAGATGCTCTTTTCCAGACAGGGCCACTTACATAGCTGCATACACACAGGTTTGGGTTATAACAGTGCTGATGCTATATCATCAGGGTCACAACCGAGAGTAGCAGTCAATGCATCATTTTACATCAAGTTAAACGCAACGGTAGGTACAAGAAGGAAATGGAGAATGCAGTTGAAATATTAGTAGAAATAGTAGTATTAGTAGTACCCCCCCCAAGACTTCATAACATTGGTTCACACTGTGTGCCTGTGATTTCATGTGTGATAATTGCCAATGGCCAGAATGCCCATAAGAGGGCAGTATATTGCAAGTTAAAAATAGTTGAGAGGTCTATTCTACTCAACTAACCATTAATGCGGGTTATTGCCTTACAGTCGGGCTTTGACCAAGTATAGAAAAAATCTATACAGGATTTTAAAGCCTGATCCTTCAAAAAACATTGAATAGCTAACACAGAATAGCTAACTAAAGATTTTCATTAGCAGTCAAATATTAAAACGTCTCATGCAGAGCAAGAAACACGTGACCCCCCCTGTCCCTGTGAGTAGGACAGGTCAGCGCCGGCTGTGTGTTTCTCCAGTGAGTGGGGCAGGGGGGGCTCACCGTGGTTTTGGTCCTGGGGCTGGCCTCTCCGTTGTGGGACGGCTCTGGCACGTTGACCTTGGTGTAGCTGTTGGGGGAGTTGAGCCAGCGGGTCTTCTCCCTCTGCTGTCTCTGAGCCAGGACCCTGAAGGGGGAGCGGGGAGCGGCCTCCTCGTCCTCCAGCGTGAAGGCCGTGACAGTGGCTGGGATCTCCACCTCGCTCCTGTGCCGAGGCTTCTCTCTCACAATGGGGTGTCTGTAGGCATACCCCGTCCTGTAGCCCTGGCAACCGGAAATACACAATGAGCCCCCTTTTCTAAAGTCACATTCGCTTCGCTGCTATCCGTTCTACCTCAGCATTTAGAACACAAACGGCTCGCCTAATTTAAACCCATCCGTCTGGAGTGAGACCAAGGGGCCAAGACTGGGCTTTCGTTTTGAAGCTCACTTCCTGGTTGGGCTGGGAGCAGCAATTATGCCGTTGCTCACTAGTGCCACTGCGATTGGCTCCAGTATAGGCCTTTCACCATGTAAGTTAATGGCAGCCATGTGGTCAAAATACTCAGTCAATAAATTTTTCCCACAAAAAAATGTAATTGCAATAGGTGCCTTTCCTTCATCTAATGCCTCTGCATGTGCTGATTTTTAAAAATATTGTGTCGTTTGGACAGGGTATTAACATTTGTTCAGGACCAATCAGAGGGACAGATTGAGTCCTCTTCGGCTCCACGGAGCAGACGCAGTTTGTACAAACGGGCGGCGAAAAAGACATCCGGAGCCTCAATTGAGTTTTTACGAGACCGTGGAAAGGCAGTGGGTGACGTAAAAAATGCTTCATGAGTGTACTCTACAGTGGGTAGCACCAAACATATCCTGTAATTGAATGCACCACAATCTCTTAAATAAGGATGTTTGCTTTGCCCATGAGATAAGCTTATAGATCATGGTAGAGCACTGCCCAGTGGAAATAATGAGGTTTGATTTATTATGGTGAGGTCTACATGACTCAAACCACCATGCAAGATGCATGCCCCCCAGGCTTCTCCAGCGAAAGCAGATGGAGGCGATGAGAGAAAATAACAGATAAATCCTGGGCAGATTTTTCTTTAATAAACACAAATAATTTCTGATTTCCCAAAACAATACTGTACTCTGCTCAGAGTGCAGCCCTTGGAAACGGCCACACCCTCTTGCCTGGTATCGGAGAGCTCCTGCTACTAATAGTAGATGGAATTATAATGCCATCATCCACTGTAGTTGATGGTTTGTTCTTAAATGCGTTTTTGTTCTTTTGTCCTCGGTTCTTAAATCTACTCGCTAACCGTGGCAAAAAGAGAGTGGTAACTGAAGAGTGGCCTGAAGAGTGAGTTAACCAACAGGGTCTATCCTTTGATTGGACAGACTAATGGGAGAGCGGCATTCACAGAAGCCTGAGGCAGGGCGGTGACTCACCAGGTTGTCCAACATTCTCATGAGGGACTCGAACTCCAGCTCCCCAACTTTCCACTTGTGCTGGCTGCCCATGTTAACTCCGGCCACAGCCACCCCCTGGGTCACTGACTTGTACTTCTCCAGGTCCAGCACTATCAGATTATCCACGCCGCCGGCCGACGACAAAGCATTCACCTAAAATCACACATTCAAAACACCACAGCACACACATTTTCACTACAGTTAGTTATTTATGGATATTATGGATATTAATGCTGGCAGAGGCAGTTCTTATTGGGATGATCAAAATAAACAGAACGAAATGTAAAGTTGGCAGTTTAATTTTAAAAATGAAATTGTAAAACATTTACAATGTTTTTCTCTCTCTCACTCCCTCTTCTCATATCAAACAATGACTTTTCCTTACAGCTGGAAGGTCAGGACCTTCTTTTCTGTAATTTCCTGCACACCCACAAGCCACACAAGTCCATTTACCGCAGGGCAGGCTCAATGAAACTTGGCCAATGACCTACTGCCATTTACAATATTCAAATAAAACCAATTTTTACACCGGCTCAACTGTACAAGGTCAATGCTATAATCAGAAACAGTCATAAAATTATTATAAACGTATTTACAAGGAAAAGCTTGTGTCTGAATGACAAATCTGCAGATAAACATAGAAAAAAAAAATACAAATTAGATTGTAAAATATGCCTAGAGGTGCTCTTTTGATTACGAAGGGTGTTGAACTTGGAATTTTTCATTGTTTTTAACAATAACTTGAGAATGGTTTACTGAACCTGGCACAAAACTAGTGGATCCTGAATCCAAACCGAAACAAACAGCTTGAACTTCCTTAGTGGCAGGAGTAAAAACTACACAGACTACACACTGTGGTCATGAAAGGTGAAATCATGTTAAGAGTGTGATCTGATGCATAGCAGAAGTACTTAAAAGCATGTGGAGAATTTTCATGCCTTTCTCAGAACCGGTGAGGGACTGAGGAATACAGAAGAGCCCAACTATGAAATCATATTCAAAACTGCCAGAGACAAATATTTTCCAGACTGCAGTGCAGAGTGATCATCTAATCTAGGCCCCGCTCAATGGAGCCAGAAAGCACGGGGTTCTGGCACGTGCCGTTCCAGAGTGTCCTCATTCCACACAAGCGTTTGTCTTTGATTTATCTGCAACCAGATACTGCTCAGATGACATACACTACTCACAAAAAGTTAGGGATATTTGGCTTTCGGGTGAAATTTATGGAAAATGTAAGTTCACGCTACAGTGATATTATACGTATCATGAAAGTAGGGCATTTAAGTAGAAGCACGCAATGGTGATTTCCTCATCTCAAACAATTTATTGAAACAACAGCCAACAACAGTGGTGGGTATACCACAACAAAAATGTCAATGTCTCAATAACTTGTCATGTGCCCTTGAGCATCAATTACAGCTTGACAACGACGTCTCAAGCTGTTCACAAGTCGACTTATTGTCTGCTGAGGCATGGCATCCCACTCTTCTTGAAGGGCGGCCCTCAGGTCATTGAGGTTCTGGGGTAGAGTTACGAGCCTCTACACGGTGAGTCAGCTGATCCCATAGGTTTTCTATGGGATTCAGGTCTGGAGAAAGTGCAGGCCACTCCATTTGAGGTACCCCAGTCTCCAGCAGCCTTTTCCTAATGATGCGACCTCGATGAGCTGGAGCATTGTCGTCCATGAAGATGAAATTAGGCCTGTGTTGTTCATGCAGGGGCACAATGACTGGATTAATGATGTTATTCAGGTAGTATGGGCTTGTCACTGTACCATTCACAAAGTGTAGGGCAGTTCTGTATTGACTAGACACACCTGCCCACACTGTAACACCGCCACCACCAAAGGGTCGTCTGGTGATAACAGTGGCTGATGCATAGCGCTCTCCTTGACGTCTCCAACATCGTTGGCGGCCATCATTTCTGCTCAACGTGAATGGACTTTCATCAGAGAACAGCACTGAGGCCCACTGGTCCCTCGTCCAGCGTAAATGCTCCCTGGCCCATGCAAGACGATGACGCCTGTGCCTGGTGGTGTGGTCAGGTACCCTTGCAGGTCGTCTAGCACGCAGACCACGCTGATGTAAACGGTTTCGAATGGTCTGACGTGACACTTGGGTGCCTCTCACCTCCCTTAAATGTGCCTGGAGTTGAGTGGCATTCATCATCCGGTTCCGCAGGGCACTGTTCACAATGAAGCGGTCATCAGTGTGGGATGTGGCCAAAGGACGTCCACTTCTATGCCTTTCTGTGACTCTTCCAGTCTCTCTGTATCTCTGTTGCAACCAGCTGATGACACTCTGTGACACTCTAAGCTCAGTGGCCACTTCCCTCTGAGAACATCCTGTTTGAAGCCTCGCAATGGCGAGGTACTGTTGATCAATTGTTAGGTGTCGTCTTGGTCTCATGATGTCAAAATGTGAACAGCATGATGAAGAGGACTGTTTAAATACCAATTCTAATTGAACCAGGAAATGTATTGGTCGATTCATGGATCAAACACCTGTTGTGAATTTTGCCGTTCAGCTCCTTGTTAGAGAACAGCAAGTTGTGCAAAAAGTACTGAAACATTGAATAGTTGGACATGTGCATTCAAAAGTTTAGAGAAGGTCAAATTAATTTCACCTGTAAAGGTTATAGTGCATTTTAGGTTCATCCTGAAATTTCACCCGAAAGCCGAATATCCCTAACTTTTTGTGAGTAGTGTATTTCTCTTGGACACAGTTGTCAGAAGCACTTGCTTTCAAGAGATAAAATAAAGCATATTTCACCACGTTAAATAAAAAAAGAAAGTATCACCAACATGAATATTAACTATAAATATATAAATATTAAACAATGTTTTGACTGTTGATCTATCTGTGGCAACTTACAGAGCATTAGAAAAAATAATTCATAATAATAATCCCGACATGCAATTACTGGTTTCTAGGAAAATGAAACCAACACAAAAAAAACAAAAAAAAAACTATATATATATATATATGAATAATGTCACCTTGTAGAGCTGTCTCTAAACACAAGAATCATTGTCCCTGGGGCACATGCTTAAATGTGTACACCTTGGTTTCCATTGTACCTGAATTTCGCACGCCAGCTGGGCGTTATAAATGTAATGAAAGGCCTCTTCGACGGTTTCTCCGAGAGCGAGCACACCATGGTTCCTGAGGACCAGCACCTGACCAAGGGCAGGGAAGAATCAGCATCAAGAAAAATCAAAAATCACAGAACATGTACCCACCCCCCCGCCAAGCTTCTGAAAGCGTCAAAGCGTCGAACCTTGGTGGACGGGCCCAGTGCTTTCTGCAGCTCCGCCCTGAGCTCCTGCTCGTCCAGGCTGCCTTGGTAGTTGTAGTAGGCGACATCGCCGAGAATCAGAGCATCTTGGGAGATGGGGAGGAGTCCACACTTCATTGAGGACACCTGGCGTTTTGGGTCAGAGAGAATAACAGTTAATTAAAATTTAAATGGCAGAATTGGGAATGAAAAGGCCAACATTGCTATCGCTGAACTATACTGCCGAACTGGAATGAAGATTCCCGCAGGTCACTAGCTTTAGAAGCCGAAAAGCACCTGAAGACAAGGCGACATTAGCTCTGCGGTGTGCGCATGAATCCGTCTGCGCTCGTTTCCGGAGCAGGCGGTACTCACGGCGGCCGTGGCGGGGGTGTGAATGTGGATGACGCAGCGCACGTCCGGGCGCATGGAGTAGATGGCTGCGTGGGGACTGAACCCAAAGTGGTCGATGCTCAGGTTGGTGGAGCCCTGTTCCACCACGTCTCCCAGGATGTTTACCTTCACCTGGAGACATAGGAGAGAGAGGGATTTCTGTCAGTTCACAAAATCTCCGGAGACAAAGCCTTGCTGTGGCTGTGTGTAAAACAAACTGGTTTTAACAATATTCAACCTCGAGTGCTGTTGGAATTTTTTAACCTCAGACACACAGGGACACCACAAAATGTCTTTCCATTTACACCAATAAATGCTGGATAAATGCTAATACAGATAGGTAAACCTGCCATTTTGTTCTGTAAACGAGAATTTCCTGGGTACACAAGCATGAGCCAAACACGCAAATAAGAGAGAAGACAAAGTCAGACAGATCTTGTAAAATAATTCCTGTGTAATTACATACAGTATATGTGCACAGCTACACACAGTAACACCACTAACATAAATGAAACACCAATCTCTCCTCATGGTTTCCTTTCTAAGTCAGACTGATGATGTTAATGCTAGGGTTAATTAAGGGGACATTACAAACAGGTGTGACAAACCACGGATACAGAGGTAGAAGTAGACTACAGGCACTTTCTGTGCGGCCAGTTTAAGTGAACCTTTGTATACAGCCAAACGAGTTTTGCCACCTTTACATGATTAGAACATTAGCAGCCAACCTTCCAAACATATCAGCCTTGTCCTTTAGCATTCCAAGGTGCATCTGGATACAGCTATAATTATAATAAGTTCACCATGCCACAGGCCTTTTATGGAGGCTGACTATTTTACCATTACATTCCTGCTATTGATTTCATTTGAACGTTTTTATTATTAGGACCTGTTTTTGCTTCATTATTATTTTATTATTTAAACAGATAAATTAGTGGATGTTTATTGTGGAGGACTGTGCTAGAAACAAGTTTTTCTCCCGTTTTGAAATATTTCTGGGAATTTTACATCAAACAAATGAGTTATGATTGACAGATATGGTTATAGAGATTGCCTGCTAAATGGAATGTATGTACATTACATGTCAGGCTGATGGAAAATCAGCTAATCTCTTTCATTTTTTAAGCAATATGTAATTACGGTTGACCTTCTAGGTCATGTATAATCCGTCTCTGTCAAATGCTTTCAGAAAATACAACTATGACGGTATGTGAGCGTGTCACATGTCAATACTGCAACCCAGTCTTCTACTACAGGTTCTGAAACAATATCAAATCAAAGGAAAATAATAGTACTGATGTATAAATATACACCTCAACCCTGCCACTTATTACAGAGTAAATTACATTTTTACTACATACTCTATTAGCATAATCAGCTAATATATGGCCAACTTTAAAAGCAGGTTTTCCATAACAGACCACCAGTTGAATAAACTTGAGCAGCAGTGATTCATTAAAAAGTATTTTGAGGTATTTTCTCCTTTTCTTTGACCCACTGAATTAGAGGAATTCTTCATCCAAATGGCCTTTCAAACCTAAACTCAATATCCATCCATTATGATGCATGCTGTCTGAACTTTAATCCACATCTTTCTGACCTGGTTCTGTCAGCCTCAGCACTGAGGTGTCCACTGTCACAGATGTAGGAGATTTGTACGCAGCGTACAGATCTCCTACACCTATGACAGTGGTAGTACGCCTGTGCAGGACTGGGAGCCACACCTTTAAAAAAAACCTGTTTCAAGGCAACTTAGCAAACATACATTTCCCAAACCAAAAAGGTGGCAGAAAATAACCAAACAAACCAAACCACACCACACCACTTCTGTCTCCTGATCTTTCAGATCTCCAGACAAATACGGAGCAAGCTCATTTTGTCTAGCAGACAAGAAAGGCCTGGGAGTCAGGCAGGCCTAAAGTGGAAATAGGACTGGGAATTAGTCCGGCCTAAAATGGTGAAAAATCTGGAAATTAGGAAGGCCTAAAGAGGAGAAAGGCTTGGAAGTCAGGCAGGCCTAAAGTGGAGAAAGGCCTGGGAATTAGTCAGGCTTAAATTGGAGAAAGCCTGGGAATTAGGCAGGCCTAAAAATAGAGAGGGCAAACCGGAGCTTTAGAACGTAGACAGCAGTGAATTCATGTGAGCTTGACAAATTTCTGACAGAAAATGTAGTTTATTGACTTTTTTTACTTCACTGCTGTGGTGATAAAACTTACAAGAAGTAAATGCTAGTTTATTCTTAGCCTTTATTGTTCGCCATATGAGGCTAGAATGGTGAAGCTAACAGAAACCAATAGCACTAACCCATAAAAAATTGACTTCTAACGTTACTTGTTCAATCGAATCGTAAAACTGAAAGCGTTCGATTGTGGTCAGTGGCACCGAAAATTTCTGTCACACCCTCGATAAACGGCAAAAGTCCCACTAGAAGATGGAATTAAATCTTTAAAAGTTATATATTTTATGAATCGTTATCAACTTCCCTTGGTCACTGTCGATGGGCCATTGTGATCTGGGCATAGAGTTCCTATGTAAATTACGTCAAAAGCATTCAGCCGTGTTATTGGCTACCTAAACATTATAGTGCGCTCGTCACCGTTAGCATGATTGGGAGCCTGAAATGTCAATCTTCAGAATCCGTTTAAACCTTTCACCAATAAGCTGGGACTTTTAAATTATAAGGCGGGATATACAGAGTGTCCAGCGAAAATACTGACCTGACAGTCTTTCAGAATTCAAACAGTTGATCAAGTCAGAATGACCGCGAGGCATTAGAACAGAATACTGGCTGCGCTGATCTGTTTTCGGTGCTGTCAGAGTCCTACTCTTATCATTGTTTGAATGTTGGGAAAATGTGCGTTTAAAAGGCGCAAAAACAGTCCGTATATCACATTTAAATTACATATAAGGACAGTTATTGTCCAAAATATGTTTATATAAGGTTAAATTGACATTTTAAACACAATATTTGTTGATTTCCCAAAATACATTTTTCGGTTGTCCTGCCTACTAAAAAGGAGAAAAGCCTTCAGGGAGAGTCAGAGTGGAGAGTCAGGCAGGCCTCAAGTGGAGAATGGCCTGGGAATTAGTCCGGCCTAAAGAGGAAAAAGGCCTGGGAATTAGTCAGGCCTAAATTAGAGAAAAGCCTGGGAATTAGGCAGGCGTAAAGAGGAGAAAAGCCTGGGAATTAGGCAAGCCAAAAGTGGGGAAAAAGGCCAGGGAATTAGGCAGACCCAAAGTGGAGAAAGGCCTGGCTTAAAAGGAAATAATGCAGATTACTAACATCTTCATAGCTGTGCTGACAGCAACAAGAAAGCTTGGCCACGCCCATCATACTCACACGGAGGAAAGGGTCTGCACAGGGCTCTTACTGGGTGAACACAGCATAATTCACACCTCTCATGAGGTCATTTCCAGGCACAGCTTCTTTTTTTGGTTTTGTTTCCAGGGCAGGTCGCAGCAAAGCCTGCTGACAGGAGCCGATATATGGTGAAATTTGAGGGATGTTTAAAAGGAAACCTTCTGGTGTGCTTTGGAAGAGGAGACTGCTGAACCCGTAATTTGTCTGACATATAAAAGCCATTGTGCTTTAATTTTCCTTTGGGGGAGCCCTTGGGCCTTTCTTTGGTACTTCCGACCTGCAGGAATTTGTTAAAGACTGCACGTTTGACGCGCACGGTATCTGTTCTAAAAAGAATAAATAAATATGAAAGGTCTCTGGAGCGGTGTGCCGTGCCCCGGTCAGCGTTAGTGTAGAGGGCGTTTCATTGGCTAAGAGCCGTGCTCTCTCTGTGTGCTCAGGGCCAAATTCCTGCTGTTGGCCTCTCCTTCACCCAGGAGTTCAGGCTGAATAACACCCCCACCCTGCCAGAACTTCACCCAGCCCTCCACGCTATCCCACAATGCCCTGCCAGGCGGAGGGTCCGCCCAAAACAACGTGCTTTATTGTGGAAATTTAATCTGGAACGCCGAAAGGCAACGGCAGAGTTGGCAATCCAAGCCGGACGCTTTTTCCTGCGAGCAAAGCAGTCGAGAAGGGATTCGTCTTTAACAGCATGGTGAAAAAAGAAAGTTTTCTTTCCTGTCCTGGCTTCAAATTACTCCTATGAGGAGTCTGCTATTAATTTGATTTGATAAAGTGGACCCATTTCTCAAGCCACTGAGCAGAGTGTGACCAGATACTCTCCGAGTTTCAATAGAGAAATGAAAAGAAAGTGTTGTGTCTTGTAGTGAAACTTTTAATTTCTGTTTTGAAACAGAGAGTTTGCAAAATGACTATTCTGCTTCTTACTATATGCTTCGTTCTTTCATTCAATATAAAGCAATTTGCATAACTAATCATTTGTGACTGGTGCTGGTAAAACGGTCCACAAGTTGCACGGGGTAATTTTTCTTTTTTTTATAGTTTATGAAAGTACAGATCCTGAGCTTTCAAATGACATCTCATACATTGCAATATGTGCTTATTTGAAGAAAATATGCTTCTTTGAATGTTGGTACACCTTAAAACACTTTCCTGAGAAAACAACTCTCAAAGATTTGCAAAGATTCACACCTGAGGCTTGCGAACTTAATGGGCGTGAAAAGTAGCTGGCGAATCCCACCCATAGACTATGATCCCACCCCCAACCACTCCCCCACTAGAGTATCAAACTCTGGATTTCAGAGGCCTGTGTTACTAAACAAAGACTGGTAGAGACACGAAAATCACGAAGAACACACTTGCAGATACATTGCGGCTAGCTAGAAGGCTAACTGTTAGCTTAGTCAGCAATGGCTTGGTTTGTGTTAAACAAAGACAGACAGATAAGAATATCATAACGAAAATGCTTGCAAATGATACATTGTTTGGACGTGCGGCTAGATAGCCAACTGTTAGCTAACGTGGTTTCTGCTAAACAAAGGATGTGTCCCAATCGGTCTGAATCAACGCCCTTCTATAGGCCACTATTGAGCCTATGCTAGCTGTGAGAAAGTTAAGTAGGCAAAATGTTATCTAAATGTAGCGTACTTTAAATCCGCAAATGATATAGGCCTACTTATTATGCTTAAGTTTTCGCTGATAATAGTAGAGGATATTTTTCGCATAGGCTACTGTATGTCACTAAACAGTAGGCTACGCTGTAAGCAGTAACATTAGCTGACCTTATCAGCTACACAGGAGGACACAGTAGATTTGGACCATTTCATATACGGTCTGTGATTTGGACACAGCTCGACTAACAGACAGATTGATAGCAAAAACTCAAATTTACTCGAGTAACATTACAAACCAGACAGGTTTCAAGGCAAACGATAGTAGCTACTTTGCTCCATCTGGACCTCTGGCTTTGGATATGAATATCTTCAGACAGAGCGCCATATAAAAAAGAGAACGCTGTAACTTAACAGCCATTTTGCGGCAGAATGGAATCGAGTTCCGTAATTCTTACATATTCTGGCACTTGTCCTCTCCACAAATCTCAGCCTTAATACATACTTTTAGTGAGCCATAGGCGATAATTTCTATACAAAGTCGGAATTCTCAGTTTCCTATGCTTCTAGCTGCAGCTACATTATTCAGAGCAGTAGGCTCTTTATGGGCAAGGCATGCCGAAACTCAGAGCCAATCGAAACTAGGAAGGTGTTAATGGACAGCTGATTATAGTCTGTCCCTCAAATTGTAGCCCGCCCCCGGCAAACATGGTTTAACAAGCATATTTGTGTTACTTATTACAAGTATTTAGAGATCGTAAATACCTCGTATTTTATATTAAGCGACTTCTAAAACACTTAAACTTTTGCTATACGGAAAAAAACAAAAAACACATTTTTTTGTTTTCCTCCCTATTTTGCGCTCCACTGTGAATTGCGACTTGCGGACCGTTTTACCAGCACGTGTCACATTTTCAGGCTCAGTACAATGGAAACAGTGGTAACCCCCCTTGCCCCACGTGAGACAGGTCTGTCTGTCTGTCTGTGTTTGTCAAAACCAGTCACTTTCACAGTGGGTTTGATATCTCCAGTACCCTTGTATTTTTCTTACCAGATTTGCTGCCGTGGCTTCAGAAAAAGACAAGCCCCTAGGAAGGATGAGAATATGGTCTTGTTCTTTAGTAACCCGTACCTATGAGAAAGAGAGATAATGAACCAACATGCAATTAATGCTTATACTTTTTTTATTATGATTGTGCTTTAGCCAGTGTTACAGTTCACCCGTAAACAGGCTGAAGTGCTATTCATACGTTAAAATGTAAAAAAATTAATTTTAATAATAATAATAACAACAATATCACCTCTCTAAAGTAAAATTAAACAGAGGATTCCAAGTGACACACCAATACTGTGTGTTACTCAACCGCATTCAACCATATCATTATGTGTGTGTTGAAAAGCGGAGGGGGAGCTCTTTCTGAAATGGTGAGTGCTCTGCGGATTCCTTTCACAAGCTCGAGATTCCCACTCTCAGTCCCAGGGGGTGTGTAATGACTATCAAAAACTGCTTACAACACCGATACCATTCCAGTCTGCATTTCATTCAAGTTCATGCCTAATATGGAAATGCAAAACAAAAGTGGGCAATAGGTAGGCATGAGGAAGTGAATGAGGAAGAGGAGTTAAGTGCCACATATGAGGTGAAGACATTATGAAATATGGTTAGTGTTGCAGTGCGTGCAAACGAAGAAAAGGGGCTATTTTTTTTCCTTCTTATTTATGGATTTATTGATTTTTTGGTAAAAGTCCCAAGTGCTGGGTGAGGAGTCTACTAACCGTGATGTAGGAGCTGGAAAAGTGTGCCCAGCCGAACAGGTCAATCAGCCGGTACAGGCTGGCCACCTTGCAGCGAGTCTGCCTCTCTCCTTTCACCAGGGAGGACAACTCCACACCAAACATGTCATTAATGGGACAGACCATCCCCAGGCCTAGGGAGGGAGAGGGAGAGAGAGAGAGAGAGAGGGAGAGAGAGAGACCATTGAGGGTTTGCGCATGTGGCTAATGCTGACATTTTGCAGTTGCACACAACTAAGGAGCTTGGTTTGTGGGTTTAAGGAAGAATGAGAGAATATAATATAACATGGCCATTAGTGTACCGCACAGAGATAGATTATAAACACGTGAAATTAGGGCTTGTGAAATTAGCAGAATTTTGCAGAGCATGCAGGTTAGTCAGTCAAGAAGGGAGTCAAATAATGTTGAGCCCTGTGTTTTAAAGAATCATTGTTTTATACTGCATTCCCATAATCTAATTACACAACCGGCAGTGCAGCAAACACCAATCAATGGTTCATTAATACATGCAGTAACTGCATTTACCAAAGCACACACACAATTAACTATTAAATTGCACACTTCTCTGTCGAACATATAACACTTAAAAACATTTTAAGTGTTTTTTAACATTTTTCATGCATGAATATATCCTATTATTCTTAGCAGTTTTCCATTTCACAAAGTACAGACTCGGTATTCATAGAACAGGAAAAGGAATCAAAATAACCATAAGCAATTAATTTACAGTGACTTTAATGAGGTTACAGCACATAATGAAATGGACAGACTGAGAATGTGTGTGGCAGTCAGGGAACCGGGTTTGTAACTAAAAGCTTATATTGCGGGTGGAACACTGCCATTGTAGCCTTTAGTGAAGTAGCCTACTCAACTTGAAATGAAAAGAAACATCCACATAATACCTGAAAATTAACTCTATGTTTATGCCTTCCTGAATAAAATGATGTATAATAAGAAGAGACATAATATTAAAAAAAATAAATAAATAAATAGTGCAAATATTTCCTTGAGTTGGTTCCCACAGTGGCCTGTGGACGATGCTGGCGTGTTACCATGGTGACGGGCAGGCAGACACACTCACTGATGGGAGGGGCAGAGAAGCCAGAGACGCTGCTGGCGGTGAAGAAGTCCGCCATCTGCCGCAAGGCCAGCAGACCCGTGGGGTCATTCCCCTTCCGCCTCTGCTCCTGAATCAGGCCCTCCAACTCATCCCTGAAGACCTGCCAATCAAATACCCTTCTTTTATTCATGTTTATTAACAACAATATGACCGCCCATCGGATGCATCCTGTTTTCTCAACTTCTGGATGATGACATTGGAGCCAGACAGACCTGTTTGTACGAGGTTGTTTGTACCATTTTACATCCGCATACATTTAGGATGAATAAAAAAATTTAATAAAATAAAAAATAATAATAACAACAACAGCAGCAGCAATAATAATAATAAAAATAACAACGAGATGTAAGGTCCTCTACATTTGGCAGATGTTCTTATTCAGAGCGGCTTACACAGCTTATTCTCTTTAAATCTTTAAATACAATCCATTCCACAGAGCTGGATATTTTTTTGAAGTAATTTAGGTGAAGTATCTTGAGCAAGGATACAGCGGCAGTGCTTCAAATCCATAAACTCGGCGTTACAAGTCCACTTCCCTAACCACTATGCTACATGATGCAACGGTCCTGTGCACGTCATCCATAGACCGTTTTATCATAAGTTTACTCAAAACACACCAATCAGCCCTTAAACCCCTATTAACCTAAACAGTGTGCTGCCTTTGACTTCCTCTTGAACTGGCCCATCGATTTATACCCAAAAAATCCCACCTCCCCCAAAAAAATAAAAAATAAAATAAAATATATATATATATATATATATATATATATATTCACGGCTAAGCGGCTCTGATGATGATCCAAAACATTCCCCCGCATCTCCTGGCACGGTCCCCATGGCGACCGGCAGCGATGTGCTGGCTGGCAGGGGACGCGGGCTCGTCAGCACAAGCATGCGGGTTCGGCGTTTCCGCATAATTCGGGCACGCCTTACTGCGCTTGTTCCGACAGAGCTGCACAAGGCCGGGGTTTCTCTGCTAAAACCATCGCTCTTTATTCTGACACAACGGGACATATAAAGTAATCAAACTGAACAGGACTTTCTTTGCAGTAATGTGTAGACTAAATCTGGTGAAATTATTTAGCAGAAGAATGCTGCAAGAGGCAGATTCTTCTATTCAAGGAGACCATCAAGTTGCAACTTTATTTCCTTAATGCAAACCAATATTTCAGGCGGCACCCTAAAGTAGTTATTTAGACTAATCCAATTTAAACTGCAGCTGACCCACAATAAATAAGTCAAAATAATAACACCAAGGCATTTCAGCAATATGGAACCTATCGGGTGCGCATAGGCGCTTAATTGGCTGTCGCATGACTGCTTGACATTTTATGGTGAAACAAGCAAAAGACTTTGTCCTGAGATCTGTCTGGCACAAACTGAGCCTTTATACGCGGTCTGAAAGAGAGAGGAAAAACCTCACTGTCAATCAGATAACTTCTGAATTTTAACCATTTACAACAGAGCGTGTTTTCTGACCACATTGCAAAGAGACACTTCAAAATGTCTCTGGGGATACAGAGACAAAGCGAGTATACATTTTACAACGGCGTTGTCACAAACTGTTTACTTCCAGATAGATGCACAGATAGGGGTGCGTCCAACAGATCATCTGCTATGAAGGCGACACCATGACCTGGAATGGTGGTTATATAAAGACTTGGAAGAACGCCAGCTGGCAAAGGCACCTATGGACAAGTATGATCTGAGTAATGCTGTGTGATTCCCAAGCCGATCTTCTGTAAATCAATATTATATACTTCTGTAATAAATGAAATGTGCCCAAGTCAGTATGAAACCCATTAACCATATGTGTACGTAGGTCTGTTTAATATCACAAAATGCAGACTCCATACGCGACATCAGTCATTACGCAGATAATATAAATTTTTTTTCGTGAGCTGGGAGCAGATCCAGCTTGTTAAAGCAGACCATATGTTACATGGTGAAGTGTGATGGAAACAAACACTCCATCGAGTCGTACCACTGGACCCTATTCAGTGCCTTAACGTACGCTAGCAGACCTGCGTCAATAAACCGATGAGATCTTATACATAACTCGTTAATATCTGTGCATGCACAGCACAACAAAGAGTTCTCTCCCGACTATGATGATAATCGTCATGCCGCCTAGTCCGCTGAAAAAAATGACTGCATCCCTGGTAGCTCTCAATACAATCACAATGAAGAACTGAAAATCATAATCACAAGGCAAACACTGAAATTCTGATAAAATTTAAATTTCACCAAATGGAACCGGAATCAACATGCCAGTAATCTGACATCATCCGTCTAAGTGACGTGAAGCATAACTTCCTTCTCTGAGCGACCGGTCAGTAGATAACCTACCTAATCAGTGATTGTGGCAGAACAAGCTCCTTCCCACGAAATGCTATGAATCACCTGTGTCTGCCTTATCAGTGTATCAGCATGGGCAAATAGGAGGAAACAAACTCATAAAAAATCAACATATGTAATAACCCGCTGTTAAAATCCGAACATCAAAATGACATAAATCAGATCTTTTGTACTCCCCAAGTGGAGACAGACTTGTTATTTTCTTTGTGAGAATAAATGTGTTTCAAATGAGCAGGGCTAGAATGCAGTTTGGCGTGGCATGCAACTCCCTCCAGAGTATTTCCCAGTTTAAAAAAAACAGGGTCATCATGAATAATGCAGTCTTTTGTTCATCAACTTAATCTAAACAGCTCACAAAGTTCATACACCTGTCTGGCAAACATTTACGGCCACACAGAATCTCATAAGAGTACAACTTGCAGGAAAGGCAACATCAAAAGCACACGGTTACAGGTGCAATACATCTATAAGATTAAACTGCTCAAGTCTTCCCCCACATGCATTTCAACACAGTATTAACATCTACAAAATACTGTGATCCCAGTCCCTCTTGCAAATGTTATGCAAAACAATCACATCTTAACAGGAAACACTATGAGTGTAGGCTATTTGCCTCAATCCATATGCAATACCAAATATAGTGCAGTCAGTTGTATGTGTGGTGGCTAAGCTCCCCTTTGAACACCTGGTTTAGGTTAATCTCTCTCTCTGTACACCTGGCGTAGGTTAATGTGTCTCTGTACACCTGCCGTAGGTTAATGTGCCTCTGTATACCTGGTGTAGGTTAATGTGTCTCTGTACACCTGCCGTAGGTTAATGTGCCTCTGTACACCTGCCGTAGGTTAATGTGTCTCTGTACACCTGCCGTAGGTTAATGTGCCTCTGTATACCTGGTGTAGGTTAATGTGTCTCTGTATACCTGCCGTAGGTTAATGTGCCTCTGTACACCTGCCGTAGGTTAATGTGCCTCTGTACACCTGGCGTAGGTTAATGTGCCTCTGTACACCTGGCGTAGGTTAATGTGTCTCTGTACACCTGCCATAGGTTAATGTGCCTCTGTATACCTGGTGTAGGTTAATGTGTCTCTGTACACCTGCTGTAGGTTAATGTGCCTCTGTATACCTGCCGTAGGTTAATGTGTCTCTGTACACCTGCCGTAGGTTAATGTGCCTCTGTATACCTGCCGTAGGTTAATTTGTCTCTGTACACCTGCCGTAGGTTAATGTGCCTCTGTATACCTGGTGTAGGTTGATAGGTCTCTGTACACCTGCCGTAGGTTAATGTGCCTCTGCACACCTGGTGTAGGTTAATGTGTCTCTGTACACCTGCCGTAGGTTAATGTGCCTCTGTATACCTGGTGTAGGTTGATAGGCCTCTGTACACCTGGTGTAGGTTGATAGGTCTCTGTACACCTGCCGTAGGTTAATGTGCCTCTGTACACCTGGTGTAGGTTAATGTGCCTCTGTACACCTGGCGTAGGTTAATGTGTCTCTGTACACCTGCCGTAGGTTAATGTGCCTCTGTATACCTGGTGTAGGTTGATAGGTCTCTGTACACCTGGGGCCACATGTATAAAACTCTGAGTAAAGTAATGCGTAAAAAAAAGTTGGAAATTTGCTTAAAAAAAGATTAGCATTTTCTACCTCTGCCTTTCGGTCACGGTGTCGCCATATCACACGGACCCCAAACATTGCGTATGTATGGTGTTCATTGTGTGCAGAGGTATGCGGATTCTCACAGCACGTGCATCTGAATTTCTGCATGGAAACTCGCTTATGCGGCTTTCTGAGGGCATTTTTCTGCTCAGCACTGTTTATACATGTGGCACCTGGTGAAGGTTAATGGGTCTTTCTATACACCTGGTGAAGTGAAGGTTAATGGGTCTCTCTATACACCTGGTGAAGGTTAATGGGTCTCTCTCTCTGTACACCTGGTGTAGGTTAAAGGGGCTCTCTCTGCACACCTTGTGTAGGTTAAAGGGGCTGTCGCTGCACACCTGGTGTAGGTTAAAGGGGCTCACTCTGTACACCTGGTGTAGGTTAAAGGGGCTCTCTCTGTACACCTGGTGCAGGTTAAAGGGGCTCTCTCTCTGTACACCTGGTGTAGGTTAAAGGGGCTGTCTCTGTACACCTGGTGTAGGTTAAAGGGGCTGTCGCTGCACACCTGGTGTAAGTTAAAGGGGCTCTCTCTGTACACCTGGTGTAGGTTAAAGGGGCTGTCTCTGTACACCTGGTGTAGGTTAAAGGGGCTGTTGCTGTACACCTGGTGTAGGTTAATGGGTCTTTAACATTGCGCTACAAGTTCACAGCACACAGTTAATATCTGAGGGAGTCGGGCCTGATGAAGTGCGATTAGCTCCCTTAAACACACTCCTCATCGCCTGACTGGAAAAGCCTGGCAGCAATACCACGGAGGACATGCCTGACATGTAGCTGGCTGCCTGCCGTTGACAACCTGCCACATAAACACACTGTCATAATGCAGAACTACCCTTTGAGAGACGTTTTTGGAACACACAGATGACGGACTGTATTATATGCCTGTATTGTGCTTTTAAGGGTCCCCAAACTCGTCAGAGGAAGCACCCACTGCAGGGGAACTGACGTCCACAGTTGCAGCTGTGTGTTTGGTTCGTCTGTAGCATCAGAGAGATCACCTTCTTGGGTGATGTACAGTGGCCATCGTGCACCAGGACGCTCAGCAAAAATCAGCGGAGGTGGAGGGGAAGCTGGTTAAATTGGACTGGGGGTTGGGGTGAGAGATGTACTAACTGGACTCTGCAGGATCCGGGTGGTTAAACTGGACTGTGGGTTGGGGTAAGAGATGGGCTCACCGGACTCTGCAGGATCTGGCTGACCCGTTTCTTCTGATCCATCATGTTGAAGTCCTGCCTGAGGTCCGGGGGCATGTTTCGGGAGCGGAGGTACTCCGGGTCGTTCTCATCAATCCGATCGAAGTACCTCTCCTTGTGGCCCACGGAGGGCCGGGGCGGGGTCGTCACCACCCCCTGATTGGCATCTGCACTCATGGCCTGCACTCCTCTCTGTGGCTCTGATCTTCACCTGTGAGAGGGAGAGAGAGGGGAGAGAGGGTTAGGGTGAGAAGGAGAGAATGAGGGAGGGAGGAACAGAGGGAGAGAGAAAGAGAGAGGAAGCGATGGAGGGAGAGAGAGAAAGCATTTAGCACTGTCAGTGCAGAAATAGCACTTTCACACATGCTTATCAGCTGTGATGGAGCGTAGAACATCCATCCAATAAATGTCAATCAGGAAGGAGCTTTTAGCTTCAACCTTTCCTTGGACAACTCTGGGCATACTTTCTGCACCTCAAGTAGAGTGAGGTACAGCTCGTAGAATATAGACAGAGAAATATTTGTTGAAACTTAAATATATTTCAACAATCCTTCAGATTTTTAGCAAAAATGTCACTGTGGCTGAATCATCGACTATTGACTTTCAGAGAACAGAATTCATTTAAAACAGAGAGGTTCGGATGTTGCTAAAAAAAAGACATTCGACTCTAAGGGAGTGCGATAGGTCTGACTGTTCAAGAAAAGAATGTGAGGGTAACAATATCACTGTTGTAACTAAAGCTGTAAAACTCATAAAGAAACACACATTGCGTTTTAGCCACTGAGGGATCATTTATAAAGGTATCATTTGTGTGTCCTGTTCGAAGGCAGATAAAGAAAACGAGTGAGTGAACGTCTCAAAGCCTTGTGAAATGTGAATACGATGGTCTGTGGGCAAAAGTACAGCTGCACATTCACTGCTGACCATCTTCCAATATTCACAACAGAGTCATTATGCTTGTGCATTTCCAAGTGTGCAGGATTCCCAAGAGTGAAACAAAAACACAAAACAGAGGACATCAGTATGTTCGTACAGTCACAAGATTCTTATAATCACGGGCTTACTGTGACTGTCCTCATGCTGAGGCTCTGGAATTCTAAATTTAAAGGTTCTTTGTCTCGCATCATTACGGCTAAACCAGGGCAAGACTGACTGCCTCAAGGCCAGAGAGCCATGCTTTTGAACCTGAACCAATCTGCACCTCGCCTTTGAAGTTGGAGAGCCTCGTTCACCACAATTTCCTCACCAACTGTCAAAAGAATCAAATGAGCCAAGAGTGACAGAAGCTGCCCTGATCATCCCTTTAATCCAAGTGGTCCAAATGCCATTTTGCTTTCACTTGAATCAACTGTTATATTCAAGTCCAGGCAACGCATTTCCTCTCTGTGGTTAAACCGCATAGCTACTTCTGCAGGTACTACATTTTTAAAGCAGGTTCTTCAACTTCTGAAAAAGAGGGCTCCTGGCAGGTATGCAACAATAAGAAACAGCACACAGTACAAGGAACACCAATACATGACGGCAGTATTCATGCATTAGTTCAACACATAAAAACTACCATGAATGCCATTTAGTTCATTTCTATACATCAACAGGTTGTCAGTATCAAAGGTCAAATACAGTCAAATCAAACATCCAACCTTTGATTTTTTCCCTCCTTTTCCTCAGAACATTTCCATGAAAGGCCTGATGAGCCCCCGGTCAGAAAACCGACAGTCACTTAATTTCCCAGGTGTATTTGAGAAGAGAAACGCAAAAACAAAAGGAATAAGTGATACTGAAGCGTTTTATTCCTTTCCACGCTGTGTGCCGGTAAATCCTATTCCACAGGCTGGAACGCGCCTGGTCCCAGGTTCAGCAGCAAAAAAACCTCTGTCTCTTTTAGCTCCAACAAGCAGAGATTTCAACAGCTGTGTGTATGTGTATGTGTGCGCATGCGCGTAGTGAGAGGGCATGTGTGAGCGCGTGTGTGTGTTTGTGTGTGAGTAGGAAGAAGCCAATGGTCCACGTGACCGTCTTAATCCGCCCACTGCTGGAACGCTATTGCTGTTGTCAAGCCAGAGCAAAGACTACCACTTCAATGGCCTTTCCAGGCTAAGCTAACTGCAGGAAAACATCAACGAAGACACCCTGGCCTGGGTGCACTGCCCATGAAGTGGAAAATTATAATAATCAAAGAGGTTCAGTTACTGCACTTTCCATTTGGGCAAGGGTAAGAGTCCTGGCACGGTAGTATTTAAAGCAGGCTGAGTTTAATTTATTACACTGCCAAGGTTCAAAGCTGACCATAACTGACCTCAGTGTTTTCATGGGTCAGTTCCTTATACTCTGCTTGCACTGTGCAATCTATATTACCTCATTTCCTCTGTCAACTGCACCTATTACAAAGAAATATAACTGCCACTCACAACCTGGACAAACTTCACCCCATCAGATATTCCTGACTGTGCATCTGTGCATGGGATACGCTTCAGATATATACAGTGAGCACCATAATTCATTGGACAGTTACACATTTTTAGTTATTTTGGTACTGTACTCTAGCACTTTGAGTTTGAAAGGATACAATGACAATGACGTTGAAGTGCAGACTGTCAGCTTTAATTTGAGGGTATCATCCATATCGGATGAACCGTTTAGAAATTATAGAACCTGCCACGATGTATACAAATAGCTACAATTGCTACATGGTTCACCCGATATGGATGTGCACACGCTCAAATTAAAGCTGAAAGTCTGCACTTTAACCTCATAGTCACTGTTCCATTTCAAATCCAATGTGCTGAAGTACAAAGCCAAAACAAAACAAAACAAAAAATGTGTCACTGTCCTAACACTTTTGGAGTGCACTGTACAGGATCTTATCACGAAGTGTTATGCACACAAAAGAGAATGATCTATCAGTGTAAAAGTGTAACTGCTCCAGTGTGACCATCACATTCACACACCTTTAATCATGTTCACCCACAGTAGCCTTGCAAGCTAAACGTAGTGCAGTCATCTCCAACATAAGAGACATGTAAACAGTATGCCTTGACAGTTAAATTAACTGGATGTGTAACTTTAAAGAAGTGAACGCAGGATCTGTCTTGCAAAACAAAACAGGACAATCTTAAATAACCAGGAGTGGGTTGTGTTCGATGATGTAAATGTCCTGGAATGCAGATGTTTTACCCCTTGGAGGTCTAATTTCTCAGAAATAACAAAAATGCCTCCGGGGGATTCTCTAAGATTTGTTTTTGCATTAAGAAATAAAGTCATGTAACTTATTAAAATCGAATTGCTTGTCTCAGCACCAGAGGGGTCATATTTTTTACAGGCTTGTTTGAGGTTCCTGGACACTGGAGTAGTCGAACAGCAGACCCTGAAGACCTGTTTCAATGAGAAACAACCTCCAAGCTAGAATGAATGCAGCCAACAGGGCATTATGCCACTTCCTTCTGCAATGCTGTCATAGATAACACAGGCTGCAGCCAACATAGATAACAAAGGCTGCAACTAACACAGATAGCATAGTCTGCAGATGACATACTGTAGTTAACATAGGCTACAGCTAACATAGGTAACATACTATATATAACATAGGCTGCAGCTATGTAGATAACATAGATTGCGGAAAACATAGATAACATAGGCTGCAGCTAATCTAGATATTCACAATTATAATCAATGCTTTATGGGGCTATATATTTTTGCTATACATTTTTTCTTCTTTATACTGTTGAAATTCAGTAAGAAGTCTCGCGAAAGCCCTTTTCTTTATTTGTTTGTTATCGGGTCAGGTAATTTGAGTCTAGCTCACGCACTGCGTGAATGATTGCAATTTTAATCTGAACCGCTGACTAGTAGGCCTACTGATGAACTGGTGGTGATCAATAGCAGTAGCTAAATCAGTGCACTTAGCTCAACCGAATCAGTAACCCTATGTATAAGGGCTCCCCCCACAGATGACTGAACATCGACATTCAACTTGGGGAGAAAAAAAATCCTCTGCTGTTAAAAAAGAGGATAAACTATGGCCCGTGTCACCCTTTTGGTAACTTCACCGTTTGAAAACGCAATGTTTTAAAATAGGCTACTTACCACGGAATGATCAGAACATGTGAACACACAAATTGTCATGTCATAGTTCTGTAGCTTCTAATCCATATTTAAAAAGCTTGCATGGCGAGGCCATATAGTAGCCTAAGCCAGAAATCTATATAGCTACAAGGAAAAAATATGAGGTTTATAGAAAAGGTTTATACTTCTACTTGTAGTACATATGACTGGAATCTTTGCCCAATACCTATGAATGATACTGAACTACGAGTATAGTGAACTGAACGTGCTGTTGGAATATATGTGCGCTTGCGCAACTGACCCCATCAGGGAACGAATCACATAGTCAGTGACTAGAATCTTTGTACTGAACTGAACTTAATGATTCAAATCAGTAAAGTGACTCGTAATTTCCACCACTACGCAGAACCAGACTGCAGCTCTGTTAAGAAATGCACACACTGAACACAATAATAAAAGTAAAAAAATCTATGCCTTAATTCCTCAGGCCATAAAACCGAACCTCCAGCCAGCTGACAGATGTAGGCTTGTTTGTTTTTCTTTTGGGTAATTCTGATCAATGCAGTGACCGCCCAGCCATCCCACAGATCTTTTTAACTCAAACCATAATAAACTGCAGGCAATCATTATCGCTGTTTACCCGCACAACACTGTGGACTCTAGCCAGGAGACTCGCAGCCAGGTTAGGAAAGAGCTCAAACCTATCCAAGACCTTGCTTGAAGAGAGAGAGATCGTAATTCACGTTGTGCGGCAAAACAAGGTGTGCTAAAGAATATATAGAATATGTTAAAACTGCCAACACAGAGTTTCCTTCCAGATGCTAGTACGGGGCAATCTCCACAGAAGAGCAGGTTAAATGCACGACCATACCCCACATCAGAGAATCTGCATGTACAATTTGAAAGTGCCAACATGTCACATGATCAGAAAATGTCACTCCAATGTCCAGTGTCTCCATTACGTAATCCCTTTAGTTCACCGTCATGACCTCTATTGTGTTCTCTGTATTGTTAATTTGCTCTGCAAGATTAATATCATTAATCATTAATATCACAGTTATGGATATGTCTCTTTTTAAAGATAATAAACAAAAAATTCCAAATGGTCTGAATACAGTGACTTCAACATGATAAACTTGGAATGATTAACTGAACCTGGATTCAACAAAAACAAAACTCTCTCAAACTCTTATACAAGTCTTCATGGAACGGAGGTCCAGCTAAATAACATTTGGTTTGCAGTATTTTTATTATTCTTTTTAAAAAACATTTTTTTAATATGCTGTCCTGGAGTCACCTTTTATGAATATCAGAGCATAAACTACCACCCATTTAACTAAAAACTGCCAAGACATTAAATTACTTTCTCCATCGAATAAATCGGGCACAGCAACATTTGAGAGCAATCGAAAAAATACCCTTTGCTTAAAGTGAATGTGGGGGGGAAAAAAGTGAACGAGGGGCGAGCAGTCCAAGAAAACAGCATGTGCTGTACCTGATGTCCTTATGCTCCCGCTCCTTTAATGTCTGTGAACCGTGCTACGGGCCGCACAACAACGTGACACAAACAAATGGTAAACAACACGTATCATCGTGTTCACATAAAGCCCCCCGGATCACCATGAAGAGGCGCTCTCCTGACCGGAAAGGCCAGCCCTACACATATGCGCATAGACACAAAGGCAGTAGAATCTGTTTACACGAGAAAGCACGGCGTTCAGCTGCAGCGCGGCCCGCGATTATCAGGTATAGCACGACCGTAAAACAGCAGAGCCGTCTCTACACAACATGGCTAACACACTGACCTACTGTAAATCTCACAGGCTAATCTTCCCAAAGGGACCCATTAGCAGACACGCAGGAAGTAAGCGGGTGCGAGCCACATCTCTTTCCCCCAGTCCGACTGCAGCATGCCAGTGCCAGCGTAGTGTGCAGTCTGCCTGCATCTAAAAGACAACACTTTAAGAGCCCAATTCTCACCCTGTTTAATAGGCTCAGGTATAACCTGATTTTTCTCATGCCTGTCGCCAAAGAGAAGGCTCGAACGATCTGGGTCTAGATATAACCAAAACAACAGCACTTCAAAGAGGGAACATGCGCCTTGTACTTCCCACAACACTACAATATTATCATCTGTGCAAGGAAGCCATGCCACTTTCATTGGACCCAATAACCCTAAACAGACACAGAGCTCAAGGATACAAAAGACAGGCTGCAAAGTAGGATGTACATTACACCAAATAACCAGACGGAATCATTCTTTCTCATTTAAATATGGATTCGGCTTCAATGAATTGATACGCAGAATCAATAAAAGAAACACCTGCTAAACTGTTTTTTGTATCATATAATAGCGACAAAAAGAAATGAATAATAATTCTACACCGCAGCCAAATATGAAAAGCCCCAGGCATGCATCCACAACCACAATTCAAACTTTAAAAAAAATAATTTATTTAAGCCGTCTTTCAACGTGACCAGTAGAATTAATGTTCAGAAATGAACAGCGGTCTACCGAGCTTGTTAAAATAGTGTTCAAGCCTGCAACTGAACAAGGTTTTCTTCTGTGTGAATTCTGTCACCAAGCGAAGATGGGACAATTAAGCCGATATTCCACATTTAATAGCCCCTGCAAACATTTGTGTGGCTAAGAGTGTTAATGAAAAACCCATTACGACCTCATTAAAACGCTGAAATTATTGAAGCAATCGGAAACCACTCTACACCACTTCAGTAGGCCGTCACTGCAGATGCTTTGGAGTTTAAATACATGGAATAAGACAGAACACTTATTTAAAGTTTTAAGGAGTTTGCAGTTTTCTACTAAATTTAGCTGTAGAAAACAAGTGAAATCCAGAGCCTTGTCTCCAGTAGTCCTCGTTAAGAGAGTGATTTAAGAAAACACACTCAGCATAACCAGTATTATATGGCCTCAGTCTGAACTCAAATTGCAATATACACACCAGTTTGTACCAGTAGAGGAAATAGCTTTCTGAGTGACTCTTAAAGAATGCCACCCCCTTTGTGAGCGGCAGAGTAAAGTTTGGTGGATAGAAGTGAGTGCTATAGAGGAAAAGCCCCTGCAGACTCCGCATCGTCCAGCCCAACTTCCTCAGCAGGACTGGCCACAGTTACTCTGAGATACTGTGAGTTTAGCATTATCTTCAGACAAAGTTAATGGAGCAGGGGCTGCTACACATTCCAGATATGGAGAGCCTCAGAAAACAACATCAAAGACTTATTGCTATCGGACATCTCTGTGATTGTTACACAAGAAATATACTTTTTTTTTTTATTGCGCTCCTCTCATGAGATTTTAGCCTCTACTTCTACCTCTCATGGCTCATCTTAGACTGTGAGGAACAGAAAACAGCTCCTGATTGGCCAGTCCTGGGCAGCCTAGGGCTGACGGCTTGACGAGTAAGGGTCTAAAGAGAGGGGAGAAAAAGGGTTTCTCTTCCAAAAAGTCACTGATAAAGGCTAACACAGCAGAGCGTAAACAGCACTGCAGCGGCTGAATGCTGGCATTATACCAACGCTCCACGGGACCACGGGAGCCACATGAAACCCGAAACTGTAAAAAAGTGCCTATTGTGTCCTGTGCCAGCCGAGCCGCAGTAAAACTCCAGCTACGACTCTCGCCTGAATGACCTCAGAGCTTCATTTGCATATGAAAGGTTCTCTGGGCCCACCCTCCCGCCCACACCTCCAGAGTTACAGGAAGTCTAAGGGACAGAAGCACGTATACCTACAACTGTACTTAACCTTAAGGCGTAAGAGCACAAATATGTGATTAGAATGTTAACTGAACATTCTAATGCTGATGTAACAATCACTGCTGGTAACTGAAATCAATGGAGTTCTAGAACACTGGTATTCCAAAAAACCTACTCTTCAAAGGATTAAAGGCACACTGACCTCACTGCCTGGTGTTTTTCCAGGATGGTATCATTTACCCACGACTGAATAGCAGTGCTCTAACAAAACAATGTTGGGTTGGTGAGATCATTTCTTGTGCGATATTTCACCTACTCAGTGACACGTGCTAGTTTGTACATGGCTCAAAATTCCTTACAACCAAAAGGTTTGATTTAGCGTATAGCTCCTATTTTACCCACATTTCAATCCAAGCATTAGACCCCTTGAAAACCATATCCCACACACAAATGAAACAAATCAGGTCCCACTACAGTGGAATTGTTCAGCTTTACAGCCACTGTGCAAATATAGCACTTGATATTATGTCATATTGGGTGTGAATTATCATTGTTTGGGACTGCTGGCAATCATGTAAAAGTCTCTGAGGGTCAAGGACAATCAGCTGCCTGAGTCTGGCACAAAGTGGTGTGCAAACGACAGTTTTATAACGCTGTCTATTATAAGCGCACAATGTTCACAGTCCAGTCACAGAGAATATACATTTTCAAAGACCTGCGTTGCAGAGAACTACGCGTTTCACGGTGCAGGAGACACATGATGAAGCCATAAACGTATTCCGGGAAAGGAGAGTATATCCTTGCAGCATTCCCAGGCCTCCGCTGTCATGTTCACTGCATTAAAACCCGCAACTGCTCCAATGTTACGAGGCTGAAGTTGAGTTTGACACACTTGCTCTAACGTATAAAAAGCAAACGAGCGTGCCAAAGTTCAGCCAGAACAGGGATCTCAAACTGGAATCCTGGAAGGCCGCTGTGTCTGCTGGCTTGTGATATGTCCCTGTACTTAAGTGCTTAATTTAAGTCAGTGATTAAGTTCAGCCAGAGGTTTGGTTACAGACAGTCCAATGATGGGGTGGGGGGTGGAGACAACACATTGTTCACTTTGGGCAGCTTTGTAGCAGCTGGCACATTTGTTTAAGGGGTGTGCGCAGTGTGAACAGACCCACGCGGACATGTGGAAAAATAAGGAACTGCGCGTGGGAAACGTCTCCAGCGGGAGCTCCGACTGCTTCTCGCCAAGCGGCCGGACTGAGTCACATCCACGCATTCAAAACAGCCCTCACTCGCTCATTCAAGAGCCCACAAAGTGCTATAACGCATTATTTAAAACACATTTGCATTTTCACTCTGAAACATTCATGCTGTTGCGGTATAATCTCATTCTCTCCATCGTCGGTGGTTTCGGGAGATCGTTACATATTTTTTACATTCCCAGCTGTGCTCGTGGATTGTGGTCATAAAATAAATAGTCTGCATTGGTGCTTTCATACCCCCTTGACTGAAAAAAAGACAATAAATCATCATGCTGTGGCTGTGCACATACAATAGTGTGTGATAGCATAAACCTCAGGGAACACATCGTACAGCATTTAAAATCAACAGATGATGCAACAATTAGCTAGCATGTCTGCAATGATGCCCTTATTTTCTCAAGACATGCTGCTTTCCATCATGATAACACTGTCAGTTCCCACAGACATCGGAGAATGCCATATATTCATTCTGAAGAAAAAAAAAAGCACAGAGTTGTACAATTACTGTTTCATCCACGTATGAAATGGAAGTGACATGTTGATTAGAATTTATATTCCTAAACTTACAGTACCGTACATGCACTCTTCTTTTGTTAATTTGTCATACATACAGTACACACAGATTTTCATAATCTAATACTGTGCCAGGAAAGCACCACTGTTTAAGCCTGCATTTCCAGCCCAATCCGCTTGAGTTCTCCATTATCTCTACCCGACTGTGTCCTTATGCTGGCCCAGAAAGGCCTCTGTTCCATTCCCTTCTCACCAGCCAGTGATCAGCATCTCATAGTCCTCTCAACACTCAGGTGTGGCATGAGGCTGAGTTAGCCAGCTAACAAGATGGGTTTGCGTTTGATCATATTTGATCGTATTAAGATCATACCATATTAAACTTGAAGATGTGGCTTGAAGCGGAGATATCCCGCTAATGCAGTTCAGGCAGACTGAGTTCTGAATCTGAACCAACTTTGAGAATCAGACGCCATCATCTCTGGAATGGAGAGTAAACATTCGTTTGTCCTCCTGCAGAAATGTGCCTGGTCCCGCTCAGGACTACAATAGAGTAAGACCTACCCAGTGAATGAAAGAACAGATCCCTGGAAGGAATAAGCGACTGCACAGGATCTGCACGTATGACTGATGTACCGAAAAGTGTCGCTGCAAACTGCCTGGTGCTCCAGCCCTTTCCATCTGCCCTGGAGTCAGCCACCCTAGGTTCCCTTGGAAACGTGATTCCGCACGGAAACCCGAGTCTACGCAGGCCGTTTGTGAGAACAATCGCAGGAGGAAAACGGTCAGATGTTCCAATTTATGAATGGGTTCCATGTTCAAAAAGAACATCTACTGTATCAATACATGCAAGACACACGTTTTTGGTCATGAGACTAAAATAATTAGGCTCTCTCTACAATGACTTTGCTGGCTTTTAAACTCATTCAAACTGAAAAACAGATAATGTATCTGTATCTGGAGCACCAATTGAAGCCCATATTAATGTGAATGACAAATTAATAAACTGATGCCATCACTGGCTCTCCTCAGTAGACTGCACAGAAGATAAAAGGCAGATTCTGGGTGAACAGCAATCTTTGGGAACATGTCTTACCCCTTTCACATACAAAACCCGGGATTGACACGGGATATTGAACACGGGTTCAACCCGCATTTGACCCATAAACCACATTATGGTCACGGGTAAGTCCCGGGTCCTCGCCGTTCACACAAGACCCGGGTCCGCAAATGTACTTCTGTACAGGTTCTGTTAGTGATTTCCTAGCCAGGTCTTGTGGGTCTAGATGCTGCCGTCAACATTCCTCATATAATACTTCACAGACCATAAAAAATACAAGCATTCACTACGTAGCATAAGCTCTGATTCATAGCAGAGAGACCAATAGGAATTTATTGCATGGTGTACAGAGGTCTTATTCTTATTAGAATCAATATGTTACCATGGGGACAGTACAGGTTGAGCGATATAAAAGTGACATACCACAATGTGAAATAGATGATGATGGTCTGAACTGGAAAACTCTCTACACCTGTTTTCACTTAATCACTAGAGTGCTGGCCTGTGTTAATGAAGAAAAAATACAATCCATTATGGTGATATAACATGTCTATGACATAAACACCCAATGCTTTACTTATTATTCACACAATTACCAGAGACAGACAGACAGACAGACAGACACAGACACAGACACAGACACACACACACACACACACACACACACACACACACACACACACACACACACACACACACACACACACACACACACACACACACACACACAGCTTTCACTGACTAGCTAGACTGTTTAATGCATCGCCAACATAACAATTAAGTATTTAGTGGAAAGGATCATAGTGACATTTTTATAGCCTGGACTAGGCTAATTAGGCCTGGGCATCTAAAAAGACGGCTGCTTTCATCACTGTACCCAATAATGCTGAGGTCTTCAATAATAAATAACGCCTTTCTGGAAAGATATCAATGAGATCCAAACGGAGCAAGGACCAAATTACAACAATCAATGCTAATAAAACTTTTTAAGTGAGATCTAAAATTGGGATAGGAAAACTATCAGGAAAATCTTCAGTTTCTATTAAATATAGATTGTAAATTGAATTGGATAAATATAGGCTAATCTATAATCTGTGAGCTAGCTAGATTATGGAGTAGAATTCCTGAATGTAAGGCTTGTGTAGCACATTGTCCAGTTCTCCAGCGTTATACGGCTTGTTAAAAACCAAAGGCAAACATTGGCAACAAGTGGTGATGGCGATAAAATGAGTGTGGGCAATAAACACTTGCATTAAACTCAGAGGGAACATTGAAACAGTGTACGTATCGAGTATTGCCAGTTTATTATACATTTTTAATAAATGGAATGTGTGACTTGTCCCTGTTTGATGCTTAATCAATGATTCCGTTTAATGATTAACCAATCGCTAATGATAACAGATTATATGCATATGATGCATGCATATGATAAAAAAACTGAAATGGCATAATTGGGTATGTTACTTCCAGGTTCATACCAGGGATGATGATAAATTATGGAAAATATCATACGCTGGTTCATACCCTTTAAGGTTCTACTGTATCTTACTAAGATATGAATATAATCAAATTTGTTTGGAAGTAGATTCCAGTAGATGGGAGAATCTATTAGAGCAAAAGCAGTTCTCACCAATTCACCAGCAAACTGTCATGTTCCCCAGGATCTTCTTTCAGAACATCATAGGTAACTGGAACATTGCATTGGCAGCTAGTAGCAACCCACATAAACAAGGAATGTTTTGGGAAACATTGCATATTGCGATCTATCTGGACCATCAAAGTTAAGCCACTTATCTGTCACACAAAATCCCTTGTTGAAACGACACATATTTGTTTAATCTTCTTTACCCGTATGCCTTTGCATACAACAGTCAACATTTTTCCTTAGTCTGCTTTTTCCACTGATGGTACAGAAAGGTTTATATTGTGCATTTGCACACATCAGACAACTGGTACATGGCAGACAGTCAGGGGCAATATAGTGGGTATAAATAAAATGTTTGTACATGAATCACTTGCGGTAAGTGGGTGGTGGCAGTATAAATGGGAGGGGGTTTAGTGGGACTCCTGTATCAGAAATGGAAGGTGCCATAGATTTAATTTTGGGTAGCTGCTTAGACGTTAGACGAGATTCCAAGCCCAACTATGGATCCATCTTATTCTCAATCCATTTTCAATTCTGATTCTATACACCAGAGAAAGAAGCTGCAAATGTACACAGTGTAACACAGTGTAACACAGTGCAACACAGTGCAACATAGTGCAACCTATTGAATAAAATAACCTTAACTAAGCATGGGACATTATATCTATAATTAACACCTGTCATAAAAGAATACAAAAAAATAATTCTAAAACTACAACTGGTTCAAGACGAGTTATGTTGAGAAAAGCTCAGCCTTTGTCTGTTCTAAGTTCCTGCCCAGGGTCCAGATACAACACTGACTACAAATGTAGGAAAATTACTCCCATAATTTTCTGTATATCTTAGCCTTAATTACATGCACGGCCAACATCATGATCCTTGCTAGTTGCTGCAATCAAAGAAAGGTACGCAGATATAAAATGGTGTGCAGGACCTGCTGGGCACCACCCCCTCACCCAAGCCACCATTAGGTGCTCTGCTAGGGTGATAACGTCCAATCATAAGGACAGAACTGAATATAAAGACTAATGCATTTCGCTGTATTTTTGGTCCAGTCCCAACATTCTCAGTGACACATACAGTACTCTGACAGCTGCTGACAGATGGATGGATGGATGGCTGAATGGATAGCGATATAGACAAACAAAGTTAGATATTATTAGTTTACAAATGTACAGCCCTAAAAGAAAAAACAAAGCAAATAGTCTACAGTAATAACGATAAATAGGCGATACCCAGAAATCATACTAATGAAGCCAGCTAGGTTTATATATAAAACCCAAAGTCTGAGTAAAAACCAAGCCAACGCCAAGCACGGCTCATTTAATTTCAACAAAAAGCCATGTCGTGAGAGACCAACAGGAGTGTAGAGGTTTTCAAACGATGGCCATCGCCTGAGCAGCTCATACAGGAAGTGCTCGCCAGTGCTAGTCTCACCAGTACTGAGATGATAAATTGAAAACGTGGACTTCCTGACAGGAAGCTGTGTCCCTCTGCAGGGTCCAGGCTCCGAGCCAAGACTCTCCTCTCTTCTGGGAGAGAGGGCAGGAGGGAGGGAGGGCGAGAGAGATAGAGAGAAATGGAGATAAATGAAGAGAGAGCAAGAGAGAGAGACAGAGAGAGACCTAACTATTGCAGGGGTGACTAAGGGTGTATCTGGGTATAAACCAAACAGAGAGTGGGGATGGTTGTAATTATAATATATAATGCATATGATTGATGCACAATCATATTACCCATAGTTTTTAATATATGATTGATGAACACTCACACGTGCATGCACCCACGCTCATGCGCGCGCACACACACAGTCGTAATCACCAAAAACCTCCAGATGAACATCATACTTGACACCTAAGGATTTCAAAATAGGTAGTTTAATCAGAAATGGTTTCTTGTCACTATGTGAAAATAAGCCAGCTTTATGAACCATAATTATATATATATATATATATATATATATATATACACACACAGTGTCGTCCACTATTATTGGCACCCCTGGTAAAGATGAGTAAAAAGGGATATAAAAAATTCACCGTTTGGTCAATTAGCTTAATGTCACACTGAAAAAATGAGAAAAATCCAACCTTGTGGATTAATCCACTAATTGTGGAGGGCACTGTATATAAAATACAACATTTAATTGAAGTAAATTTAGTCTGAGAAAAAATAAATCCCTCATCAAGAAATAATTATTTTTAACAAAACCATGTGTGCCACAATTATTGGCACACCTATTCTTATGAACAAAATGTAACAGGCATTTTTTCCATTTATATTTTACTTTTTCAAGTTGATCAGAGTGTTTAGGAACTTTCAAGCAGTAATC
>CM056380.1:65931046-66014196 GCA_029718625.1 Synaphobranchus kaupii
TGGCCTCTACAGATTATTGACTGGAACAAGGAGTCTTCAAGTAAAAAGATACATTTTTTAAATATCACAGAACATCTCCAAAAAAAATTAAATAAAAAAAAAAAAAAAAAAAAGGCAATTTCCTACCATATGGTCAGCACTGGGTAAACAACATGAAAGGCAAACGCCCTGTTTGGAAAGATCTCTAATAATGTCATTTCACAACACCCAACAAAACAAACCTGAAATATGTACAACTTCTCTATAAACTTGGCTCTTTGCGGGGAGCTAGAGAGATGATAAACTACACAGTTCTGGGGTGTATCTCCTCCCTCCCTCTCTCTACCTAGAGAGGGTTAAGTAGACGGAGCTGCTATAGGGTAGCAGCACCGAGCGACTGCTTTAGTTGAACCTTCAGGCATGTCTGAAAATCTTTGATCCATTTACAATTCAATCATGTATTTCTGAGAAGAGGGAAGGACCAAGCGGGGCACCAAACAGAATGATGCAAAATACAGACCCTTCTGCAGTGACAAAATAGCCAAAACTAGAAAACAGGAGTATGGATCAATATCTTTTGTTCACTTTTTGAAATTATAGGACCTCAGATTCTGGCCCAAATATTATTTCACTGCATTTAGTATGGAAAATGTCTCATTTTAGATGCAAACAACAACAAGAATAGATTTGAAATGCAATGAAGATGCAAAGACTTGAAATGGGCCAGATTCTACAGAGGCTGAGCAGCAAAGTAACTCAAAATTACAATTCAAAGTCCTGTATACAGAAACTCAAAAGAAATAGCAATGGACTAGTGACTCAACAGATTCCAAAATGACAAAAAGCACTGAGATACATTCTCACCACTGAAAGTAGCACAGAACTGACCTGGAAAATATATTCCTCTGTGACCAGGGACCAGGATATTCCCCTCACCTGTCCTGTGTGGGAGAAATAAAATGAAAATAAAAATCACTAATTTCACCAGTTCCTGCAGATCCCCTGCTCACATTGCGTGAAAGAGCAGCTAAGTGCTGCTCCACGACAGAGTGTGCGTATCTCTGCCTCTTCTTTGCCTTCTGCCGTTTGAGAGCTGACTTGAGGGCAGACAGGGGGCTGGATCCGGTGAAGGGATCCGTTAGAGAGTGTGGGGAGTGGGAGCGGTTTCTGGTCAGGGTCTTTTGTGGAGGGGGGGGGGGGGGGGGGGGGGGTGGAGCACAGACATGCCGATTAGCATTCTTCAGGCACATGCTGGGACAGCCGTAAGAGCCAGAACTTTTTTATTTCTTTTTTGGCTCAATGCCTTTTGTTCTTCTTCTTCTCTTTTTTTTTGTTGGCCTCAGAACTTTACGGCCCATTCTGTGAGGCACGGGGAGTATTGGAAACAGGGGGGGTTTGCACTCGAGCATGTGTAACCGGGTTACGAGGCGAAGGTCTATCTGCCTCAAACCTGAACGCAGCACATTCGTCAAGTTGGGCGTTCCATTAATCCTGTCGGTTTTGCAAGTCTGGACAATGCAAAGGAGCGGGAAACGAAGAGGCCTGGCGGCTTTCGACCTGACGGACAGAGAGGCCACGCTCCTCCCCCAACCTGACTCCAGTACTGCCCCCATCCCCCTTCTGGGGCTCTAACCAAACTCTGTATGGGGGTCAAAAAAAAGGGGGAAAAAAAAGCCTCAATTTCCAACTGGGAGGACTACGAGCAGCACAAGCAGGATTAAGCAGCGTTCCACACTCACACAAACCCACACATTTGCATACATTTGATCTTAACTGAAGCAGACTAACCCTCCGAGGGCACACTCACTCACTCACTCACTCACTCAGCCACGCAGTAATGAGTCAGCTCTAATGCTGCATCAACACAAAACACTGCAGTATTTATTCATGGACCTTGTTTCTTCACTTTTCCATCTACAAAACTCAGAAAAACATAGGATTTGGAAACAGGAAAATATAATAATCTGGCAGGAAGCATTATCAGCCTGGCCAGCTAATAGCCGTTTTTAGTGAGCCAAGAGGGAAAAAAATAAAAAATAAAAATACACATATCCTTGGCTGCCTCTGCATCCTTTGTACTGCAACAACTCATGGCAACATTATATGGGCCTATGTTTACATCTACATTTATACTAAATGCATCTACTACTTTCCAGTAACGAAAGCAACTCACATTTAAAATAAAGATTATTCTACAGTCCAACACAAGTGAAATATCTATGGCATTTAAAAACAGCCTTTTAAGATTGTGAATTGTACAGTTATGGTTTATAAAGTGCTGCTGGTGCATGAAGGTCAGGTCAGTTTATTGAGTTAAATTGTTCATGAAAGGCTATTAAAATGGAAATCGATTATTCAGTCTTCTCATTGACTTCAGTGCATGGACCCTGATCTGCATGGACATACCCATTAAGCGCTGCTTTATTGCTGCCATTTTAAAAACCCTTTTGAAGTGTTGTTTCCCTCTTTCACCAACAAATGACAGAGAATGTTTATTAGAACAGTCAGGCTGCTAAAGTTCTATATCAGGGGTGGACAACCCTGGTCCTGGAGTGCTGCTGACGTTTCTGGTTTTTGTTCCATCTGAGCTTGATCACAACAATTTGATGATTAAAAGTATGTGCCTTCAGAATGGTGAAACGCAGAGTGCCTCCAGCACGTTTACCTGCATACAGTTATGTAGTTATAGATTTAGATGGAGCACAAACCAGGACAGTGTCTGGCACTCCAGGACCAGGGTTGCCTATCCCTGTTCTATATTATTGTTATATATTATTATACAACAATTAGTTCCGGTAAAGTAATTTGAACGGGCCAGAGGCATTCCAAGAGTGCTGATATACAGCACTCAAACTTTTTACTGTAATGTATCACTCCGCTTTGTTTACATTCTAATCGTCACATTGTTGAAAAAAACATATTTTGGGCTGACAGTTTACATGCTGCTTACACCAACATGTTTAGCCTGTGGCCTTGTGCCTATGACTGAATCACAGCCGTGTTGATATGCACTATAACATCACTCGCTTAATTCCAACACGCTACTCACTAGGTGAGGTTAAGAACAACAAGAACTTACCAAAGCACTGAAACTTGGCAGGCTTTGCACATTCCTTCACCTGTATGGACACTACGGTAATGAATGGTATCCTGTAAATAACAGTGAACTTTGATTAAGGTGGGGAAAATAAACAAGTGACTTGATAGCTGCTCCATGTATACTGCCAATATCAAAATAAAGAGTAGCCTATATTCCTGGCAAAACCTATACTACAGTGTAGTACAATGGTTAGGGAAGTGGGCTTTTGTCTTGTAAAGGTTGTGAGTTTGCTTCTCTGCTGGGGTGCTGCAGTTGTACCCTGCAGCAAGCTACTTAACCTGAACTAATTCAGAAAATTTCCAGCTGTAGCAATGGACATTGTACAAATGTAATCTGTGTAAGGGGCTCTGGATAAGCACATCTGCTCAATCTGTGAGAAATATAAGCTTTTGGCTTCCACCACAACCTCAAGTTATTATTTTCCTCTTTCCCTCCTCCTGCTCGCTCCTCTTTTTAATCCTCTCTCCATCCCACATTTTGACTCTCACCGCTCACGTCTCCTCTGCTGTGCTCCTCATAAGCCAAGCTGCAGTCTCAAACTCCGACTTCATTACCTTCATTATCCATCAATCTCTTCTATTGTCCGCCTGCTCAGATTTAAATGTCAATTCCCCGAATCCTCGTCCGCTTTCAGTTAAGACGCCTTGCCTGGTACCCATAACCTAACGTCTCTGCTAATTCACACCCTCTTCTCCGTGCTCCTTCGCATTGGGACAGGACGGTATTTGCAAGTAAAATTATTTTTGGGACGTTTGAGTGCTGTAGTCTTTTCACTCGGCTTGACAGGTAAGAAGAACAATATTTTCAATCCTTTAAATCAATCTCTCACAACTTTTATATCATATTCCACTGACCTACGCTTGACCTATTTTGTCTATAGTCCAAGAACCCAGCTGTGAACTAGGGCTACAACAGTTAATCGAACTAATCGATAAAAAAAAAAATCATCGATTAAATTTTCCCCCACGTTGATTAGTTGATAATAAAAAAAAAGAATAAATTTTTTTAAAATTTATTATTTTTTTAATAATCTCTCCAAAGCGCTCATCTCGCGGTGAAACGTTTTGCCGCCATTTTCGACATTCTATCTGAAAATGGCCGAAGAGCCCCGAGCCTCTGCCATCCCTGCCCCAAGAGATGGGAAAGGAGGAGGGGTAAAATGGAGGGAGGGTAGAGAGAGGGGAAGAAATTGAGGGTGGGATGGGTGATTGGTTTGTTGTTTGTTAAAAATGTATATTTAATTCAATAAAAAATTAATTATTATTTATTTTTATTATTAATTTTTTGATGAAATTATATGACATTTTTGTTCAGATCTGTCATTGTTATATCAATAAATTGTTCTGTTTTGAGAAAAAACCGTGCTTCTCGATTACTAGATTAATCGAAAAAGTAATCGATAGACTAATCGCTAAGAAAATAATCGATAGTTGCAGCTCTACTGTGAACCCCTCTGCTCCTTACTGGCAGCTGGCAGAGACCGTCTACAGCACAGTTCCATAATCTCCTACATCTTTTCACATATATCGTCATTTAAGGCTGTTTCCTTTCAGTTATAAAACTGAAAAATACCGTTAATACTCTCTCATCAAGAAACCCAATCCAGATCCCAGAATCATATCACATTTCAGCCCTGTCTCGCTACTTTTTCCTGTCTCCAAAACCCTCCAGCAGCATATTAATCACAGTCTTTGACATTCTTTTCTTTACCCTCTCTGCTTTCTACTCATCTCAATAAATAAATAAATAAATAAATAAATAACCAAGAAAGGCTGGTGGACTGTCCCGGTGACTTCTGGGAAACTTTAAATACATCTCCATCGATGACCTGCAGCGGTTTAAAACAGCAACACCCAACTATGAATTTTCAGCTCCTCGCTAATTTTGCACAGCATTTTCCCTTGTTTTGCAGATTAATTTCAGAAGGCTCTGTGCATTTCTGCATTCTACAACACTGAGGTCATTACACAATGTGTCCGCATACAAGCCTCCCTGTGATGTTAATAGTAGATGAGAGTGAAGACCAGCGTTCTTGTGGCAAATGAGAAAAAACAGGGTGAGGGAGGTCAGTGAACTTGACCCTTGCACTCTGTCCTTTGACCTCTGCAACATGGGTATCCTCGCTGTGTTATAGAAGACAATCTGAACTTGTAGTTGAGAAACTACCTCAGCATAGCACTATTGCTAAAGCCTCTTGGAATATTTCTATTTACATTGTTATTTGGATACAAATCAATGGCAATTCTGTGGCAGATTGTTTTCAGATTTTTCATTTGCAGTGTCATATTACTTCCAATAGCTTTGTTGAGAATCACTCACCAATGCCTACCATTTTTTTCAGAACTTAACTTTTCACACACACAATCTTCTGAGCAAAGTTTTCAGAGGAGCAACCGTGGACATGTTTTGATTCTGTCCCAAATGTTCATGCTACATTTGAATGCTGATAACAGTTTATGTGCTCATTTCAACATCTTAAAATAATTTAGAGTTCTTGTTCTGGGCAAGCACAGTGCTATTACCCTTGGAGGGTGAAAACTTCAGTCCATGATGCAAGGGACTTTAGGTTATGTCCTTATTAGATCCAGGCTGTTACGACATTAACATCTCCAGATGGCGATTCATTAGTCAGAAAGAAAATACACGTGGCAGTCTCAATGTCTTAGATTTCATGAGCTAATATCTAAAACTAGCCTGATTTATTAAAGATAATTAAATAAGCTACAGAGAAAGAAGACAGAAGTCCTCAGCTTGCGTGTGGATTGTGGTGTGCCGCAATGACCTTATTTTCAGTTCAGCAGGGCACTCATGATACAGACAAATTACGGCAGAATTTAGGTTGGGGAACAGCCAGGACAAACATTACAGTGCAAAAATACGTCTACATTTTTGACAAGTTCAGTCGCTGATATTCAAAGAACACCTACAGCAGCTGGCAATTTTCTCCTATTGAATTTCCCCAAATTCACTCCTTTTTTTCCATTCTGTTTTGTAATTTTTATTGTTGTGCTCTTTTTATATGGACGCGGATTATTGGCATGTGACGAACACAATATTCCTGAAAGACATTTTGACTCAACTGGTGTAAGTACTCTTCCTTGTGGATGCTGATGGGAGTGCCCCTTATATCTAGTCCATAAAATGGCATTTCTGAGAAATGCCGTCAAGAATAATGTTCCTGGACTCACCAATTAGTACCAAGTATCAAGTAATCTGAGATTTTCAGTTAAATATGTATCAGGTTTAAAATAAAGCTGAGACACGGATTATAAAATACTCCAGGTTTATTCTAAAATAGTTACTGAATGGATATTCATTAGGTAATCACATGAATCGACAACTGGGTAGAAATTCTCGCTGGGTTCAACTGTTTGACCGCTAAAGCAATCAAAAAATATTCATTTCTGCGTTGTATCAATAGAGGAAATCAAGGATTACATTACTACATACAGTGCCCTCCACTATTATTGGCACCCCAGGTAAAGATGAGTGAAAAGGGTTATAGAAAATTAACCCTTTGGTGAATTAGCTTAATCTCACATTGAAAAAATTATAAAAATCCAACCTTTAATTGAAGTAAATTTATTATGAGAAAAAAGAATCCCTCATCAAGAAATAATTATTTTTAACAAAACCATGTGTGCCACAAATATTGGCACCCCTGCATTTATATGTAGAATAAAGTAATCATTTTTAATATTTGGTCACATATCCTTTGCATGCCATGCATGTCTCTAAATAACGTCTCTGCATTTTAATGGATCTCTATGGGAATTGGGGGGGTGGGACTAGATTTAGCTGTAAATTACACTGGAACAGTATGGAACACATGGTTGGCTAAATGGCTCTAAGTCATCAAGGGTCTGACGTATCAAACAAGCCCTAAACCATCACTCTGCTGCCAGAAATACAGTAGATATGGATGGATAACTTGAAGGGTTTCTTCTCCTGACTTATTTTTCCATAGAGTTCAATAGGAAAATTTGTCAGGAGAAACAACTCTTCAAGTTATTTGTCAACCCATAAAGTGATCCATCCATATCTACTGCATATCTGGCAGCAGAATGATGGTTTGAGGCTCATTTGATGCCTCAGACCCTTGATGACTTACAGCCATTTTACCAACCATGTATTCCATACTGTTCCAGCATAATTTATGGCTAAATCTAGTCCCACCCCAAAATTCTCATAGAGATCCATTGAAATGCAGAGACGTTATAGTATCACTTGTAAGAGTACCAGAAAATAAGATATCAAGAGTCTTTTGATGTTGTTGGGTCACAGACATCAGGAAGTCATGGCATGCAAAGGATATGCGACCAAATAATAACTTTATTCTATATATAAATGCAGGGGTGCCAATAATTGCATCACGTGGTTTTGTTAAAAATAATTATTTCTCGATGAGGGATTTTTTTTTCTTCTCATAATAAATTTACTTAAAGGTTGGATTTTTCTAGTTTTTTCAGTGTGAGATTAAGCTAATTCACCAAACAGAATTTTTTATAACCCTTTTTACTCATCTTTACCAGGGGTGCCAATAATCGTAGAGGGCACTGTATGTAGTGATTTTGGCATTTGGACCCCATATGTTAAATTTAATTTATGATAATATTGTTTATAGACTTGGCTAAACTTCTCACTGACCTACCCTATTAGCTAGCTGTAATTTCATAAGGCCTTTCAGTCTGCAGGGACATGCCATTAGTGCAAGGCATGCTCTGATACCAATGGAGAACCAACAGTGAAATAAACCAACAGGTATTTAATATCAAGGAGGAAGAACTAACATTGCTACACCCAATGTTAACACAGCTACAGCTCCCCAGAATATCTGACAAAGAATCAGATACATTTAACAAGCCACAACAAAATAGTTGACTTCATTGAGTCACCGGTGAGGGATGCGAACGGTGGCGGGTTTACTGGCCGCAATCTAATGGCTGGACAAGTGAAACAGAAAAAGGATTAGCTGTATTACACGTATAATCAAACCGCTTTGGAGAAGAGAACTGCGCAATTCTCCCCCCGACAGAGAGAGGTTGTGAAGGGTAAACTTGGTGACGTCACATTTTTCTAAATTCAGTTTGCCATGGACTTTATCCAACACTTGGACATTATCAAGTTGAAATTGACACATATTTTCTCTCTATATGATACCATTACAATCTTTCCAGCTGTGGAACTGCTCAACTCTTCGCGGCTGTTCAGTGAACCAGTTTTTATATAAGCTTACCTGCCTCGTCTTTGGTCAATTACCCGTTTCCCAATAACAAATTTGCAAAACTACAAAATTAAGTAAATTTGTATCAACAACATTTTGCATGTTTTCGTTTGAACAACAACTGTTGTACACTGGCATCCTAAAAAGTGAACATTTTAGGAAAAATTTGCCCCAAAGACCATTAAACCTTAATAAAATAAATACAGCAAAGCACACAGAAAGCTTTAATATGACCATCATATGCACTTGACAGATAACCAAGTTACCATGTTGTAAGTAATTCCAAGTAATCTACTCTAACAGGAACTCATACGTCACTATCAACAAACACTTCAATTGTTGGCAACTAACCAATCATCATCTAATTTCTGAAATAGCTGTGTTCACAAGAAAGACATTTTAACTTGTGCATTATAAATAAGGCTTCTGTCATTGCTGAACAGTGTCTGTTCTATACTGAACAGTACATTAAAGGTAATCATAAATGTTATTTTTAAATAGAGCTTAGCCTACATCTGAACTGAAAACGTATTTAAAAAATTGTCATAAATGTAGTTCTTAAACAGTGCTTATGTCTGAACTGAAAAGGCCACCAAAAGCAGTTAAACTGGTCTGTATTTACATTGCAGAGAAATGCCTAAAATCAACTACGGCAACCACAATCCAAGGTTACTTTCAAAACAATGTGCAATGTGCTATGGACCATTAATAATGGAACAATATGGCAATTTTGACAATGAAAGCGAATTATACTAAACTTCAAACCTGGTATCCACATTGCAAATACCATCTGACAACACATACAATATTGTAGCCTTTTCTGCCATAAACAACTCGTGTTCTAGGCCAATCAGGAATTCCACTTATAATGCATGCTACCTGATTCAACTCAAGAATGAAAAAACAGTAGGCTTGCAGCATCTATCATTTTGCACAAATCAAAGAGCCACATCCCTGGAATGACAGCAGCAATAATTATAAAATCAGAGGGGAATTGATTGCATAGATGGACTGATTCTCCCCATCAAACATTGCGATGATCTTAAAATAAACAATAATGCATAATAAGATGCATGAATACACTGTGTTTGTGTATGATGAAAATGCCCTGTGTGTCGATCTCAGTTCAACAGTCCTGGTAAACTTGGTATTTTCACTTCTCAAAAGCTGTAAAACAGACCCACATTTTCATTGGCTATGGTGCACCAGATCGTTCAGAAAACCTACTTTTTCTGAAACTTACAGCCACCCACTTTCTGAGAGGCAACAACAGGTCTTTCAGCAACAGTGCTGTAATTAACGTGCTTTTTCCAAATCAGCCTAATTTCTCCATGCAGGATATTACTGTGCAGAGCTGTACAATACAACACATAGATTGTGAAACGCCTCCTATGTCATCACATTAGAATTTTAACCCAATGTAGTATTGTGTGCGTTTGTGTGGGCATGAGAGAGAGAGAGAGAGAGAAAGAGAGATTAGCACACATACCTGATCACAGCAGTACTGCAATAATGCTTGGAATTTATGATTTGATAATAACTACCTATGAAATCTAGCAAACAGGAAGTGCTGTACGGGGCGTTTCTGAACGGTTTGGCTAAGTTGCAGTGGACGTGTTACTTTTAGAATCCTCCACCCAGGATGTTTTGCAACAGGGCAGATAATAATTGTGTTTCCTGAGCCCTTCAGTGGAATCTCCACACCCTGCCAGCCCAGCGCCATACGCAGCCCACAACCGCGCCTCAGGGGCAGAGGTCAAACCCAGTTACACCCCAGTTAAGCCCAGACACTGGAACATGAGATGCTATAAGGAGCTGCGCTGCTTTGAACTGCTCTGTGCTGCAACAACGCTGGATTAAACATATGACCAATTCACTTCATTTTCCTCAGACAGATTTTCATCTAGGGAAAAATGCCATTAATAAAACACACAAACAAAGAAACAGACGCACGCAAGAGATGCACATAAAGAATAATTTGCCAATCGTACGCCCGCTTTCCCCACTTGAGTGTTTGGAACCACTAGTATTGAGGATTTGGAACCACTGTATTCTTTTAATAACCCACAGGTGTAAATGGACATACCTAACATTTAAACAGAACCAATTCAAGACGGTGATAAAATGAGAGGTGGATATACATTCAGAAATGCATCTATGCCAATCCAATAGAAGACAAACAGAATTTGTGCCAATTGAAAATAAAAAGAAAATGGAAAATGATGGAACACAACTTATGGGAAACTGTTGAGCCAGATACTGAGCTTGCTCACTAGGGACTTGATACAAACAGAAACGCTGCAATAACAAAGATCCACATGAGCGAACTGCGGGTTCCACATGAGCGAACAGACCCCCAGCAAGCATTTCCTCTGCAATGGGCATAATCTCCAGAACAGCAGCAAAGCTCTGCTCACAGGGCTACAGGGACCTTAACCCTGCACATTTATTGGGACAGATGACATGCAATGCTTCATACTGCGATTTTTGGGGCGAGTGCTACTTTAAGGACCGCAGAAGATCAATCCCAACAAAGACTCACCACTAGAAACAGGTGATCAGCGATTCCAGAGCACTATTTACACAGGTGTATTGTTTCCGTTTGCACTCTACAAGCCTGTGAAGTCAAATCTTCTTTATTCTGAAACTGGCCAAGCAACTACGTAAAAAAAAAAGGCTGGTGCGAGCCATTACATTTTGTGGCCTATCAATGAAAAATGAACATGACCCAATAAAACTTTTTTTAAAAAGCTACTCCACAAGCATTTTATTGTTATTCTTCTAAAATAAGAAATCATAAATGGGAAATATATTTCACACCTTTGGATATGAAAAAAATGGATATGCCCTAATGGGCAATAGCTGGATAAAAATTCTGGAAAAAATAAATTCAACTGTTTTATACCATCAAGTAACATTAAAAAGTCAATATTTGTGCAGACACAATGTCACCACCCAATCTTGATTATGCGTAATGTAGGCCATTCAGGATGTAGGACAGTCCAAAAAATGGCATAGTTGTAATTGCATGTACGTGCAATGAGCACACAAACCTAAGTGTGATGTTTCATTTACAGCACAACTTATCTCAATGACCAAAAACTAACAATGTGACAGAAACACCAGAAATGCATGTAAAGAACATGTCAGACAAACTCACCGCTTTCTCATGTCCAACTGCATAAAGTAGGTGAACAAAAGGCTCAATGCAAGCCTGCAACTGCTGGGACTCACTTAATTACTTCTGGAGCAGGCTGGCAGCAAAGCAGTTAACCTATTACTCCACATTCCTTAGATAGATTTGAGTGAAATGTACGATCTTCTAAAATGCATTTGCAATCTTCAATGGACACTAGATAGATGTCACATTCATCGAACTACTAAAACTGAACCAGTTAAAATACCTGGCTTGTGTATGTTTGCAGAGACACGGTACAGTAAGTGTACTTCATATGCTTTTCAGTCATAGTTTGATGAGGAACGGGGTCAATTTCATTATTTTTTTATTTTTCATATAAAAAAAAAAAATAATAATATATTAGAATCCAAAGCACAGTCATATTAGTTTGATAATGTGACATCCCTGTAATCCATTCCACTGCAGCTACAAAGCACAGTCATATAATATATATACTTTCATTCAAATAAAAACTGAATACACTGCCCATAGGCAACACTCCCCAGGAAGAGGGATCACATTCAAATGTCAGCGCTCGTGTAAAACACTGAGCAATTTGCATCACAAGGACACAGTGTTTTCCCCTCAAGACACACACACTACACGTTTCTTCTGCCCAACAATCACTGTTTAGTGCTCCAACACTAGGACACCGAATGTTCCGAGGTACACTGTGGATGGTGGTGGTGATGATGATGAAGATGATGGCAGCGATGTTGGAATAACTCATTTTAGCTGTCATTACAGAGTACCACAAGACCTCAATCAGTTGACCTGCACTCAAAATGTTTAGTCTGTGTTACGGAATTGGAGCCACGTAATACTAACCAATAAATTCCATGTGTAAAACTGATAAGAATAGGAGAAAATGTGGAACAGGAATAGATTCTACTGAGTACATTTAAGTCAAGTTCAGTGCTCGAAACATGCCTGCCTTATTCATTTAAAAAAAATGGACTTTCTTGTTATGGGTGTAAGATTTAATAAACAGCTGTATGCAAAAACAAGCACTTTTCCGATTCCAACTGATTTTGGATGTCAAACCATTTCACTTTAAACTTTTAAGAAATGCGAATGCAATTTCAACAGAAAATCCTCTAAGGGACATCCTTGTAAATTAGCAGCATTTAACAAAAAAGGGGCATATTCAAAAGCATCCTTCACACACAGTCAGCTCGTAAAGATTCAGGCTACCCACATTCAAACTTTAAAAAGTATGTTTGTCAGTACAACTCACATCAAAAATGAAAGACACCTGGTTCCAAAACAGATTAAAAAGGCATTAAAATCCAGCTGTATTTGAAACAACCAGCTTTTCCTATTCAAAAGATGTCATGTTACATTTTCATGACTATTTATCCCAAGATAACAGTTCTGGAATACCAAAGAGAGACATAGGAAATACCGTTCTGTTCAAGAGACTTAAAAAAAATACCTTTTCAAAATGTAAATTGTGAGATGAGTTTGAATGGTTAATACACTACTGTTTAATGTCTGACATCGGTAACCTTAACCGACAGTGCAGTCATAAACGTTAAAAATGTGGCTGGTTCAAGGCTAAACACAAATGGACACGTTCACTGCAGTAATGAGGTTCAACCTGCAGTAGAAAACTGGACTAAACCCAGGTGAAAGCATGAGACACAGCTGGCCAATTGCTTCATTAATGATTCACTGATTTACCCATCACTGTGGGAGGTTTCAATTGATATTAATAAAATATTTACGAGGCGATTAGACCCAAATGGCTATAACTTAGTGTCAAAATGAACTGGTAATAAATGATGGGAGGGGTGTGCCGTGTGATCGCAAGCTAGCTAGCAAGTGAACGTTAGCCATGTGTTGCCGCATTACTGTAACAATTTTAATGGTCAATTTCCGTCAATAACTATGCAAATAGATATCATTACCATGTTAACACTCCCAGGAGTAAAACACAAGATGATGCGACTAGTTTGCTGCTAATGCTGGCTAAAAAGAATGAATTTCAACTGGAAAACCCCGAGAGGCTACCCGGCCATACAGACCACACTGTATGACTATCAGCATTTTAAGTCCATTTCCAAGTAAAAAGTATCGATAGCGACCTGGAGGTGCCTAATGAACCTGTAATACTGTTCTTCAACCTTAACAAGTTTACGCTGCTAACGCACCAACTTAACGTTACTTCACTACGATCCATTTATCCAACTAAGGTTAGCTTACGATGTAACGTTAGCTAGTTTTTTTTTTTTTAATTCACCCATATGAATTTAGCAGCAGACGCTATTACATAGCTATCTAGTGACTTACACACTAGCAACTTACACAAAGTTAATGAGTTATACCTAAAACTAAATTTCTATACTTCTTTATTCAATACAATACAACACTATTCTCGTTTGCACAACTTGAGTTTATCCAGAGCTAGCTAGCCAGCCAGTTAAATCTTTCCCACGATTATCCAGCCAGATTTCTAGCGGCTTGGCTATTCAGCTAGCCTAACGTATATAGCAAGCAAGGTCCATGCATGTGCTGACCGAACAACGCAACATTATCTTAGCAAACATCGATAACTAGAAATAAGCCTACAATTACAGATGATTCATGTTCATGATTATTCTTACCGAAATTATTTACCTGAAGTTGTGGATAAATTTTAGGGGGAGAAGGCGCTTTCATTCAGTCCCAGCGTAATACAGCCGCGGGTCAGCTTGTTGCTAGTGTGTACTGCTTTAATGCCACTGTTTGGCAGGAAGTAGTCACTGCCTTTCCTCTTCTTGGTTTCAACGAGAACACAATTTGGCAGTTGCTCTTAGATGCTTACAGGCACTAACTGTGACACACAGTACCAGACTGCATAAATCACGACCGGATTTGTTTTACTATTATGCTATTAGTATTCTCCGTTTAATTTATATGTCCATTATTTATGGTATTCATAACAATCGCACCGTATGCATTTCTTATAAATCAGATTTGTGTTTTGTGGCACTCACACTATTCACCTATTGTATATAAAAAATGAATACGTCGCCATGTCACAAGTAGCTACAGCATAAAAACTGTTGATTACTTGCTGGGTTTTCAAATTATGTTGACATCTACAAAAAAAGTAGTGCAGTGAGGTAACCTATGCCTATTTTCAGCAACGTTGCAGCAGTTTACCCTTAAAAGTACTATTTTGGCTGTAAAACGGTAGCCCTTGAAGGAGGAAATGGACATTGTGACCAAAGCAAAGGAGATGCACTCAACTAACTGCCACAAAATATGGCATTATTCACAGAAGCTCTCACAAATTCAATCTGAACTTTTATTATACAACTGCAACCTTCACTGGAGGAATTTAGGTTTAGGTTAAGCACGTGGGTAACTTCAGCTCAACCTGTAACAAACAGTGAGCACCATAATTCCCACCCCCCATTTCTGGGCAACAAAAAATATTGGACAGTTTAACATAATGTAGAATAAAGTAATAATTTTTAATATTTGGTCGCATATCCTTGCTTGCAAATCTTTAAGTCATCAAGGGTCCGAGGTATCAAACGAGCCTCAGAGCCTCAAACCATCACTCTGCTGCCAGATATGCAGTAGATATGGATGGATAACTTGAAGGGTTTCTTCTGACTTATTTTTCCATAGAGTTCAATAGGAAAATTTGTCAGGAGAAACAACCCTTCAAGTTATCCATCCATATCTACTGCATATCTGGCAGCAGAGTGATGGTTTGAGGCTTGTTTGATACCTCAGACCCTTGATGACTTACAGCCATTTCGCCAACCATACTGTTCCAGTGTAATTTGCAGCTAAATCTAGTCCCACCCTCCAATTCCCATAGAGATCCATTCAAATGCAAAGAGGTTATAGTATCACTTGAAGGAGTACCAGAAAATAAGATATCAAGAGTCTTTTGATATTGTTGGGTCACAGACATCAGGAAGTCATGGCATGCAAAGGATATGCGACCAAATATTTAAAAAATTATTACTTTATTCTACATTATGTTAAACTGTCCACTATTTTTTGATCCCCGAAAATGGGGGACACTATGTACAAAAGGTTCTATAATTTATAAATGGCTCATCCAATATGGATGAATATACCCTCAAATTAAAGCTGACAGTCTGCACTTCAACCTCATTGTCATCGCATCCTTTCAAACTCAAAGTGCTAGAGTACAGAACCAAAATAACAAAAAAATGTGTCACTGTCCAATGAATTATGGTGCTCACTGTAGGTCTATAGTTAGTCATCACTAGTACCACAACCATTCGAAGCTGGCACTGAGCAGCTTGCTGTGAGTCTATTTCTATAGGGTGGGACTGTGATCTTCTCCACCACCAGAAATAAGGCAAATATCAATATGTGGGGAAAATGATGAGCCAGGCGGGGACATAATTTTCCCCATATGCTGATCCTTGTTGTATTTCTGGTGGTGGAGAAATTCATAGTCCCTCGCTATAGAAATAAATAATTAAGCACAAATATATTAGCTATGTTGAGGCAGAGGACAGGAGCTGACTCTAAATCAAATGTAGAATGCTCGTCAAGAAGTATCAGAATGCATTTGGCAGAAAGGCTGAGTGTTGTGTGAGTTGTGTCATTATCAATCAGTGTAAGATATTAGTGTACTCACAATGCTGGGGAAACAAAATACAAATGAAGCAGAAAACATTGAAGCAAAATTCCCAAATCTGTCATCTTTAGGCTCTTGCATGCAGTTTTACTGGGTATCAGCACCACCCAGGAAGATACTGCCATCATATCAAATATTTCAGTCAAACATCTTGATATTTAAGTACTACAATACAATATGAGGATAAATCGCCTTATCTTGAGATGGATATCCAATTAAATTTGGCTTCAAGTGGTAAAAGGGTAATAACAAAACTCTTTGCTTGCAGGTGCATTTACCTCACCATGATACATATATTTATAGCTCAAGTCTACCCTCTAGAGGTCAAAAGTAAATTCCAAGCCTATGTGATGTAATCTTCTTGGCCACGAAAAGAAAGGCCACGATAATATCCATGCCCTCAAGTGCAAAAGTAAAAAAAAAAGGCTTGTGGCCACTGTGAAAACACAAATATGACAATTTTTTCATGGGATGGGGCTCATATTGCCATTTTAACTCAAATATTTAAATCAGATTTGTACAATTAACTCAAATAAATAATATAAAAACATCCACTTAAAATAAAACAGAAAATGTTTACCACATATTAGTACAAAATTCATCACTGTTATTTTTTTCCTGAGAAAATCCAAAGCTGCCAACCCTGACCATGGAGACCGTGTCTTTACTTTACCACTACACATGCATGGAATATCTGTGTCTTTACTTTACCACTACACATGCATAACAGTGTTATTAAACTGGAAACATTATATTATTTTATTATTAATATATTCTTATTTTTTTATATTATTATTATATATATATATATATATACATATATATATATATATATATATATATATATATATATATATATATATATATATATATATATATATACATACATTTTATATAGGTATGTACAGTACATCCCCTAATGTACTGAAGCAAACCCAACTAAATAAATATTTTGGTCAAGGGATGAACAGCAGTGTCTTGATATTCACACCCGAAACATTTTGGTTAAAAACCCTGTATAGCAGAAATGCAATTTTTAAATGTCAAATTCTACACAAAGTACCAAATAAATATGCAGATATTCTTTTCTGAGAATTTTATCAAACTGACAAGTGAGTTTATTGTATGTAATTAATGTATCAAACAAATAAATTAGTTATTAAAGTAATTAAAGATGAGTTTTTAAATTAGATTTTTAATCCTAAATGTAACAGTCTTACACGGCCCCCTCTAGGCAGATTTGGTGATCTCATTTGAAGACCTTCAGTGGTTTCAGTGGTGCAACCATTTAATAGGCTGCCAATCATAAGTGAACTTAAAGTGTATAATATCCAAACAGAATGAACAGGCCAAGCCATACTTTCAGTGCTCGTGTTTAGAAATTACATAACCTGCTCTAAATGAAAAGGAAAATGTCTTATTTTTCTGTTTTTAAGTTAGAAAAAAGTATACAGCTTAGGCTTAATTAAAACTTCAAATGCAAGATGGCACAGGGTCTTATCATTAAGAGAAAACACAGTGCACAGCTACCCAACAATAACAGGAGATTGCATAGGGTGTTATCATTAAGAGAAAACAAAGTGCACAGCTACCCAGCAATAAGGTGCGGTCTCAAGACATGTCCCTCCAACATCTCATGTGGGAACCAATGGAGTTTTGGTTTGGTTGGGGACAAACATCACAGCCAATGTATGATGGTCTCATTGACTCTCATTGTGCCCTGTCTGCTCCTCTCTCATTTGAACATATTGCCTCTCCTTGCTTGAATCCCTTACTGTAGCAAGATTTTTTTAACTGCAAAAGCTAAGCAGGAAGACGGTCCCACAACTCTTTCTCTGACAGGGATACACAGACACAATCACTCAGCGCTCCCTATTGGCTGACCAAAACTGTGATGGAAACAATTGATGGGGATCTGTAGTCACATTCAAAAAGTAGAATAGTATGTCCAAAGGCAAAATGCTTGATGATACTGCCATCTAGAGGGGAGGAATAAAAGCCAGTTGTGTTCTGTAAAATGAGAGAAATGTTTTTGACATATTTCACAGAATGCACAAAAGTAAAAAGAAAATAAGTCACTATCAAAAGGAACTGTTTGTTACCATTACTAAATGCACAACAATTACAGTATATTCTCACTAGTAGCTCTGAAGATATATCAGGAACACAATTTACGTTGAATGATTGCAGAGTATATAAATATTTAGAAGCATGCAGAGAACAGATTATGTAAATTAACGTTTCACAGATGAGACATAAAACTGGATCAATAACACAAACTGTATGGACAAGGCTATTACAACACAAAAAACACACACACGTGCACACATGCACATAAACACACGCACACTCATACACTCTTAGAGTCGTTCATTTTTCAATGTTTAAAGCATTTAGAAGATGAGATGACCTGACCTGCTTAAATCTGTGGAACAGCCACTTATACTACTTTATATTTTTATACAAAATATTGTTAGTAATTAGTAAAAAGTCATCCATAGATGTGTCGTGGTATACTAGAAGATTCTGAAGTACATTCAGGTGACTAGAAAAAATAATATTAAAAAAATAAGATATCTGGTATCAAGTGCAACTTGATAACATGCCATTCAGGCAATACAATTTACCTGTCAACCTCAAATAATCACATGCATTAGCCTCACCATTACAAGCACAAGTATAGTTACAATAGCATTACAATACCATTACAAAGAAGTCTTGATATAAAAAAATCAAGTGATCACACCATCCTTAGAGGTTCCAATAGTTTTGGCTCTTTATCTTCCAGACTAACCAGGTTTCTTCCATAGTTCTTTCCTTTTCATTGGAGCTGGGTTTTCTTAACGTGGAGAAATCACCTGTTGTGCCTTTCAGCTTTCACCCCAGAACACAAATCACAGAAACTTTACCAACAAAAACTATGCATTTTATCTGAGCCAGCCTTGGGATTCATGTACACAGACAACACATCAAGAAAACCCATTATTGGCCCATATGGATGCATAATGCATGATAAGGAAGATGGTTCTTGATAGCTTGTGAGAAAGTGGTGCTTCCTGAAGCTAAACACGTTTCCCAATTTTTTATGAAGGGATGACAGATGTGACCTGTGCAAAGCCCTCTGGGACTCCATCAGCTTCTGAAAAAAGTCCTGCAGTTTCACAGATCTTCTCTTCCAAGTATGTAACACCAGAGAGCAAATGCAGCCATGTCAAAAAACATATGCTCTGCATGTATAATGGATACATATTTATTCTGCCAAGTAACACCAAAAATCAACTTTTCATAGATATAAAATTTTCATTAACTTTTCTTGCATTTCTAGCTCTGTTAAAACGAGCAGTTTGATTTCTCAGAGGGTGTATCCCACTGTATCCATGTCTGTGTCCATTCTGTGCACTGAAGGGTTGTATATTCAGTGGCTGTGAGCACTACCATGCTGCCATGTGGATCTGAAGGTTCAGGTTTTGCTGCATCTAATATTACAGTACAGGCAGCTCTAATGCATTGCAGCACTGTCAAGGTTTTGCTGTAAATTGCATTGTATTGAAGGATATTAATTTTACAAAGTTGCACTAGTACCTGGGTTTTCAACAGGGGGTCCACAGACCCCCGGGGGTCCTTCAAGGTACTGGAGGGTCTCTGGCCAGACTTGATGTGCAATATACTATATATTATTTATACTATATCTAGATTTGCGCAAAATATTACAAAATATGAAACCGTGTTTATTTAAAAAAACGGTTTTATATTTTGGAATATTTTCAAAAATATTACAAAATATAATATTTTGTAATATTATATTACAATATTATGGGTATAATACTGTATACCTTTGAGTCTGGGTGGGGGTTTTAAAAAAAGGAGTTTGCATGGCCACTTTTATCAGAAATGGTGGCGTGAAACAGCCTCGCTGAACGGTGTGTTTACTTGACGCACATAAAGCTGTTGTTTTCGTCTTGTGTAATCTTGGTTATTTATAAGTGTTGCCTAAAACATATAAATAGAGGAGGCGTGCGCTACTGAAAAAGGCTTTGGCACCGCCTGAAAAAAGACCTCGCTGATCTAAACATATAATTTCTCTTGTATCAGGTACTGAAGAAACTTTTTCAAATCCAGTTCATGGGCATTTCCTGCCACAGCCTTCATTTTAATGACCTTCCAGAACTAATTTTCACAGCTACTACAATACATTATCAGTGTTACTGAAGAAATTACCCTACAGTATGATATGGGTTAGAAAAGATTCAGGAGGATATTGATGAGATATTGTTATAACCCAACCCCATAAATATTATTTGTCTGGCTGCTGATAAGTGTAAATGCTCAAACATTGATGACTTTACACTATTATGGAAAAGGTTGTTTTTTTTGTGAAACTGACAATGTTTATTTTACAATTACAGATCAGTTAAGGGAGCATTTATTAAGCAATACTTTATCTACTTGTAGTTCAGAAGGCTTTATGATGTGAAATCATTAAAACTTCATTAAAACTGTTGTGAGAAATAGTTCACTTTCAGTAAATAGTGCTCTAAAATTGATAACTCTTTTATAAGCAGCACAAAGCACCTTTATAAGTACTACATAAATGCTTATATTAGGAAATGATATGATATATGGCATGTTATGTCACCACTGATGCAGCAATTGACATTACCATGAAATACAAATATCAAAAGTGACAAAACCCTTAGCCCTGTTTTACGTTGTTGAAATGAGCATTTATGAATGACTATGAAAGTGTTATAAGTACCTTTCATAGAAAGGGTTACCACAATTTGGGGCACTGTTACAGAAGGAGCCAAATGGGGTTGGGGAAACACCAATAAATGTTGAATAGGCCCAGAGTTATCGCTACCCTTGTGTGCTACCCCCCTCACACAACTGTCATTTGAACTGGTTCTGTAAGGTGGAACCAAATACTTTCTCGCCTGAAAATATCAGGGCCAAAGCGGAGGAGGAGGAGGAATCGGAAGAGTTGTTGTTTTAATTCCTGTGAACCTCCATGAGGACATATTGCATACTGAATTGACCATGTCAATTTATAGTATATCCCTTAGAATGTCTTAAGTGTACAGATGTATTCAGACATGTTCTTTGTCACAGTTTGTATTGTATGTGGACTTCATATGTGGACTTCTTTATGTCTGTTTCATTTCATCTTATGTACTCAACTGGTTGGTATTCAAAGTATTTCTTTGAAATTATGAAGAGGGTCCAATCGGCATTCATGTTGAGAATGCTGTCCTCGTATTGGCTGTTGGGTCAAAGGATAGCTCCTGGAATCAGAGTGCTCGCTTTAACTTTATGGGCCCTATCTTGGCGCTTAGTCTAAGCGCATGGCGTAAAGTCCATTTTGGGCGTGTCCAAGTCCACTTTTGCTATTTTAACGGCGTGTTTTTTTGGCGCTAAGCACGGCGCAAGGTGCAACTGGGCTGAACCTAGTCGCTTCATTAATTATAGGTGTGTCTTGGGCGTGACATGCAATAAACCAATCAAAATGTCATATCCCATTCCCTTTAAAAGCCTGCTTTTCCACCTTGGCGGATTGCTTGATGGCGAAACAGACATGCTCGTGCGTGTTTAGTGTGATCAAGGAATAGGCTAAATGGAGTATGATCAATATTATTTGGATTAACCATTAGCCTATGAGTTCCCGGTAATTCCAGACAGGGTTGTTATTTTACAAAATTTGAATTTTAACGAAAGTTAAATTTCGTTAAAAGGACCTGCAACAGCTGAGAATAAGCTATCAATGGCTTCAGTCTCACCTTAGAAAACGCCAAATTAGCTTGCTTGTTCAGTGAATTTCGTTTAATTATGCAATGAAAGTGTCAAACATCAATTCCAAGAGGCTGTTCTCATGGAGTTCTCGAAGTTCAAGCTTCATTAGGCTACCTGCATAGTAGGCTAATATTGATTAATAACATACATACCGTTATTTTGCCTTAATGATGACACTAAATAGCCTATAATAAAGCTGTCAAGTTCGCAACCCATATGTTCACGCATATTTCCCCTTGTTTAATAATGTCCTGTTTATGGAAATGTGACCAATCCTTTAAAACAATCCACTTTCCCAGGAAGACCGTGAAACGTGCGACTTACAGCAGGGGAAACAGAGAACATGCAGCGCACGTGCAGAGAATGGCATTAAAATTAATTGTGAATTAATTGTGTAACGTGCTGCAAATTTGTTTTAGTTTTTAATTAGACGCTTCTCTTTAAAATCGTTTTGTTCAGTTATGGAATAACGGGTGAAATCAGCTGGGTTTTAAACGGTGAGAGTATGGAAACCTGGTCACTGTAATTTAAAAAATATGAAGGACGAAGAATAGCTAAGGTTACAATTTAGTTAACAAACTAACAACATTTATCTCCGTTTTTTAACCATAGGCTATCGAAAAAAACCTTATGCACAGCGAATCCACTGTAGCCTAGGCTATTTGAAAAACAATAAATGCAATATTCACTGGACAAGGTTTTGAACTTTTTTCAGTCACAAACCATTCTATTTACTTACAGGCTGTATTCATAGATAAACAGAGCTGTATTGTAATGACATCTGAAGCTCATTTTCAGAAATGTCCGTCTATTGCCGTGCGCGAGTTTTCCATTGAATGACAATTCACGCATTAGGTGTAAATGACAATTTGCGCATTAGGCTTGATATAGGTGTCATCAGCTGCTTTTTAATGGATAGCCATTGTCCCGTACCATCGCACAACGCCTGGATGTTGATGGAGTGGGCTGAAAGCAATTTAATGTGCATGGCATTCCCCTTCGCTGAGGGAAAGGTAGGCTATGGACCCTTTTATTATTATGTATTTTTTGATATAGGCTACACAATAATACTATTTCACATTGTAATCTTGATATTTTAATCATGCTTGTGCGCGCCCCTGTGTGTAACAGACAGGAGGGTACGCGCATTGTACGCACGCCTTTGTAGATGCACTTATATGCGCCGTTAAAATAACATGTATACAACTGCGACATGACTTTAGACCAGGTTAGTGGTGGTTCTAGCGCAAGCGCTTTCTGCTGGCTCAAGATAGCAATACGCCAAAAAAAATCCTGGCCACTCCTCATCTTAAGACCAACACGCCCAAACGGCGCAAGAGTACATGCTAGTTAAACGGCGTGAGCGTTAGGCGTTATAATGAACCTACCGCCGGGTGTAAGATAGCAAAGACACTTGCGTTTGGGTTAGCGCCGCTTTGCGCCGGGTGTAAGATACGGCCCTATAATTTTATACTTAAAAAACACAATATTTAAAAAATATATGTTTCCAGTTTCGACCATTTCAGAGAGCTGATATCTGAAATCAAAATGATGAATTCAGACATTCTTACTCTTATTAAAACTATAACCTGTCTATGATATATTGACATAGATCTATTAAATTTTTTCCCCACTATTTTATTTTGATCCCCAAAAATCCCATGCTCCAATTTCCAATGCTCAGTCCTGCTTCAGAATTAAATCATTAATATATCTTAAATATGTAAATCAATTAATTATGGAGACAAGACCATATATAGAAGGATCAGATCAGCAAGCATATCTCTTCCTAAAACTAAGAAATGTATAATGTTATGGCACCATGTGCGTGCTACAACCAGGCATTTTAAACCATTCATTTACAGTTTCAGTAAAATAAAGTTACCCCTCCCCATCTTGTCTGTGCAGAATCTCTATTCTCAGTTGCAGATGCTAATTTGATACCTTCAGGCTAGTAGTCTGTTCAGAGTATCAGGACTGGAGGGAAGCCCACTTCCTATCTCCCTATCTGAAACTATTCAGGGACTGTGAGAGTTTAGAACAAAGACATTGTACATACACTGATTGTTTGTGACATGGGTATATTTGTGTCACTAATCCACCAAAATGAATGCATCTGCCTCTCATGCTAACCATGTCCCCAGATATATCAGAATGTACACTCAACTGAGTAAACTTGCATTCATACGTGTTACTGGTAATACATTTGTGTAAATAAATCACAGCTTAAAAGTAAGGCACAACCATCATAAGTCATAACCCACACCTGACACACAATCCCAATCTTATGTAAGCTAGAAGTGTTACAAAGCAAAGTGCACTATGGAATAGTACAGTAACACTTGGAGCACCTGTTATATGGTATTTGCATACAGTATTTAAACATTCAACATCAGCAATAGTGTACAGAAATGTATTAGTACTTACAGTGATGAACTCTATAAATAAATCAGCTTGGCCTAAAAGTTGATTATTGTAGCAGCTGTATATTGGAGTTTGACACTGTCTGGCAGTATTGTTCAGGTAGCCTATGCCAAATCCAAACATTAGATGTAATATCACCGCACTTTATGCTTTATGCATTTTTGGATGGTGCCTTTAGGCTGAAATATCTCTCTGTCTCTCTCTCTCTCTCTCTCTCTCTCAAATTTCAAGTTCAATGTGCTTTATTGGCATGACAAAATTAGCATTTGTATTACCAAAGCATGGCAAGAAACATGAAACATTCTATAAACAGAGCAATAACAGAACAACATGATTCTATATACACTTATACTGTACATACATACACAGTAACAGTAATGATAATAACAAACTAGTAATTCAGTCAGCCAAAATAACAACAATGTGTTTGTGTGTGTTTGTTTGTGTATGTATGTATGCTTGTCATGTTATCGTGTGTGTTTGTGTAGGAAAGTGTGTATGCATGTATGCTTGTGTGTTTGTGAACTGTAGTGTTGTGTGATGATGTTTGTTTTTGTCACTCACTGTCCCTTAGTGTATGATATTCAGACACAAATTTTGCTGCAATATGTGCTGTTGGTCCCTCCCCAAGGACTATTGGGAATTTATTTGGGAAGATTTGGAGAGTTTGGGAAGATTTGGGAAGTTGGGGATATGTTTTTTAAAATTTCATAAAAATATTTTGTCATATTTTTGGCATTTTAGAAGGAAATGCCTCTCTCTCTGTCTCTCTCTCACTTCTAAGCAGTAATGAAGAGATTCGGTTACACGGCTTGTAAAATAAAACATCCCAGTGTCTTTGGAACAGTGTATTTGGGGATTTGGGGTGGGGGGGGGGGGGTTTAATCATTGGCTGCACCAAAAGGGGGGTGGGGTTGTAAAGTTTAATCAGCAGCTGCACCTGAACAGTGAAGTCCTGGCTGTGCTGTGAGCTGTGACGGCATGAAGCTGGCTGCAGACAGTTCAGAGCATCAGTGAAAATAAATAAAGCTGTATGTTTATATGCTGATTACTGCAGTGTTAAATACAGGCACGTGAACAGGGTCAGGGAGGACATTTTGAGTGATAACATGGTGGCAATTGTATATATTTTTAAAGTTGTTTATTTCTCTTTGGCCTATGATTTAAACCATATGTTCTTCTTCTCTCGTAAAAGCCAGCGAGTCCCCCGTATTTGTTTATCATTTTTCAAAAGCCTGTTTTATGTGGTAAGAAACAAACAGCATTTCCACCTCACTGCCCTCAGTGTGGATTGTATCGGCTCCTCGGCAGTCGGCAGTATCCTGATACCACAGATATCCATAATGATAGTCATGCCACAGCTGTGGCTTACTCTATCAATTTGTAAGTGTGGAGACAAGCACGCTCCGTCCTGCATGCACTGCCAACCACCGCGTCATTTCTCTCTGCACATCGTTCGAGTTGCACAGTAATTGTCTGGAAGGAGTAGGCTACTCTTCTGATGGTGCAGGCAGACAAGTCATACCTCGCAGGATAAGAGGACAACAGACCTACCTAAAAAAAAAAAAAACCCTGCTCACAGCCATTACTGACACGGCCAGGATTCAATACAACTTTGACTGGCACCATACTGAGAACGAGCGCATTAGCAGGACATTCTACCCAGCAGCCCCTTCACTTTTTCACTGTTTTATGTCGTTATTTTTGCAGCAATACTTTAATCGTGGCATTTTTTGTCTTCCATTTCATTCCCCATAGTCTGGTTTTTAATTTAAAAATGAATACCAATGTCAATTTATTTCAATTCCTGTTTAAGCAGTTTCATAGCAGGAGGGCCAGCCTCGCTGGACTTTAGGAGTTCAGAGCCATGCGATGAGCCGTCTTGCTTGCGACTGTTACCATGGAAACTTCTCAGTTTCATCGCTCCCGTCCTTTACTCTCCTGTACTGCTATTTTTATGCATTATTCATTTTTTTTTGCATACATACATAGTGGAAAACCACTCTGAAATCTCAGCTGCAAGTGAGAGGGGCCATATGGTGACAGATCTCTGGCTTCATTGGTCGAATGTCTTTTCACTGTTCTGTAGAAAAGTCAGTGACCCAGACAGCATGACAAAATAGCAGCGAAAATTATTCACACAGATATTGCTGTGCCCTTGTAACAACTCCCCTAGTAATTCAACATGAAAATTCAATTTGTATTGGCACCGGAACACAATATTATACAACCCAAGCAGAGTGGGGTTAGTGACATTAAACAACACCTGCATGAGTGGCTCACATCACCCTTCTGCCCAATTTGATTGTCATCCATTAAACTGACCATAAGAATAGATTGTGAAATTTCTCTTTGAAAACAGGAAACTTGTTTGGATATGTATGAGCGATATGTGTCTGCTTTTTGTGTTATTTGTTGCATTTTAAACCAATCGGAGGCCAGATAGTACATGTGAATAAAGACAATAACATGTATGTTAAACAGCATGAATGGAAACCGATATGTATATAAACATGTATCAAAAGTGATGTCATGTTTTAATACAAAAGTTATAGTATGTACTGTACTAGCTAGTGATTCTGTATTGAATGGCCTTATTAACCATAATCTTCCCTTTCCAGCTATTATTATCATAATGTTTTTCATTAGCATGAATGTGATTAGCTAAGTTGTATAGAACATTGTACACTTGTGACCGACTTACAAGTGTACAATTTCAATAATTTGCATTCATGCTAATTTCTATATGATCTATCACAGGATAGGGTCAGCTGATTTTCAAGGATTCAGGTGTAAGGGTTAAACAGCAAGTGCCCCAGGGAGTGAAGTTGAGAGGGGAGTAATTTTGTGACCATACTGTTACGGCTGTACCAGGTCTTCTGGCAGCCCATGTTTCACGCGCTCTTTCCTTGCTGAAAGTGACATTTACGAGGCATTGCATCTGCCACTCTATGCTGGTAAATTCCACCGATGGTGCTAGCATGTCAAATACAGTTTTAGCAGCTTTGTTAGTCTCACACAGTCCATTACAGAGAAGTTTTACTTATTTTATATTGCAATAAGAGCTGTGGATTATTGTTTTCTTTTAATGGCTGTTGTTATTTTTTGTCTATTGAATAATTATGATTGGAATATATTGTATTTTACATTTTAAATGTATTTAGTACAAACCTCAATTCCAAAGAAGTTGGGACAATGTATAAAACTTTAAGAAAAAGAGAAAGCAAATACTTTTTGACCTGTATTCAATGGAAAACAATACAAAGACAAGATATTTAATGTTTTAACTAATCAACTTTATTGTTTTTTGTAAATATACGCTCATTCTAAATTTGATGCCTGCAACATGTCCCAAAAAGTTGGGACAGGGGCATATTTACCACTGTGTCACATGACCTTTCCTTTTAACAACTCTCAGTAATATTTTGGGAACTGAGGACACTAATTGTTGTAGTTCTTGCTTGATATAAGACTTCAGCTGCTCAACAGTCCGGGATCTCCGTTGTCGTATTTTTGCACTTCATAATGCGCCACACGTTTTCAATGGGAGACAGATCTGGACTGCAGACAGGCCAGTCTAGCACCTGCACTCTCTGACTATGAAGCCATGGTGTTGTAACACGTGCAGAATGCCTTGGCATTGTCTTGCTGAAACAAGCAGGGACGTCCCTGAAAAAGACATTGTCTAGATGGCAGCATATGTTGCTCCAAAATGAATATGTACCCTTCAACATTAATAGTGCCTTCACAGATCTGCAAGTTACCCATGCCATGTGCACTAACACACCCCCATACCATGACAGGCGCTGGCTTATGAACCTTGCGTTGGTGACAATCAGGATGGTCCTTTTCCTCTTTGGCCCACAGAACACAAAGTCCATTATTTCCAAAAACTATTTGAAAGGTGGACTCCTCAGACCACAGCACACGTTTCCACTTGTTAGTCCATCTCAGATGAGCTCGAGCCCAGAGAAGTCGGCCATTTTAAATAGTTTCTGGATGTTGTTGATATATGGCTGATATGATGAATTGCGTTTACTGACAGCGGTTTTCCGAAGTATTCCCGAGCCCATGTGGTTATATTCATTAAAGAAGCATATCGATTTTTAATGCAGTGTCGTCTGAGGGATCGAAGGTCATGGGCATCAATATTGGTTTTTGGCCTTGCCCTTTACGCACAGAGATTTATCCAGATTATCTGAATCTTCTAATAATATTATGGACTGTGGATGGTGAAATCCCTATATTCCTTGCAATCGTGCATTGAGAAACGTTGTTCTTAAACTGTTGGACAATTCGCTCACACAGTTTTTCGCAAAGTGGCGTACCTCGACCCATCCTTGCTCATAAACGCCCAAACCTTTGTGGATGCTCCTTCTATACCCAGTCATGATAGCATCACCTGTTACCTATTCACCTGTTTACCTGTGGAATGTTCCAAACAGGTGTCTTTTTGAACATTCCACAACCTTCCCAGTCTTTTTTTTGCCCCTGTCCCAACTTTTTGGAAACGTGTTGCAGGCATCAAATTTCGAATTAGCGTATACTTACAAAAATCAATAAAGTTGATAAGGTAAAACATTAAATATATTTTCTTTGTACTGTTTTCAATTAAATCTATGTAAAAGAATCACTGCTTTCTGCTTTTACTTGCATTTTACAAACGGTCCCAACTTTTTTGGAATTGGGGTTTGTATATGCCTGTGTATGTACACAATTTGAGGTGCTATTCCAAACATATGGCATGCATATGATTTTTATTGGGTCAATAGAAGAACCAGCCCTAAAATTCATTAAAAAAAATAATTATACAACACTAAATTTGCTGCCAAAATTCCAGCTTTCACTTTTGTAGGGTTTTTGGCAGTCATTGCATATTGATATATTCCGATGGTGACTTCATAGCCGCTGAATATGGATCAAATTAGATGATGAGTTTGTGAATCAAAGAAACTTTTTGTATGGGGAACTTATCCTGCATTGCCTCCCTCCAAATCCTCTCAAATTATAAGACCAAACATTACCCCTTTCTCTCTAGGGGAACTCTACCAATGTTTTTGCTAAATCTCTCATTCTAGGCATCCATATGCATTAATTAATAATGGAAGTGAATGATCATTTATGATCTTTCAGACCATATACAGTATCCTTGCATTTGACTGAAGAAATCTGTGAATTCCATTAACAGGTCTAGAGCAGAAAGAGGTCAATAACATGCGTGCTGGACCTCCACAGATGGGTTCCTGTTTGTACCCTGACAAAAATATGACGATAATGCTGCTGGTAGTGGTCACAATGCACAGTGCAACACAGGTGCCTGAGGACAGCAAACTACATAGTGATGCTCAGGGACTTTATTTTTTTTCCAACTTATTTTAGTGTTGCTTTTACATGTTTCAACCTTTTGCCAAGTCTGATATTAATGCAAGCGCAAACAAATCTAGGTTATGTCAAATCATGACATACAGAATGCTTACCAGTGGCATGGCACGGAATATCACAGAATGCATGTAAACCTTAAATAAATTATGTATGTTCACTTTGTATAATTATAACAGGGTAGAACTGCTTCAGTGTCGGATTTAATAAATCCTTTATTTGTTGGGCTGATTATAAACAGTAGGCCAAACGGTAGACCTCCTTGTAAATGCATGTTACTATTCAACCTGATAAACAACCTTCAAAATGTTGCTACAGTACATTACTGTTATGAAGATTTTTAATTATAGCGGAATTTTGTAAATGACTTAACTATAATTTAGATTTCTGTCTGCTTACGTATTTGCAGCGTGAAGATAGTGGGTAAAATTATTTTCAGAAGTTTATGAGATCATTTTCATAAACAGAGTCTGTTCCTTGATCCCTTGTAGAATAAATCATCAGTATACCACCTGTTCACACAGTAATGGCTTTAGAATACTTTCCCTTGCGTCTTCAACAACAATTCTCAGTCCCATCATATTAGTCAAAAGTTCCTCTTCGTGTGTGCATGCTGTTTTTCATGAAACATTATCTTAAATGAGTGAAAAGAGATCATTAAATTGGCCATTTTAAAGTAATCTTGAATAAGTCGGAGAGCTCACTGCATCACTACCTTCCGTGATGATTATTTAGTTGTCAGACAGATTTCAAAACCTTCTAACAAGTGCTCATCCGAAAGCATTTTGGCAGAAACAATTCCAGGGAGATAGCAGCACATGTAACTACAACCTGATTTGTGATGTATAGGTGTTGGCTTTGATGATGTCACATCGACGATTCAAGAGATCTCACTTCCTCCTGCAGAACGATACTCATGCTGCATAAATAAATCAAAGCGGGAAGGGGGGGGGTAGGTGGGTGCCAGAACCGACACATAATTCTGCATTGAGCCCTTCGCGCGATTCCCTTCACATGGAGCTACTTACACATTTCAGACAAATGACAGCATGACGTTTATTTATTCATGTGGCTTGAATCCAACAGCTTGCTGGTGCAGTGGTCAAAAATAGTCCAGCGCCTTAATGCATTCGTTGCGTTTGGTAGCCCCAAAGCTCCCTTTCTCTGGCATACCGTGCGATGAAGAGGGGTCCAAGCTGCAGAACGGGGTCCCGGAACTGCAGAACATCGGTAGCTGTAATGCGGCAATGGCTGCACACAATAACGACGGCAAGGTTCCCCAAAAATAAGGCCTTATTTCAACCGTGTCCAATTTAGAGGAAACCTCATGAGGCTTTTCACCTGCTTTATGCCCCTCCTTTCCAAGCCTTGATTTAGGGCATCACCTGTCCCAGGCTGTCAATCACAAGGCTGCAGCGTATAAATAAAAGATTGTAACCGCCACCATATGCTCTGCTTCATTGTTTTGAGCTCGTGTTTTGAAATCCCTCTGCTCTACAGTACAGATGTTTTGGGGGCTGCAGGAAGGAACTGCCGCCAGACTTTAACATCACGCAAGGTTATTTCATAATCATAAGTCTGAAAGGACACCAATGAAACTCTTACGTGAATCATACCTACTGTATATATACAGACAGCATGTTCCTTGAAAGATGTAATTATAGACAGAACATTGATAAATACAATGTTGTACCAACTTGCTATTGAATTTGTTCAATGACAGTGTAAGAATGGATTGGGATAGTAATAGGGTTGATAATGATGAGTGCATTGTAGATGATTATAACCTTATTTAGTAATGTCACCTACACAGAATGCCGTATAGTACAGGATAAATACAATACCATTTATACAATCTTACATTTGGTATAGGTTAAAATAAGAATGGCTTATTTGGTATAGGTTAAAATGAATATTTGTTAAAATATATGGGCATGGCTGTAGACTATACCAGAGTGTACATGTACCCATAGGGGGCAACATAGTCATTTTTAAACTTATCCATTACAGCAAGCTGGGTTAACCTCCGGCAGCCACCACTCCTGCTCTGTATACTGTAACATGTACAAGCTTACAGGGTTCAGTTTATTATCATCGCACTTTACTGAAAACAAGAAGCCAGCTGCTGTAAATAACAGTTTATTTGAGGGTCACCGTGAGAGCTAATAGATGTTAGCCCTATGCCTCACCTTTATTTGTTCTTAGCTGAAACGTGTCATTTCTTATCAGCCTCTCCGTCATTTAGAAATCCTCTGTTCAGCGTCCCGCGCACTTTGTCTTTGCTAACATGCACTTGATTTGCCACTGTCAGACAACCGACAAATTGTACAAAACTTACTTGTTTAAAAATAATTATCTATCCCAACATCCGTTTTCAACAAGCATTTGCGTCAAGACAATCACTGGAGCATGTCTTCCCTTGAGCAACATTCTATGTGGTCTACTCAGAATCCCTCAAAGTCCTCTGCAATTATTCAGTTCAAATCTGTATTCAGTAGTTCAGAGTAACCAAATTACAGAAAGAATAATATCAATATAAATAAATCTCAATTTTATTTCAAGGAAAAGTTGTCTATGGTTTACTGTCTTCAAAAATCAGACTTTAGACTTAATCCAGTCACAGGAATCAAATATGCTTCACTGAACTGGTATTTTTAAGATGTGAATCCTTTTATTGTAGAGCACTGAAAACGATTTGGCAGCCCACACTGCCTGCTTAATTTTATATTTTACTGCGTCTGGGTTTCGAGCAAAGGAAAGCATTTACTTAGCACAGTCCACAGAAGTACTTACAATTTATATTAGAGGCATTTAAAGTAGATCAATAGTCTTTGTTCAATTCACGTACCCATCTGAAAATAAAGCATACTGAGATTTGGGATACTTTACTTTTCATACCAGACCATTTTGAGAGGGGATATGAGTTCAGAATTTATGATTGGGGGTAGTGTCTTCTTACATCTTACAGCTTTCAAGAGTCAAATGTACTCTATTTTACACTGAACATTTTACTGTGTACTTATTAAACATTCAGCAGGTAGGAACAAAGCAGAAAGGTTTTAACTTTTAACTTGCCTTGCATGCTAGATACAGAGTACACAGAAGGTCATTTTTCTCACACATTTTCACACGCTTTTAACATTTTAGTAGCCAGTAATGGGCCACTTCTGGCCTGAGTTTAAAAACAGCTATAGAATAAATTGATATGTTCATGCATTGCTATGATACACTTCAGTGCCTGCATGAATATTTCATTTCTTAAATCCTCTATTGTGTTTTTCTCAGGCCTAGTCCAACTGGATCCTTGCATGTGGTGGTGTTGGTTCCTACTGCTGTATAGCATGATAGTTAAAGAACTGGCCTTGTAACTCGAAGTTTGTCGGTTTAATTCTCAGATGGGTCACTGACATTGTACCATTGAACAATGAATTTAACCTGAATTTCTTCATCCAGCTGTATAAATGGACTGTATACACAAATACTGCAGGCTGAATAAGTTGTTCTGGATAAGAGCATCTGCTAAAAGCCTAAAATGTAATTTAGCTGGGCTTGGCTAATTTGATCAGGGTTGATTGAGCAATTCCCTAACTGCCAATTTGGATTTGATATCGCCTAACTCTTCTCGTAACCAGCTATAAACAAACTATGGATAAACATGTACATTTTAATGAGGAAAATGTTTTCTATCACTACAGTACGAACGCAGACACACCTCTGACTATATTTATTTTTTTTATAGCAGATTACCCTAAACTGAAATCAATTCCAGATCAGTACTCTAATTAAACTTAATAAGTGAGAATAGTTTGAACCAAGACCGGCATATGAAGTGATCGTTCAAGGCCAGGACTGAGGAGACACTCACATTTAAAAATATGTGCTTGCCTCCACATTCTCCGGGTAAAACCAGGGTGTGAAATCACGCCTTGTTCTGTTCACTTCATTCTTTGTAACACATTATTTTAAACCAATGTTGGAGAACAAAAGGGCATGGTCTTGGTCAAGAAAATATTATGACTCACTTTTAACTTAAGGAGTCTATTACATAAATCCTGCCCCAGAATCCAAATGGAAAAGCACCTTTTCTTTACAGGTTGATTCCATTTTACCTGGAAACTACAGTTAATATGCCAGTGAGCAAAACCCGGAATCTAGATGTCTAGAGGGGTGGAAATCTAGGTTGAGAGACATTTGAGACGTTTTGACATAAACGGACTAGGTTAACCCCAATATAGCTTAGGTATTACCCGGATATTGGCTGGCTACGTCCTAGTCAGCAAGAAAACCTTCGCTTTTCAACCAAATGTAACCTGAACGCCTAGACACTGTTTCGCCGACTTCACCACAAAAATTTCACTGGGATATTAGAGAGAATTAAAAGATGGCAGATTTGCATTTATCAATACTATAATCTGACACATGTTTTGGAGTACAGTTTAAAAGTTGACCTCTCAATGGGATGGCACCCCTCCCGTAGTGACTGTTGCAGTGTTGGACAATCCTTAGAAAAGAAGATTACATGAAGATTGGGTGAAATTTCATAAAAGTATGCATGAAAGTATTATGTCGGTGCATTATTCTTCACCTTTTTCAATTTTCTGTGTAAAAATCTGCATAAAGTACAAAAATAAGATATGTTTTATCAATCCATAAATCATAATTTAACTTGCTTGCATTTCTAACTGATGGCTCTAGCTGGTTAATATTCTGTGCTGCCTGTAACCAGCCCACTAGTTTGCTGTCACCCGAGGCTCTATAATTCCTACATTCTTTGTCATATGAAGCCTTTTTATAAGCAAATTGGTGCTACATCACTAATTTCCCAGTCATATTACCTGCACTTTGAACCAATCCTGGAGAGAGAAGGTTGCTTTCTATCACTTTAGATATAATTTTGTAATTTTAACACCGTTCCTGGTAATTCCCGACAGTGCTGTTATTTTAGAAAATATATGCCGTTAAATTTCGTTAAAAGCACCTGCAACAGCTGAAAATTAAGCTTGGCTTCCATCTCACCTTATAAAACACCAAATTAGCCTGCTTGTTTAACAAATTTCATTTGATTATACAATGAAGCATTGTCAAACAGCAATTCCATGAGGTTGTTCTTATGGAGTTTACAAAGTTCTAGCTTCATCAGAAGTTCATTATGTGCATTGTAATATTGATTAATAACATAAATACCGTTATTTTGCCTTAATGATGACACTAAATACACTAAAGCTGCCTGTTTGGGGCATATTTTCCCTTGTTTTATAATGTATTGCTTATGGAAAATGTGACCAACCTGTTTTACTGGTAGCTTAATGCTTTAAAACAAGTCCACTTTCCCAGGAAGACTGTGAAAAGTGTGATTTACAGCAGGGGAAACAGACACGCTCCTGCATTAAGTTAAAGCGCACATGCAGAAAATGGCATTACAATTAATTGTGAATTAATTGTGTAATGTGCTGCAAATTTGTTTGCGTTTTTAATTAGACTCTCTTAATTAGAATTCTCTTTAAAATCGTTCTGTTCAGTTATGGAATAACAGGTGAAATCAGTGGGGTTTTAATAAACGGAGATTATGGAAACCTGGTCACTGTAATTAAAAAAATATGAAGGACGAAGGATAAGGTTAGAATTCAGTTAAAATGGTGAAATTTAAATTAATCTCCGTTTTTTATCGGAAAACAACCTTATGCACAGTGAATCCTGGGGACTGTAGCCTAGGTTATTTGAAAAACAATAAATGCAATATTCACTGGACAAGCTTTTTGACCTTTTTTCAGTCAAAACCATTCTATTTACTTACAGGCTGTAGGCCTAGATGAAGAGAGCTGTATTGTAATGACATCTGACGCTCATTTTCAGAACTCAAATGTCTGTCTATTGCAGTGTGTTTTCCATTGAATGACAATTCATGCATTAGGTGTAAATGACAATTTGTGCATTTGGCTTGATATAGGTGTTATCAGCAAAATGTTTAATGGTGTAATGGGGCGTGACGTGTGAGGTGGGAGGAGCCAAACGCAGCAAGGGGAATCATTAAGCCCTTAGGCCACTAAGGCGGGATAACCCGCAGATAAGGGAAGGAGACAAGAACGAACACAAAACGCTACTAACCGGCTAACTGCCAATCGCCCAGTAGAGCACAAAGACAGGAATCTGAACAGCCGGAAATAAACACACGCCCTGTCTCGGAAACGAGACACATAACGGGCGGGAGCGTAAAAACAACATAAAACACAAACAAACACAGCAAAAATAATACGAAAGTGTGAGAAGGCGAGGGGAACAGATCCAACGTTCCGTGGCTTAAAAACATGCAGTCACACGCAAACATGTCCAACACCATCAACAGGAATCCCTGAGACGAATTGCACCGAAGGACGAACAGAACTACAGTTCCGAACCATCGCCCACATCTCCTATCCACGGAGAAGGAAAGCACAAACGATGAAGGACAGCTGCACCTTAACCAAAGGCTAACCTGACTAACACAAGCATAAACCCTGCCTCTCAGACAGGAGAAATGTAACGAGGCGAACAGGAACAGATAATTAACGTTCCACGGCTTCAAGGCTCGCAGTCACACGCAAACATGTCCAACATAATCAACAGGTATCCCTGAGACGAATTGCACCGAAGGACGAACAGAACTACAGTTCCGAACCATCGCCCACATCTCCTATCCACGGAGAAGGAAAGCACAAACGATGAAGGACAGCTGCACCCTAACCAAGGGTTAAACAGACTAACACGAGCACAAGCCCTGCCTCACAGACAGGAGAAAATGAAACTAGGCGAACAAGAACAGAGATTTAACGTCCAATGACTAGTTAGATATATGCGCAGTCCAATGCAGCAAACGTACCTGGGCAAACACCCGATCTCCCAAGAGGGAGAGACATTTACAGGCGAGCCGACGGAGCACCGTCGTCCCATAACTTACTAACCAGAGACTCACGCAAACTAGCTCAAACGCGCCCTAGCCTCTTAATAAGGAGACAGATAACGAGGCAAACAGGAACAGAGACTTAACGTTCCATGGCTACTTAAATAAGTTTGCAGTCTAATCCACAAGACTCACGCACACTTAATCAAACAAGCGCCCCAGCCTCTTAATAAGGAGAAAGGTAACGAGGCAAACAGGAACAGAGACTTAACGTTCCATGGCTACTTAAATAAGTTCGCAGTCTAATGCAGCAAACATACCTGGGTAAACACCCGATCTCACATGAGAAACATTTTACAGGTGAGCCGACGGAGCACCGTCGTCCCAAAACTTACTAACCAAAAGACTCCGCGAACTTAAATAAACACAAGCCCTAGCCTCACAGTAAAGGAATAAGTAACAAAACCCCGACTCACAACAAAGGAGAACGCAGTCTATGAGAAGGAGACAAAACAGGAATAAACGTACCAAGCTACTAACTGGCTTACCGTAACCCGGAAATCAGTAGAAGCTAACACGCCAGGGGCCCTATCTTGGCGATCTTGGCGCTTAGTCTAAGCGCATGGCGCTAAGTCCATTTAGGGCGTGTCCAAGTCCACTTTTGCTATTTTAACGGCGTGTTTTTTTTGGCGCTAAGCACGGCGCATGGCGCAACTGGGCTGAACCTAGTCGCTTCATTAATTATAGGTGTGTCTTGGGCGTGACATTCAATAAACCAATCAAAATGTCATATCCCATTCCCTTTAAAAGCCTGCTTTTCCACCTTGGCGGATTGCTTATGATGGCGAAACAGACATGCTCGTGCGTGTTTAGTGTGATCAAGGAATAGGCTAAATGGAGTATGATCAATATTATTCGGACTAACCATTAGCCTATGAGTTCCCGGTAATTCCAGACAGGGCTGTTATTTTACAAAATATGTGCGGTTAAATTTCGCTAAAATTCGCTAAAAGGACCTGCAACAGCTGAGAATAAGCTATCAATGGCTTCAGTCTCACCTTAGAAAACGCCAAATTAGCCTGCTTGTTCAGCGAATTTCGTTTGATTATGCAATGAAAGTGTCAAACATCAATTCCAAGAGGCTGTTCTCATGGAGTTCTCGAAGTTCATTAGGCTACCTGCATAGTAGGCTAATATTGATTAATAACATACATACCGTTATTTTGCCTTAATGATGACACTAAATAGCCTACAATAAAGCTGTCAGGTTCGCAACCCATAAGTTCACGCATATTTCCCCTTGTTTAATACATCCTGTTTATGGAAATGTGACCAACCTGTTTTACTCGTAGCGTAATCCTTTAAAACAATCCACTTTCCCAGAAAGACCGTGAAACGTGCGACTTGGAAACAGAGAACATGCAGCTCACGTGCAGAGAATGGCATTAAAATTAATTGTGAATTAATTGTGTAACGTGCTGCAAATTTGTTTTAGTTTCTAATTAGACGCTTAGTTCTCTTTAAAATCGTTTTGCTCAGTTAAGGAATAACGGGTGAAATCAGCTGGGTTTTAAACGGTGAGAGTATGGAAACCTGGTCACTGTAATTTAAAAAAATATGAAGGACGAAGAATAGCTAAGGTTACAATTTAGTTAACATGGTGACATCTCCGTTTTTTAACCATAGGCTATCGAAAAAAACCTTATGCTGTAGCCTAGGCTATTTGAAAAACAATAAATGCAATATTCACTGGACAAGGTTTTGAACTTTTTTCAGTCACAAACCATTCTATTTACTTACAAGCTGCATTCATAGGTAAACAGAGCTGTATTGTAATGACATCTGAAGCGCATTTTCAGAACTTAAATGTCCGTCTATTGCCGTGCGCGAGTTTTCCATTGAATGACAATTCACGCATTAGGTGCAAAGACAATTCGCGCATTAGGCTTGATAGCTATAGGTGTTATTAGCTCCTTTTTAATGGATAGCCATTGTCCCGTACCATCGCACATCGCCTGGATGTTGATGGAGTGGGCTGAGAGCAATGTAATGTGGCATTGTTTCCCTTCGCTGAGGGAAAGGTATGTGGACCTATGGAACCTTTTATTATTATGCATTTTTGATATAGCCTACACAATAATAATATTTCACATTGTGATCTAGATATTTTAGTCATGCCTGTGCACGCCCCTGTGTGTAGCTAACAGACAGGAGGGTATGCACGTTGTGCACACGCCTATGTAGACGCACTTATATGCGCCGTTAAAATAGCATGTAAACAACTGCGACATGACTTTAGACCAGGTTTGTGGTGGTTCTAGCGCAAGCGCTTTCTGCTGGCTCAAGATAGCAATACGCCAAAAAGAATCCTGGCCACTCCTCATCTTAAGACCAACACGCCCAGTTCACTAATGATGGCGCAAGACTAGTTAATGGCGCAATGCTAGTTTGACGGTGTAAGCGTTAGGCGTTATTATGGACCTAGCGCCGGGTGTAAGATAGCAAAGACACTTGCGTTTGCGTTAGCGCCGCTTTGCGCCGGGTGTAAGATAGGGCCCCCGGTCTCTCTATAAGAAAACCATTAACCGGCGAAAAGGGACAAAGAAGCTACTCTACTCTACACTTCTACAAGCTAAGCAACCCAGCCGAAGCGAAACGCCAGATCTCCCATGAGACGACATGCACCGAGAGGCGAACAGAACACAGTTCCGACCATCGCCCAAATCTCCATCCACGGAGGAAAACGCACACAGGCGAACTAGAGCAGAGATTTTACAGTCCCAAGCTTCTACGAGATAATCCACTAGTAAGCCAGCAAGAAATAAGCCCTGCCTCACCAAGAGACGTTAAAAATGGGCGAGTAGCCAAAATGGTACGAGCACTCACAGCCAAACATACACCACAATACAAAACAATAACAATTAATGTCGAAGCCCCGAACGAAGGGAATGGTAGGCTTATATAACTCTCAGGTGACCACGCAACAGGTGTAAAAGCTTAACCAGAAACTCCCCCAACTCAGCAGGGCGGAGCAAGCATCTACCAACAGGGCAGCGCCCTCGCGTGGCCACCAAGGAAAATGACCGCATGGGACAACAGGGTCCAAAACCATGACAAATGGATAGCCATTGTCCCGTAATGGAAGATTACAGGAACTATTGGAAAATATAGGCTAAGTCATAGCTTGATCCAGGATAATTGTGAATAGTCTTACCTTAACGCATACCATTGCACATTGCCTGGATGTTGATGGAGTAGGCTGAAAGCAATTTAATGCGGCATTCCCCTTCGCTGAGGGACAGTATGTAGTCTTTCACCTATGGACCCTTTATTATTATGCATTTTTTGATATAGCCTACACAATAATAATATTTCATATTGTAATCTTGATATTTTTATTCATGCTTGTGCGCGCCCCTGTGTGTAACAAACAGGAGGGTGTATGTATGTTGTGCACACGCCTATGTAGACGCACTTATATGCGCCGTTAAAATAACATGTAAACAACTGTGACATGACTTTAGACCAGATTTGTGGGGCTGGCTCAAGATAGCAATACGCTGAAAATTATCCTGACCACTCCTCATCTTAAGACCAACACGCCCAGTTCACTTGCTATGGGCGCAAGATCACCTGGTATTTAAACAACGTGAGTGCTGGGTGCTATAATGATCCCTGCACCAAGTGTAAGATAGCAAAGACACTTGCGTTTGGGTAAGTGCCAGGTGTAAGATAAGGCCCAAGGTGTAACTAACATACACTGCCTGGCCAAAAAAAAAGTCGCTGTTGCACCCGTCATGCATAGTGCCCACTGTACAAGCCTCTGGAGGCAATGTTATGATCTGGGTGTAACGTTCCATTCCCATTCTGTCCGTTTTCCATGTTTTACCTTTTCCCTCCGTGTCATGTTGGATTCCCTTTGTCCGTGTTTTCCCCGTTGCTACAGACTGGGCGTGTTCCTTCTGTTTGTTTCACTCTTTTTCCCCACTCCGGTTTCAACCTATCTCCTTTCCCCGTTGCTGCATGCATTCCGCACCTGTCAATTATTCAATCACCCTCGGTTACATTCCGCACGCTTTCTTTATTGTTTTCAATTTCCCTTCCCTATTTAACCCTCCGGCTGGCTGCTATTCAGCGCCAGTTCGTTAACGTTTCTCCATTTGTATCCTGGTCTGAGAATCCCTGTCCTGTGCCCTATAGACTTCAGTTGGTTTGACTCTGTGCTTACTGCTCTAAACCTTCTGTTGTTGCTAACTAACTCTGTTTGTTTGTGGTTTCCCTGCTTGAACTGTTCCTGTCGTTAAATACCACCATCTACTGTGTCTGCCAGTCTGTAGCTTTGTACCTCTCCCTGTTTGTGTGTGGTACCTCTGCCTCCACCTGACGTTGCGCCCGCAGCTGGGTGTTCTGCCTTTTCACCCTACAGTGGTTCCTGTCCGGCCGTGGCTACCGCCATTGCTACGGCTACGGTTGCAGTCTCCACTGTCGCCCTGCTGCCCCAACCGGGCTAACCTGAGCTCCGCTACACTGCTCTGCCTTGCCGTATCCAGCCATATCCCTTCCTCTGCTTCCAATCCAGATCCAGTCCAGTTCCGGTCTGGAACATTACCGCGTTCCAGTGTTCCAGTTCCAGTTCGAACCGCTCCAGTCTCCTCTATCAAGTCCAGTTCCGGTTTGGAACAACTCCTCGTTCCCGTGATCCAGTTCCTGTTGGACCGTCCGGTCCAGAACCAGTCCAGTTCCGGTTTGGAACTCCCGTCTTCTGTATCAAGTCCAGTTCCGGTTTGGAACAACTCCAGGTTCCCGTGATCCAGTTCCTGTTGGACTATCCGGTCCAGATCCAGTCCAGTTCCGGTTCGGAACTCCAGTCTCCTGTATCAAGCCCAGTTCCGGTTTGGAACAACTCCATGTTCCGGTGATTCAGTGTCAGTAATCCGTTCCAGTTTCCTGTCCTGTCCAGTTCCGGCTTGGAACCTCCGGTGACGATCCAAGTCCAGCTCCGGCTTGGAGCAGATCCAAGCGCCGGAGAAATCCCTAACCTCTCTTTTATTGTTGTGTTAAATCTGTGTACGGCTTGGGACTACCCCAAGCTCCATAAATAAATCACCTTTTCTGTCCCCCTGTCTCCTGGTCGTTGCATTTGGGTTCAGCTCGTGTTAGGTTCGTGACACTGGGGTTGCTTCAATTGGTCAGGTCTAGGCTCAGCAACGTTATGCAGCAATAAAATGAAGTCAGCTGAGTACCTGAATGTACTGAATGACCAGGTTATCCCATCAATGGGCATATTCCAGGACGACAATGCCAAGATTCATCGGGCTCAAATTGTGAAAGAGTGCTTCAGGGAGCATGAGGAATCATTTTCACACATGAATTGGCCACCAGAGTCCTGACCTTAACCCCATTGAAAGTCTTTGGATGTGCTGGAGAAGACTTTACGGAGTGGTTCGACTCTCCCGTCGTCAATACAAGATCTCGGCCAAAAATGAATGGAACTCTGGACGGAAATAAATGTTGTGACATCGCATAAGGTTGTCGAAACAATGCCACGACGAATGCGCGCCGTAATCAAAGCTAAAGGCAGTCCAATGAAATATTAGAGTGTACGACTTTTTTTTTGGCCAGGCAGTGTATGTATCAACACAGGAGTCTTTCCACAAAAGGTATTGTCCAAAACATGGGTCAGCAGTCAGTGGAGTACTGCAGACATTCTGTATGACTGGGCTAAGTTCATTTGTGCCCACTTACAGTCCACCAAATCTTAATAGAAAATTGTCACCGTTCAATTGATCGTTGTGAATGAGAAGAAAGATTGGTACATACAGTATTTCCCTCCAATTTACAGGAGTGCATTTCACTGAAACCTACCATCTACCACATGAAACAAACAACGGCAGCAGTACGAGCATGTGGCACCACAATTATTGGTAATCATTACGCAGCTATGTATAATTGAATGTACATAATTTAAGGTTTCTATGAGTTCTGTGAAATTTCGTGCCATGCCTGTGGTAAGCAGTCTCCATATCGTTATTTAAAGTGATACTGCAGTCAAAAACAACCAACTTTTTGCGTTGAAAATCGATGTTTTGGGTTAGACTATGATCATACACAACAGTTTTTATCCGAAAATCTCATATTGCGTCGAAGTGGGTGTCATCTGAGTTTCTGTGTTGGCTTATCATGCGCTGCATTTCCGAAATCCGTAGCATAAAAATAGGTGGAGTCTTGGCTAGTAAAGTGAACAGAGAGCTCCGTGGCAGAGAGCAGGAAGGGGGCTGAGTCAGTTCACCAAGACACACCCTTTCACTCATTGACCTTATGAATATTCATAATATGACCTTGTGGCATCATCGTCATATAACCACACCTACCCACGGCTCCAAGTTCAAATTGAAGCTGTAAAAATGGGCTTAGAAAAGCGATTGCAGTATCACTTTAACATAGCTAGTGTAACATTCCACTCCTGTCCTATTGTTTCTCCATGTTTTCCCTTTCCCCCTGTGTCGTGTTTGTCTCTCCATTGTCCGTTTTCCCCCTTGCTGCAGGTTGGGCGTGTTTTCCCGTTTGTATCACTCTGTTTCACTGCTCCTTTCTCAGCCTATCCCATTCCCCCGTTTTGCATGCATTCCACACTCTCCGCTCTGTTCAATCACTCTCGCATACATTCACACGCGGTGATCCTAATTGATTCCAATTAATGTTTGCATTTAGTCACCCGGTGTTTTCTGTCCTGTGCCAGTTCGTTAATGCTCTTTGTCAGAAACCTCTGGTCCTGTCTGGTTCCCTGTCTAGTTGCTACTCTAAAGTCTTGTTTTGTGCCGGCGTTTATTCACCCTGCTCTTCAGTCTAGTCTAAGTCTGTTCAAGTCTGGAACAGCTCTACCCGCTGTTCATTGTTTCGTCTCGCTAACTTTGTCTGCTTCAGTCTGCCAGCCAGCAGTCGTCAGTAATCCCTGCCTGTGTTGCGGTTTTCCTGCCTCCCACCTGACGTGTGTGCATGCAGCTTGGGACTACCGACCGGTGGCCCTCACCTCGGTGGTCATGAAATGCTTCGAGAGGCTGATTAAGGACTACATCTGCGCCTTCCTCCCTTGCTCCATGGACCCGCTGCAGTTTGCTTACCGTCCTAACAGATCCACGGATGATGCTGTCTCCCAGGTACTGCACACCACACTCTCTCATCTGGACAGCCGGAAGGGGGGCTATGTGAGACTGCTGTTCATTGACTATAGTTCAGCTTTCAATACCATAGTCCCCACCAGACTGGCTGGCAAGTTGATTGAGCTGGGACTGAACACCCCCCTGTGTGCCTGGATCCTGGACTTCCTGACCACCAGGCCCCAGGTGGTCAGGGTGGGTAGACATACCTCCAACCCCCTCACTCTGAACACAGGATCCCCCCAGGGTTGCGTCCTCAGCCCCCTACTGTACTCCCTGTACACACATGACTGTGTGGCCAGGTTCAGCTCCAACACCATCATTAAGTTTGCGGATGACACAGTGGTGGTGGGCCTGATCTCCAACAACGACGAGAAGGCCTACCTGGAGGAAGTTGCTGATCTGTCACTCTGGTGCCAGGACAACAGCCTCCTCCTGAATGTCACCAAAACTAAGGAGCTGATTGTGGACTTTAGGAGGACACAACAACAGAGGACGTACTCACCACTGGAGATTAATGGGAATACTGTGGAGAGGGTGAGCAGGTATAAATACCTGGGAGTCAGCATCACCGAAGATCTGACATGGACAACACACACAGACACTCTGGTGAGAAAGGCGAGGCAGCGCCTTTACCACCTCAGGCAGCTGAGGAAATTCAAAGTCTCCCGGAGGATCCTTCAGTCCTTCTACTCTGGAGCTGTGGAGAGCATCCTGACAGGAAGCATCACTGCCTGGTTTGGCAGCAGCTCCGCTCAGGACAGGAAGGCTCTGCAGAGAGTAGTGCGTTCGGCCGAGCGCACTATTGGAGTTACACTCCCCACCCTGCAGGACTTGTACATCAGGAGGTGCAGAACCAGAGCCTGCAGGATCATGAAGGATCCTCACCACCCCAACAACGGGCTGTTTCAGCTGCTGCGGTCAGGCAAGCGCCTCCGTAGTCACGCTGCAAAAACAGAGAGACTGAGACGGAGTTTCTTTCCTCAGGCCATCAGGACTGTGAACTCCGACCTCACCAGGGCCCCCACCAAGACACACACACTGCCCCTCTTATGCACACACACACACTTAGGTAAAGACTACACATAATTTATATTTACACATACAATTTTCTCTCTTTTTTTACTATATTTTTTTATAAAGTGCTCTTATTGTAAATATTGTGTTGTTTTTTTATATAGAGCTCTTAATAACTGACATTGTAAATAGTGTGTTGGTTTATTGTAAATAGTGTGAATCTGTTATTTTGCACATTTCTGCTGAGCATTGTCACTTTGCATTTCACTACACACCTCGTGTGTGTATGTGACAAATAAAATTCTTGAATCTTGAATCTTGAATCTTCTGCTATTCCACCCTGCAGCAGTGCCCGCTTACAGCCAGTGTTGCGGTGCTGCTGATGTGCTGTCGCTCCTGCCTCTGCTGTCGTTGCTGCCGCCCTGCTGTTGCCGTGCTGCTACTGCCGCTGCCCTGCTGCCACGCCTGCGTCCTGCCTGGACTCCGCTCCACGGTCCTGCTCTACCGCTCCCGCTCCCGCTCATCCCCTGCTCCAACAAACCCGGTTGTCTGTCTCCATAACCATCCCTGGCTTTCCCTGCTCCCACTGCTCCCGCATCTTCACACGTGGACTGTCTGTATTTAATGTTCTCCCTATACTTCAGGAGTATTGGTCGAAGCAATCATTTTTTGAGCTAACGCGCTCTATTGTCTGTCTGCTCACCCAGTTCCAGCTTGGAACTCTAACCACCTTTTGCCTTTCTCCCTATGCTCAGGACTACCCTGATCATAAATAAATATTGAGTTTTGGCATTCCTGTCTACGAGTCGTGCATTTGGGTCCAGTCCACTTCCGGGGTCGTAACAGCTAGTGTGCACTTGGACTAATGTCAGAAATGGCAAACAGTTGAGAATTGTCAAAAGCAATAGTCTAAGTCACTCCTGCCAACAAACTTAATGTAAAGTGTAAAAACTTCATCACTTATTTGTATTAATACTGTACATTCAAGATATGAAGTATTACATTACATTACAATTATTTGGCAGACACTTTTATCCAAAGTGCATATTGAGGGTCTACAAAGCAGATCCGACAAAGCACAACTTTCTCACAATGTAGGAGCTATCCCTAGTAATGAACATAGAGTACAGTACACAGTCAGCTATACATTCTGAACTATAAAATAGCAAAAAACACAAGTATGAAGTATGAAGGCAAAGCCTGCTCATTGTGACATCATCCACCCTAAAAGGAAAACAGGCAAGTATTTAGACATGTTTCAAAAAGATGCCTTTGAAACATACTGTAGCAGATATTAATGTTTGGTGGTCAATTTGAAATCAAGGAGTAATTGTCCTTGTTTCAGCCTATGCACACTTCATTCTTCTGGTTGGATGCTGGTATTTTCTGTTTTATCAGAATCTAGACCTGTTTGAAGGCGTAACAGTGGGATACACATATCTATTCCAGGGTCAATACTAGATAGTACCCATCTTTACCCTTCACCAATGGGTTCAATAATGTTCCATAATGTCAATAAAAGTGAATAATTATTTGGTCGGATAATTTACGAGCAGTTAAACAAGTAATAATATTGCATGGATTTAAACACAGAACAATGAGGCGGAGGTATTTTGTCAGTTGATAGTTTGTATAAAAAATCTTAACTCTGCTACCAAATGCAAAGCACAGCCAGAATTTTTGAAAAGCCCCACTGTTGATCACAAGGGCAGCTGTGACATGGTGCTGGCTCCATTTAATAATTATACCATTTGAGATCTGCTGTTCAAGACTATTTGGATCTGGTCACACAACTGAATACAAAGTCAAAACGCATCATTCAGGAAGAATAGAGTTACAAAAATAGAATAGAGATGAAGATTTAATCTCTGCAATTCAGTCTCATTCTTATATTTAAGGTCATAAAGTATTAATGATCTTTAAAGTATTAAAGTATTCTTCATGATTTTTGTTATTAATACATTTTTTAAGGAAACTTGAGGAATGTAACATACTTAATATTGATTACATTGTTTCTGGAAGAAGATTCAAATTTACAAAGAATAGCCAGCTGTCATTTTAAATAGTATGAGGTAAAGCTTTTTAGCACTAACACTGAATGATTGATTGATTGATAGATGCCTTTTTTTACTGAAAAAATATTTTTGTGATCCATATTCTGGAAGTTTTTCGGCAATATGACATCGTCATGACATGGAAATGACAGTGTCATGACCATGACATAATACCTGTCATGAAGTGTCATGTCCACTCATATAACTATGACATAGCGTCTTTATGACACAATCAATTTGTGTTATGACACAACTGACATAACAACCTGCATAGAAGGCTTACTATGACAGGGGTGTCATGACACTGATTCACCATGACATTTGAAAATTACAATGTCCATTATTAGTTGAAAGCAATGTCACTATGTGCCAGCTTGCCAAATAGTGATACTTCATGCAAAAACACATTGGGCCGGATTCAGAGATGGCCAACTTAAGTCATGCACTTAAGTGCCTCTCCTGCGTGGATTTAACGCGAGCTGACTTATGGCGTATTCTAACTTGTGTTGCGTAGGTGCTTATCTCAAAATGTGGGTGGTACAGGGCATGATATTGTAATTACCTGTTTCTTGTACCTGCCCCCCATGTTGCCAAGTATCTACAAAAGAAATGTTTGTGTGGTTATGCGTTTTTCACCGTGTCAGTGCCTTTAATAACCGCATTTGCCTTTTGGAAAATTCTGCCTCTGCGCATCATAGTTGCTCTTGCGTGATGGGGTATAGGCACGTAGTGAACGTATTAATACATCGCATTGATAAAATGACCATAGCTTCTATTGATGACTGGGATATATCCATCACACAATCAAAAAAATAATCTCTGGACAGTGGTTGCACGCAATATTACTAAGTAAACAAATAAATCGTTGGATTTACTTAAAAAAAGATTTATAAATATTTTTTTTACGATTTAGCCTACCTAATAAATAATGTACGGTAACATAATAGCCTAGATGCGACGTCTTCAACTTCAACAACCTTCAACAACCAGTTGAAGTCACATATACTTAATAATAGCCCATTACTTGCAACCACTGTCCAAAGATTTATTTTTTGAGTGCATCTGTCACATGCTGGAAGGATGTGGCCAGGAAGGAGATAAGATTTTTAACCTGGAGCACTGGTAGATCTACACTGCAGGGAGTTACTTTGCGCTTCCTAAAAATTTTGGAGCAGCTGTGCTCACACAAGTAGGCTACAAAAGCGTCTCTCTGTCAAAGTGATTATGATCAAAACAGTGTCTATCAATGAATCCATCTAATATTGGTCTGGTATTATATACCAGACAGTCAATCATAGCCTACTTTTACATATTTTTCTTTTTATGACAGCTCTTTGATAATTGTAAGTAGGCTAGGCAAAGGAAAATAAAACTAATATTTTTTTCAAAGAGCATGCACTCATTCTAATATGCATTTTTGCGAAAGATTCTGTATTTTTCATAATCATCTATTGGTGGTGCTAGACATAGACCACCTTTTTTTCCGAACAAAAAATGATTAAGTGAAAACTCTGAATACGTGTATCTTGCAGACACGCCTCATTTTCATCAAATCTCCACCACGCGCGCGTAATATACTGGAGAGACGCTTAAAACAGCAGATAAGTCAAATGTCTGAATCACAAATAGCTTAAGCTACGCAGAATTTCGGGAGTAAGTCCCATTTGCGCGTGCTTATCTCAACTCTGAATCAGACCCATTGTCATGAGTTTATTTTATTTTGGTTGGGACAAGTTCATCTTGATAGATAGATAGATAGATAATGTACCAATGTTAATTTGCTGTGAAACATACCTTAAACTCTGGAAGAACCACATCTTATGGAAATGTCACTGTGCTGATAATTGTTATTTTTTAAAATTTGCATTGTGCTTGTACTCAAGCGATGCAGAAACGAAAGTAGGACTGACTCAGGTGCACACATACAGACATGCACATATAGACACACACATACACATACAGACATGCACACATGCACATACAGACACAAACATATACATACAGACATGCGTGCACACCCAAATGTGCTCACAAGTTATGTCAGTTGTGTCATAACACAAATTGCAGATTGTGTCATAACAATGCTATGTCATAGTTATGAATGCAAATGTCACTTCATGACAGGTATTATGTAATCCATGTCATGACGACCACTGTCAGATAAAGTGTTACCTTTTTTTTTTTTTTTTTTTTGGTGTGTGGGGACCATATAGCCTATTTTGTTCAATTTAATTTAATTGAAAGAAAGCATGTTTTAAATGAACATCATAATAAATTTAATTATTACTGAATATGATTTTCATACAATGTTTATTTATGTCTAGTTTGTTCATTTACATTACATTACATTTTAGCATTTAGCAGACACTGTTACCTAGAGCAACACAGATACAATTTTTTACATAAAATCCATTTATCCAGCTGGATATTTACTGAAGCAATTCAGGTTAAGTACCTTGCTCAAGGGTACAACTGCAACACCAAAACTGGGAATCCAACCTGCAACCCTCCCTTACCGTTATAGTATACTATTACATGTTTACACATTCATTGCCATCTTTCCAAGATTCCTTTACGTAATAACATAACAATACAGTATATTTATGAAACTTTTAAAGCTAAGTATCTTAAGGTACAGCTGGTGACTGTGAAATCACACCAGTAACATAGCGGTAACAAGATTAAATCCTTAACCACTAAGCCATTGCCCCCTCGCTTTTACAAGCCTAACTCTGTGTCCAAATCCTTGACGAGACCTAATTTATGTTAGATAATTGTAGATGGCCAATGTGAAATGTTGTGTCTGGCCAACCCCATGAGCAGGATGTGAGGCAATTATTTGTGAAGCTGCATTAGGTACAAGGCTGTTCTGTATGAGGTTTGTTTAGTTGTCTGCACGTATTCATTCTAACAGAAAAAAAGTCTTTAAAGATGCATTTTCCCCCATTTCCCTTGTATACTTTCATGAGTACACATGGTTGTTTGTTTGGGTGTCATATTTTGGTGAAATATTTTTTGTTTCAAATCAGAAGAAAGAGTGACATATCCGTAATGCACAACAGTTCTTTAAATAACAGCAGCATTTAAACTGTATTCCAGCAGGAGAATTTTAATGACATTCTGTTGGAACAATGATAAGGTTTTGTAAACAAAATGTGGAATTGACTGATGGGATCCAACCAAGCTGTCTTACTTGTCTGAATAATAAACAATAAATCATATATTTGTGTTGTTTTTTCAGCTCCATAACCCGATTCACTAAACCTTCTACATTACTGTCAAAATGATTATAATGAACACTCCCAAAGCACTAGAAATCTGTATAGGGTAGCATAGTCAAATTATATTATTTTGTAGTTCATCACCCCATTTTACAGGCAAAACAATTAGCCAGAAACCAACACATGAGGCCATTTGTCTTAGATATGGCCACCATTTCCGGTCCATGGACCAACAGTTTAATCTCAAAAGGTGTAAGGGATTCACAATTTTAATTGAATGTTTTCTACACTTTTTTCCTTTAAACTTGAAAGGCCCATCTCATCACGGAAACGTCCTTCGTTGGCTCAGCAGAGCTTGGTCACCATTCCAGCTGAGCTGCTCAGATGTTATTGTCAGAGACACACTGCCTATGTGGCTGGAATTTCAGGCCACTGATATCACAGCACAAATGATTACTTACAGTATGACCTCATGTTTTGTCAGCTGGTACCTCATTAACCACTCCTGAGGTCCTCCTCGTGTAGCATCATGGGGCTTTCAAAAGGAAGTATCCCTTAGAGCCATTGAATGAAGAATGTCTTCCGCATGTTTAGGATATGTCCACATTAAACTGTAACCGTACTTCATTAATAACGGTTATGGCAGCAAGCTCATTATTTTCCATCGGAAAGGGTGAAGGCATGTTTTCAGACAGCTGCCTAATGTTAAAGGTAATGCATCTCCTGCAGTTTTTGATCAGAGGGCTGGGATTGTGCTGCAAATCTGATTTTGATTTGTTGTAAAGGGATTGAGATTAGTCAAGCACCTAGCGATACCAGCAAGATTAGACGAGCAAGGGCTCCAGAAAGGTCACCCGAGTAATTGGCTTTAGTTGTGTACATTTGTTTTCCTGATTGCCTAATTCGTAACACTGTCCCAGCTTGTCATTTGCTAACTGTTCCTAAGCCTGCCATTAAAATCCTGTGTGTGTAACTAACCACTTATGCCCGCCTATTCAATCACTTAGAGTGTGCATTGATGGATAGCGAAAAAAGTAATGTTTCAAGTAACAAACTTTACTTTGGAAACCCAAAGTATAAGTGTGCACACTGTTAGGATTCTGTAATCTGTCTGTTTTATCTGTTATTATGTTTCCTGATTTCTCTTCCTTTTTTCCCGCATTTCCCTCGCGATTGTCAGTCCACGTTCCATGTTCCTCAGATTCCACTCCCTGTCTTTGTAATTGCACTATTCGGGTGATTTTGGGAACATTCGGGTTTCCTCTGTATTTCGTATCTCGTTTTCTTCCTTCTGGCTTCATTAATATTTGTATATAATACTAATGTACTAATCATACTAACTGTTAGATTAGATTTAATACTAACCTGCTAACAAACTAACCTGTATATAATACTAATACTGATACTAACCAGCTAACCTACTAACATTAGGGTTTTAGAGTTTGCTACTAACATTACTAATTACTAATTCATCTTGAGTTTCTACCTGCAGCTGTCATTTCCCTCCTCGTTATCCTATCCCTGTATCTATCTGATTTCGCCACTTTCGCGTTCCTCCCCTCTGAGCTGTGCACTTGTCTACCTGCTAACCCCAGGCCATTTGTTATCATTGTGTCTATGGGTATCCCAGTCCATGTCTTTCATTTCCCCCGTCATTGTATTATTGGTCCTTGTTAACCCTCATTGTTCTCACCTGTGTACTCTCCCATTTCCCCTCCTCTTCACACCTGATTCCTTTTGTGTAATCTTCTCCCTGTGTATTTAAACCCTGTTATTTCAGTCTGTCTTCGTGAGTTCCTCACTATTGTTTTGCTACTGTGTTTCTTTCTATTGTTCCGAGTATCTGACCCTGTTATCTGTTTTATTTCTTAGTATCTGTCTCCGAGTTTTTGTTATCCCTAGTCCCTCATCTGTTGTTGTTTTATTTTTGTATTTAGTCTTTGTTTGGTTTTCTTTTTGTTCCTCCTACGCCTTCCTGGTTTTGACCCCTGCCTGTGTTCCCGCGACCCTGATTTCGGATTTTGTTTTTGTGCCTCTGCTGTGCTTCCCCGGTACCGACCCCTGCCTGTTCTGTGACTTCTCTTTGGACTCTGTTTTTGTACCGTTGCCCTGTCTCCCCGGTTTCCAACCCTGTCTGTTATACTACGGATTGCTGCCTTGCCCTTTTATTAAACTTTGTTTTTTGTACTTCCTGCCTGCGCTTGGGTCCTTCCCCCACCAACACCTAACACACACAGATTCCAATTTAAGAATAACCCAAATTTTATGTTCTGTCACTGCTTTGTTTCTATCCTGCTCCCTAGCTCCCTTCTCTCATGGTGATTGGCTGGGGCATGAGTGTAAGTCTTAAGACGTCCAAATTATGGTTTTGAGAACACAGGAAATGTTGAAACCAAGAGCACAAGACTTAGCATCTGCAGTGCCAGCGTAACCCTGAAGCTGAAATATCTTTTTTCAACCAATCAATATCTCAATTACATTTTTTAAAAGTATGAACATCCAGTCCTTTTAAAGCTAAGAGAACATTATATCCTGCAATCCAAGTATTTGTATTCAGATTTCAAAACTAACCAGACTATAAGCAAGACCAGATAAAGATAGGGGACCTATAAAGTAAGGTTGTGGATCTGCAACTACATCTATATATTCTGTACATTTAGCACAGAGCTGTCCTCTGTAAGCACAACGAGTGGAGCTTTATCCTGCATTAATATTAGTAGGAATTCATATTTACTGGAGTTTTAATTGTAAAGGGATAGTTTTTTGTTTTGTTTTGCTCTTTCAGTTTTAGTTCATGTTTTGATTGGCGCAAACAGTTTTTATGTATGATGAAGGATATTTTATATATTCAGATAATTTTCTAATAACCTACCGGCCTTACAATGCACGTGTTGAAGTAACACAAAAATTTGAGCTCCAGTTTCATATTTCCTTATCTCCACTGAATATGAACACCCATTTAAGGAGGGGGGATATATTTATTTATTACATATATAAATGAGTAAACATTGAGAAACTTGGCAAAATAACTATTTTCTTCCCTGGACTTTTGTATTCATATGGAAACACGCTAAGACCAACAAAAGGTTTTCAATATTTGCATGGCCAGTGCTATAAAAGTGATGAATTAATGAAAGAAATTCATGATGCTCCCACAGTCTGAGCATAACAACATCAATTACACTGCCAGCCTATCTTCCAAAACACAGCAATCCATTCAGAATACTTTATTATTTTAATTAATTCACTTAGTGCCTGACTGAAGAAAATTGCAAGGGACAAATAGATTTATTTTTTCATTTTGGTTTTTAGAGCATTTTCCTTTGTGTTATTTTTTTGGGTGTCAAAATAATTTTGACTCTCTGGAAGAGTAAAAAGGTTTGCCGCCCCAGCTAATGAGCAATATGTTCAAAGAAACTGTCTCCTCTTTATTTAATTCACAAGAAAATAAATTTTTCTCTTCACAGCATTACAGGAGAAATCCAGACGGCTTTTCTTTTTGTTGCTTAATCATACCCATGTGTGAGTGATATTTTATTTATTGTGCAGAAAGTGTGCCACAATACAGAGTATAGCTCTGTCTCTTCTTACTTCAAAAACGGCCCGGTTTCATGAAAAATTTATCCCCAGTCTAAAAAGATTTAAACTTAAAGTTTACAGAAATGTCCTTTGCTTAAAGGTAGATGATTCTTGCCAGCTTATCAAAGCACCACATACAAGCCCTTTTTGCATAAGAAACCAGAACGTGAGCTATAGCATGTTTTGTACTTTTTTTCTCTTCCAAGCAATTTATTGCAAAGTGGCACAGCTAGGTTGGACCTATTGATTTCATTAACCCAGAGGGCTATTCTCACTGGAGTAGTTGAGAAGTGACATTGGAACTGCAAGGTCAATGCTTTTGTCAGAGACTTCACGGCACTCATTTTATTTCAAATTTGTAGGTTATTTGTCAATCTTATTAAATGGGTGAACCATGCCACTATTATAACTTAAAATTATAGGCATTATATATACATACTGAGAAACCATAATTACTGATAACCATAAATACATTCCTGCTATGTGGGCGGGGTTTCAACTATTTTTTGCCACCAGGCATTGCAGTTCATTCTTTAGCCACTGGGAAAAAAAGCTTCAAATATGGCGGTGTGTTGTTGCCGCTTGCATTGACCTCACGACTTACTTGAAGATACACTTAGGAAACCCCGCCTTCCCCCAGCATAACCAAAATATCTACTCGACAAATCAAGCTGTCAAAGCTGTATTGATTGTATTGATTAGCATTATATTGATTTGCAGTGTTTTGTGCAATATTTTATAATTTCTCACATTACATGACATTACATTCATTTAGCAGACGCTTTTATCCAAAGCGACGTACAGTAAGTGTTTCTCACAAAATATCCATATCTTTGTCTACTCAATGTATATGCCCAGCTTATAAAACTCAACACTTACGGGGTGATTTACTAAGATCCCAAGTAAGAGGTGTTATTTTGCCGGCACAGCTAAAATATTTGTGTTATCATTTCACACTTTGCGGGTATTGATTAGCTAAGAGTCATTATAACATAACATAACGTAACTTAATGACGAGAACAGGTCATTCAGCCCAACAATGCTCGCCATGTCCCTACCACTAAAGGGTACCTAGTGCTCACCGTTTACCTACAAACTGGATAGTATCCAGTGTAGTGAGGTTTGGTCACTTTTATTCAGAATTAATTAAGTTCAACACGCAATTAGAATTCTATACGTCAGTAGAGCCCAACTTAGTGAAATAACGTAGACACGACAATGGGTTGGAAAAATGACGTATGTTTTATTGGCTACAACTATGAATATGTGAATAATAGAAAGAATAATTGATATAACATTCTATGACTTAATCTTAGTCAGAGGAAATTATAATTATGTGACGGTTAAATATAGAAGCTAACAGTCAGACCATTAACAAAGGTTAGTTTGTGTTATGGGTTAATGACATGCTAAACTATATTTTGTGGTTAGCTCGTTTTATCAGTCTCATAAATATAAAGCTTTAACAGTGGAAAACTATAAGATCAGGGAAATTGGCTATTCGCAACAGAAACGCGCATAGCAAAACAAAATACAAACAACAGCAGGAACCAGCAGTAAAATAACCTCAATTGGGTATTACAGGTTTTATGCTAGCCTTTCAATTGATGTCATGCTAAATAAAATGTGTTTCAATACTTAACGGTAACAAAGGGAGGCCAGTCCCGATTTCATAAGTGATGTCAGCTCGTCAGCTGGTCTAAGGTCTCGGCAGGTGCGTGGACTCCTGGAGACTTCTTCTCTGAAGTCGGGTCGCGACAGGTTCCCAGTCAGGTCGACGTGGACATGCACAGATCTCCATTTGGGTCCGGCTGCAGGGGAGAGAGTAGAGGAACAGTTTGAAGAAACTTGTTCTCAAAACAGCTGTTGAGAATAAACCAGCTTGGTTTATTCTGTGGACGGTGGCAGGCCAACTCTGTCTCGGTGATCAGGCGAGATGCGGGTTGGGAAACGCAGAAGTCCGTCAGGGTTTCAGTGGTGCGTCTGGTAAGGGTAAGATTGTGTCTTTCCCATCAGAGCTGTCTGGGTGTGTCTGGTAGGGGTAAGGCTGTGCCTTTCCCATCAGAGCCGTCCGGGTGTGTCTGGTAGGGGTAAGGCTGTGCCTTTCCCATCAGAGCCGTCCGGGTTCAGTGGTGCGTCTGGTACGGGTAAGACTGCGTCTTTCCCATCAGAGCAAAGTTGGTAAAGTTCCATGGGTTTTTATGGTCAGAATTCCTTTGATCCAAATTGGTAGATGGCTTTAGAGCACCCATGCATTTGATTGGCTCATTTCCTTGGAACCATCAATAAACACAGATGGATCAGCCATTTCCAATCACCTCAGGGTGTGCATGCGTGTGTTAAATTGGGGTCCCCCCTCTCCTTCTCAAAAGAGGGGGGAGTTCCTGCCCAACCCGGTGCCTGATCGATCAAGCAGTCTGTGTTCATCTCAGAGTCACATGAAGAATTTGGACAGACAAGCCATTGTGCCTCAGTTGATCAGGAGTGTTAATTGTGAATGACTCCGCAGGAGGCCCAGTCTCATGATCAGAAAGCCAGAGTCCCAAAATGTCCCTGTGTAACCATTACACCAGCACCATATCAAGCCTGGTCTTGAAAACACTATACTATACAGGCTACCAAAACCCTCTTCAATGCATTAAAACCAAGTGGGTATTCCAGATCAGATCGTTCCTCAGACAGATTTGGAAAACCTTCTTGGCTACAAAACAACAGGACACTAGAAAAATAATTCCACTTATCACCACCTACTCGACATTCAGCCAAATAGCAAACAGAAAAATTAAACAGAACCTGGCCAGGATTCTGCAAAACACAGACTTGCTTCAGGAATACAAAATCGTTTCGGCCTACAAAAAAAACAAAAACCTTAAGAATCATCTGGTTAGTAGTAAACTACCGGAAATCAACATTTTACCCACACAAGGCCCGATATTTTACAAACAGACCACAACAGTGAAAAACAACACTACAAGCACAACATACCTTATTAAACAAACACTCACAGTTAACACATATAACTGCATATATGTCATAAGTGCAAACACTGCAACATAATATATGTAGGAGAGACAGGAAATACAATCAAGACCAGATTGGCACAACACATACGTATATAACATAAGAAATCATAGGAAAACAGACACACACATAGTGGCTCATTTCCTACACCATGGACTTGAAGCAGTAGAAATATCGGGCCTCCATTCAAACATTAACTGGACACAGGAGGACAGACGTAGGACAGAAAGACAATGGATTCACTACTATAATGTATAACAAGGCACGATTCACTACTATAATGTATAACAAACTGTGTGTGTGTGTGTGTCGCGTTGGGTGCATGTGGGGTTTCCATGTTCTCCTGCGTGTGGGGGGTTGCCTCAGACACGTGTTCAGAGAGAACAAAGAAACTAAAATGGAGGGAGGTTTGAAACTAGCTTTCGCTGGAGCTAGCTAATGGTGGCGCATGAACATACCATACACAGAGGGGATAGCCGTAAGCTTATCAATGCGTGTGCATTGAGATCAGCGTGCAGTGTTAATATTACGACTGGTTAGTGTTTAAAGACAGATCACATGCAAGATACGTTCTGTGCGTGATGCATTAAACCTAACGCAGCGCGGTGGATGGCTTACAGCCATCCAAAGTAAAACGGTAACACAAAACTTTTACAGAACACACATTAACCATTCAATAGTACAGTTACATACATCCAGTCACAACATGTTGCGGTTGCTAACTAATATGCTATTGCCCATGTTACAGCCTTACTTGAATCAAAGTCTTTTGGAGGGTTTCCTGCGTTGGATTGCACACTCACAACGAAAGGGGAAAACCGGTCGCCCAATCCTGTGGTTGCAGTTCGTAGGGTTGTGATAGATAGGGGAACCGGCCGCCTCATCTTGGGTCCCTGGAACAGGTTTCTTTCATCGTCAGGGTTGCAGTTCGTAGGGGTGGATAATGGAACCGGTCACATTATTTCTCCCGAACTATGCAGCGTCATCCTACTGCAGACCGCTTGCCTCTTTGGGGACTCACTGGCGGTGCTCTGCTGCAGGATCAGGGGGGCTGTGTGGTCCGCTTGGTGGTTCTTCTTGACCACCGTGTGCTCGCGTTGCCTCCTTGCGTCTCGTCTCCGGTCCTCCGTGGCCAATAGCCGGGGGTAGATAAGCCCGCCTCGCTCAGTTGGATCGGTGTCATGGACGACCGTGCTTCCTTGTGGAGCGAGGGCTCTTCCCCGGGCGTGTAGGCCGCACGGGGCCGTGAGACGAGACACTGAAGGCCCTGCCGAGTTGAGCAGACGAACTGGGAAGAACAAGGAAGAACTGGCTGTGTTGCCCCTTTTATAAACTTTATTGCCAGTCGCGCATTCCGCTGTGCAGTATCACATTACAGTGCGGAAATCACAACTGGTACAATGTCCTATGTCACTTCCAACGTGGAGGAGGAGCCTCCTGTGGACTGCATGGAATTGTAATTCCTGTTGTCCCTACAGCTCCAAAAACGAACTATAAAGCCAACTGACAAACATACCTTATCCAGCAGTGTTTGAAGATATTTGCCCTGATTGGATGATGGCAAGTTAAGGTGAGGAGGGGGAGTCAAACAAGGACTGGCTTATCTAAAAGCTGACAAATTTACTTGCTAATTAGCCCTCAAGCGACCAACATATTTTGCATACACAAATGACCAACTGGGGTCAGATATGACCCATAACAACACAAGAGTAATGCATTTAATTAGACATTAGACATCCACAAAATTTCCTAAGAATCTTTCTAAAATAATAATAGTAAAAATGGAAACTTCATCCAAATTAGACATAAATCTTAAAATACCATCACATGAATATTGTAATTATTGGAACTGTTCAGTATTTTGTTTGTTTGTTTTAAACCATTAATAATTTACCTTTATATGAGAACATCACCTGACCATGACTCACGTCAGATATTACCCTGAGTTGAAACTTGCAAATAAACATAACCTATTTAATTTAATCTCATTATAAGAGTTTTGTATCTTTAAAATGTAAATTTTAAAGTTTATTTTCTTGTATTTTTAAAACATAGTTTTTATCTCTCAAAATAAAAATGATAACTACATTGACCTGTATTTTACAGGCAATCAGTGCACACAGGTCATCACAGACCAAAACATTTATACATTTACACTTTTTCACTCAGTCTAGTGGGCCATGTGCTGATCACATGCATTATATTATTCAGAATGTATGACAAACAATACACCTGTATTCACCATCACTATCTCTGATATTGAGTCCACAACAAAACATTTGACTATCTCACAATGTCCATTTGTATAACTTAAACATTTAAAATGTATTATAAAATATATAATTTGTTTCATATTCTTAAATAGAAGATTTATGTTTATTTTGTGCATGGATTTACCTGGCAAGAGAATTTTCACCTGGCAAGAGAAAATAATTTTCAGAGGAAATCAGCAGGGAATTTGGAGAGGTTTTTTCCACAAATTAACTGTCTGTCTGCTCAAAATGTGCAGAATAAAGTTCACCTCCCCCATCTGTAGGCATGTATCACTTGATATCTGGTCCCCACAGAAAATTCTATTAAAGATTCCTTTTTTTATCAAGCCACATAGGCAGAATTCAGGCAAAATTACATCTATGTGCCAAAGCCAGTCGTGCCATACTGGCCTCCGCTTGAAGCTGGAGCTGCCTCCAAAAATGTAAATTCCAGACTGGCTGGCCTGAACAACCATTATCTAAATAGACATTAAGGGCCATATTTACTAAGGGAAACAGTCGCAGCGCAAACATTTGTTATATTGCGGCTCTTTTTTTATTCTAACTGCTAGCTGATGACTGCAATAACAGTCTTTCATCCTTTCAATACAACAAGTAGCCTATAATTTCATAGTATATCTGACAATAAATGACTAGTGATTAGTAGAAACATTTTAAATTTCGTCTCCTTTCGAGTGCTGTGCAGTAGAGATGTATTCGTTCTGCCGACCACAGATGTGCGTATACAGCCTGACACCTTTCTCCAGCATCCTGTGTGTGAGATTTTGGCTCCATCACCGCAGAAGAATTACCGCCTGCTTTCAGGAGTTCTAAAAATCCCCACGCAAAGAGGAGAGTCTCAATTAATGTATGCCTTACTATATCAGACGGAATACTCAATTAGCCTAATTTACATAATTTCCACCCAGTTTTAGTGTGTTTACTCCAGGTATACATATGCATGAAGACATTTAACTATGCATCAAAATGAAAGTTGCAGAGTGATGTAATTCCCACAAATTACATCCTAATAGTGATTTTGACCCAGTGCGACCGTTTAATAAATCCGGCGTAGATATTGCGACCTTGTAGCAACTGCTTTAGTGTCGGAAAAGCAGTCACAATCCTTTAGTAAATCTGGCCCAGACTTTCAATTGACGATTTCAATTGAACGGCATTGCATTGGCATTGCCACAGATTGACAAAAGTTAAAATCAAAAAGGAAACCATGGACCTTATGATATTCTTGGCCACTCTGAGTCCAAAATAGCTTTCTATTCTGTGTCTCATCAGAGGTAATAAAACTCTCCAGGAGTGGAGACTTCATGACATCCTAGATTTGTTCGCATAGAAAAGGACCTCAGTGCAGCTTTTAATTGCCCAAGGATACCTTTGATGTCTGTGGAGGGGAGAGAGAGAAACAGGCAGTGTTCGTATGGTCCATTCAACCAGAGCAGGCTACTTAATAACAATTTTATATTGCATGGACCATGAACAAGTTTGCCATATAAAATTACATTGTCTCTCTCTCTCTCGAAGGCCGTCATCTAAAAACAAGATATCCGACAGGATACAGTATGGATGTTGTTCATTAAATGGCAGCCTCCTCCACCTATTCAAATATGAAAACAGGTATTTCCCTGATTTATTTATTTATTTTCTGAGAAACATTCTTACATGAAATGATTCATTGTATGTCACATATTTTCCATGCCATATTTAGAGCATGGACAAACTCTCATTGTGTTCTCAGACTAAAGAGAGAAAAAAAAAAAAATAATTTGTATATAATATGCAATGTACAAATTCACAAATCTCTGTAATGTAGTAATGGTGTTTCTGCAGTTTCTTCACACCAGATATCATGGCCGGAAGCAAACTACGTCACAGGTTAAGACATTTTTGAGTTTGAGACTTTTTTCCTCCATTAGAGCGGTGAGGTTTAATGGGGTCTGTAATTGCTCTGCAGGATGGTACTTTAAACACTCCGGGTTAAGGTAGTGGAAAAACACAGAGATGCAATTTGCCCTCAGCAGTCCCCTTTCTCATATTGCCTGGATGAAAGCCGTGCTATCACATGGCTATCACAAGCATTAGTTACTTTCACACTGTGCTCAAGCAGTACGTGGGTTTGTGTCATAATTGGGGTTTGTTCTCATTTGCAAGAATAGAAAGACCCTGTGACCCACACGCTCACAATTAGTCCTACAGTATTAAAGAAAATTTAAATAAAGTAAAATCCTGTAAAAAGTTTCTGTCCCTGTCAGGCATGAAATTAAGAAAAACATGTTGGGTAAGTAAATCTGAATCATGAATAAATTCATCAAAAAGTTGTAAATTAAAATTATATAATTAGAATATGTCTATATTTATATTTAGATTACATAAACAAATGTATGGGTTCAGTTTTACTGATTATAACAGACAATATCAAGCTGTATATGGATTTCTTTTAAATTTATTTAGTTTGAATATACTTTTTAAAAATATTGCATTCTTGTCAATATTATAGCAATCAATGAGCAATTATGTACTGTATGTTACATAAAGCTGAAATGGTTATATAGACAGGGAACACTCATCAGTGCCGCCAAAAATGCACAAAATCTCTCATATTCCCCTTTATAGAGTATCATTCTACTGTTGGAGAGGACCAGGTACTGTCCTTACAATTTACAATCTTCTACCACATTGAAGAGGTACCTGGCCAAAAATAACAATTCAGTGTCTCATATTTATTCCTCTTGATATCAAACCTCTACACCTTCTCAGAGCTTCTCTGGCATGCAGATCCCAGTTCTCTCTGTAGGGTTCTGCATGGGGACAATCTCACATGTGTCATCTTTAAACAGAGACACTGTGACTGCCTTAAAAGGCTCTGTTATTCTGGCTCTGTAGAGCTAATCATAGCATGCTCCAATTGCAAGTGCAAATCCAGTCCTTACAAAAAGGAGGTTTTATATCAACATTTTAAATTGATCTGCACACTATAAGTAATTACTCACCTATAAGGGAAATTGGAAACATATAGAAGAATTGCAGATTTAATCACAATATTAAAACTAGAGAAATTCAGTTAATTTCCTTTATTGTCTGTTGAGACTTTTCAGATGGATTATTATGATAGCTAAGGCTCACATTGCCTCCTTATGTCTCTGATTTGTTAGTGGACTCGTCTTTGCAAAAGCAGGAGGGTATAGAAACGTCACTCACACCCGAATTACAGTCACTTTGTAATATTAATACCCATATGAAGTCAAAACTGCCGCAGGGGCTCACACTGTGTCTTGAAAAAGGGGGACTGTGTCTAAAATAATTGGGAACAACTCACATATGTCTCTCAACAAAAGCCCTTCAAATCAATCCCTGCTTACACAATAGGTTCACCAGCAGTCAGCAGCGCTGAAAATTATCGTTAAAATCGCGAATGCTGCATCTTTGAGAATAGAAAATCCTTGATGTTAGCAGTCATTTTCATGCTGTCACTACCAACAGTAATAATGGCCATCACCAAGCACGGCCTATGCATTTCAGCCTCACATCACAGAAAGCAAGAGTGACTGTTCAACAGACAGCAGCTGCATTTCATTCTTGCTCTAATCTCCTAGATTTTGGTGGTCGTTTTTTTTATCAAATAGTATAACATTTTAGTTACAATAACGGTCTGTCCACCCCCTTCTTCAAACAGAGCTGAATTTAGACATTGCATTTCTGGAGAAATTCGACTTCTGGTATCCAATAGGAGTTTAGAGTTTGGCCACCCTGCCAGAAATGAACAAACGTGTAACTTTGTGATCACTGACTGTCGGGTGCATACTCCCCATAGTGTCTGTTCAGACAGGGAGTCTTTAATGCTGCATGGAAGCTCAGGAAGAATCACCATAAAGAGTACAGCCATACGCTCTGGGCAGTAAGCCATGCATATGATTATTACTAATTGGATACATGTCCCCCCCTTAAATTCATGTGCTGGAACTACAGACTTAATTTCCGTCTCTAAAATTGGAGACTTGATAAAATTTTGGATGGATGGCTAGATTCACTGTCAGAAACCGCAGAAAAGCAGCTGTCTGCCTTTTCTCAAACTGAACATTTATATTGAAAATTGCTCCAGCTCCAGCCAAGAGACAACTTTCTCCATTTTGTTCCCCAAATTATTATTTTTTTTCCATTGGTGCTAGACTTTTCTGCCAGTGTAGAACTAAAATTGCTCTAGGACAGCTTAATTGCTCTAGGATATCATACATTATGTGAGCATTTATATATATATATATATATATATATATATATATATATATTCTTTTTTATCAGGGACAGTGTACAATTTTTTAAAATTCCTGACAATGCATTATACCCAAATTAACTGAGATTCTAGTTTTTATTGATAGTCCCAAAGCTGAAATCATTACATATATTACAAAAATATTAGTACATTTCTGATGAAACTGTATATATGATGGGCCAGATTCGGAGTTGAGATAAGCACGTGCAAATGGGACTTACTCCCGAAATTGCGCGTAGCTTAAGCTATTTGTGATTCAGATATTTGACTTATCCGCTGATTTAAGCGTCTCTCCAGTATGTACGCGGCATTACGCGCGCGGGGTGGAGATTTGATGAAAATGAGGCATGTCTGCAAGTCGTGCAAGATACACAAATTCAGAGTTTTCACTTAATAATTTTTTTCTGTGCAACTTTTTTGGAAAAAAAGGTAGTTTATGTCTAGCGCCGCCAATAGATGATTATGAAAAATACAGCATCTTTCGCAAAAATTGATATTAGAATGAGTGCATGTTCTTTGAAAATAATATTGGTATTATTTTTCCTTTGCCTAGCCTACTTACAATTATCAAAGAGCTGTCATAAAAAAGAAATATGTAAAAGGAGGCTATGATTGACTGTCTGGTATATCATACCAGACCAATATTAGATGGATTAATTGATAGACAGTGTCAGGATCATATTCACTTTGACAGAGAGATGATTTGTGTCAGCACAGCTTCTCCAAAATTAAGTTGAAGATGTCCCATATAGGCTATTGTGTTCAACCACCGTAGGCTAGCTACATGACTTTATTAGGTAAATCGTTAAAAAAAGATTAAAGTTTTACTTCTTTTTTTTAAGTAAATCCAACGATTTATTTGTTTACTTAAAAATATTGCGTGCAACCACTGTCCAGCGATTATTTCTTTTGATTGTGTGATGGGTATTTCCAAGTCGTCAATAGGAGCTATGATCATTTTATCAATGCGACGGATTAATATGTTAACTGCCTTTCCCATCACGCAACAGCAACTACAATGCACAAAGGTACGATTTTACAATGGAAAATGCGGTTAATGGCACTGACACATTGAAAATGTATACCCCTACAAACATTTTTTTAGTAGAAAGCTGACAATCCAGGGGGCAGGTACAAGAAACAGGTCATTAGAATATCATGCCCTGTGCCACCCACATTTTGAGAAACGCACCCGCGTAGCGCAGGTTAGAATACGGCGTATCTCAGTCCGCATTACATCCGCACAGGAGAGGCACTTAAGTGCATGACTTAAGTTGGCCATCTCTGAATCCGGCCCAAAATGTATAGCACTCTGTCAAATGTATATTTCCCTTGTTTATAATGATTAAAAGTTCAGTGTCAACAGTGTCTGGGGTCAACCATAGGTAAGAACATTGTGATACATGACTAGTGATATTACAATTCCTTATTCATGAGATCTGGATCACAGCTACATACTAAGTGTTCCAACATGTACTATTTAGAGGTGGGAAAACTTGTACTTTGCCTGAATAGTTCCGTCCACAAATACAACATGCCAAACAGATCGATGTTTCATTTCAATAATTTGAAAGAGTGGATGCTTTCAGCATTCAAAGCATTGGAGATTACACCTGTTAACCACTGAGTCAATCTGAATACCAAGATATCAATAGCATCCTAATACAGAAGTGAAACTGAAAGAGGATTTCAACATGCATTACAGAAAAAGATTGGACTACATGTGTGGGAACTTATCTACTTAACCAAATCACTTAACAATTTTTGGCTTTTTATCCAAAGGGAATGCAGTGGAATAGATTAACAGGCTAACAGCGAGATATACTGGAGAGAAAAGTAAATTTTCATGCATTAGAAAACAATAAATAAGTAAACAAAAAATGAAAAAGCAAACAATTGATTTCAGTATTTTGTACTGAGCATATTTCAGGCTTGCAATATCAGGATTTTAAAATGTTTTTCTCTAACACTACCTGGGCTGTAAATGTCATATTGCTGTTACGTAGCAAATATCTAGAAGAGAGAATATAAGTGAGCTGGAATTAAGTAATACTGCATCAAAACCACCTGCAACAAATCTGTAGATAAGTTCCATAAAAAATTAATTATACATTCAATATGAACAGTTGGACATCAGCACAGCTGAGTTTGGGATGCAAGGATAATAATAGTAGCTGCACTTATGCATTTGGTGTCAGCTATAAAATAAAGAATAAATGGCTTGGGACCCAATTTACTTTTCTGCAGTTCTACTTTTTTACTCATCTTTACCAGGGGTGCCAATAATTGTGGAGGGCATTGTATATATATATATATAAATGTGTGTGTGTGTGTGTGTGTGTGTGTGTGCGTACAGGCGGGTGCCAAATGAAAGGAAAAACACAGACAGTGAAGGGACCAGTGGCTTTGTTATGCTGTGGGGGTCATTTTCCTGGCATGGTTTGGGTCCACTTGTCCCCTTAGAGGGAAGGGTCACTGCAAATCAATACAGTTATTCTGAGTGATCACCTTTATCCTATGATGAAACATTTCTCTCCTGATGGGAGTGGTCTCTTCCAGGATGATAATGCCCCCATCCACAGGGCACGAGGGGTCACTGAATGGTTTGATGAGTATGAAAATGATATGACTTGCAATCATATCAACCCAATTGAACACCTATGGAAGATTTTGGACCGACGTGTTAGACAGCGTTCTCCACCACCATCATCACAACACCATGAGGGAATAACTTTGTTCCAGCCCTCTAATGTTTGGGAAAAATACTCTAAAAAATACGGTACACAATTTTATATATGTAATCAAACAAATCAAATGTGGTTTAAGTGCAGATTCTCAACTAATATTAAAGGATGTTTTTATTCATTTTGTTTTCACCATGTAGAAATTACAGCATTTACAGCTCCAGGCCCCCCACCAGCGAGCGGCAGGTCCCCCGCTCAGCCATTGGCTGTAAAAGGGCGCCGCTTTTCCAAAGCCTCAGTCCACCTCTGGCCCTCGCCTGCAGACGGGTTGCGTGTGTGTGTGTGTGTGTGTGTGTGTGGGGGTGGGCTTTGGCTTGGACCGCAGCCTGACCATTCCCAGGCCTTTTCAGCCATCTGCACTCTGAGGAAACGGAGGCCTTTCAGGAGATAACTCCCAGCGAGACCCAGTTTTGTTGAGGCTTCAGGCTGCAGTCTCATTTTTCATGACACAGGTGCAGCATAGTGGCGGTGAGGTTCGGCACATCCACGGTCACGCGGCCCATTAGCCGTCATTTTGCTTCTCCGCTTTATCCAGTCCAAACAAAGCCTGGGCTTCTCAAAGAGAGAAACAATGAACCATCTGGCACTAAAAATCCTAATCTCAAAACTAATTAAAAAATCAAAAAGGGTTTTTATTTCCTGCTTTCTGTCAGAAAGCACTGTGTAGACATAACTAATTTCATCATTCATTTTTGATAGTCACTAACTTTGAGAGGCCCCGTTTTCAGAGATGTAGGTGATAATGAGAAGGGGAGATTTGTATCACTTACACTGGTAATAACAGACGTGGAAATATCAGTGCAGAAATGTTGACAACAGCCCATTATTCTGAAAGAAAGTGAATTCTGTTGATGGGTTACTCTGACAGCACCACTCACCACAGTTTTACTGTCCCTCAGAACTTTCACAGTATAGACATCGAACGGAAAGGATTTGCAACGAAGTACTAAATATAACAACTTAATTTAAAATTATATTAATTTGTCCAATTTCTTTTGATCCCCTAAAATGTGGGACTCTGTATAAAACCGGCTGTAGCTCCAACACATATCACCCAATATGAATGTAAATACCCTCAGATTAAAGTTGACAGTCTGCACTTTAACCTCATATTCATTGTTTTATTTCAAATCCAATGTGCTGGAGTACAGAGACTGTGAGTTCTTGATGGACTGTTTGTGATGAAACTACTAGATCATGTCCTAGATTGATTTTTGTAGTCAACTGTAGGTCTGTTTTGCCTTGCATCCGAAACCAATGCATGAACATCACGGTCGAGGAGTATGCATTTTCAGCCACACTAGCCACTAGCCAATGATGTCTTTCCCTCAAAGTTCCATGCCAACATCACCTTAGCCACTGTTCATCAGGAAAAATCAGAAAGTTCAGCAGTCTGCATCATTGAACATCCAGCCGAACAAGCCCCAACAACCACTATGGTAGCCAAAATAATGGGCAACTGGGCCTGCCCAGCTCATACATGGCCATGAGCATGCTGGGATCTTCATTTCTCAATAAACTCAGGAACAACACCTGTATGAAAGCACCTGCTTTCCCCTAAGTAACTATTTTCTTTATTTTGGCAGTTACATATAACCTATTTGTGTGTGTGTGTTTAATACATAACCATACCTGAACAGAACTGTTAAGCACTAACCCTTCAGTGAGGAAGGGAGTCCGAGGGAGGACCATACCCTCTTCTCTATACAGCACAGGTGCAGCTCTCTCTCTCTGTGCTCCAGGCATATTTCTGTGTTTACAGCCTTGCGTGCCGCCCCTTGTGCTGTGACACTACAGGCCTGTCATAGACGGTGTGCATTTAAAATGAGACAACTGTGTTTGTTATTGCTCATAATACAGCAGTCAGGACTTCAGAGCTGTCATAAATCCCCCCAGCTGAAATTCCCCATCAGGTCTTTTGAGCACATCTGAGGGAATTGAGGGAAAACTCCAGGATGTGACTGTAAATAAATTCCCCCTCCTGGGTTGACATTGCTTGGTGTCTTGCGGAATAGGCTGTGCGGCACATATACTTCACCAAATTCCCGGGAGAGGCGTAGAGGATTTACAGCCGGCAAGAGAGGTTGAATGCTTGCCGAATCTCATCATCTGTCTCACAGTTTGGACTTGGTGGTGTTGATGAACTTGGACTCTGTAGGCCTGCTGGTGATTTGGTTCCTTGTTATTGCTCATTCTCACTCTGTTTAAATGCATTTCATAGTCAAAAATGAAACAACAATGGCATTTCTTTATTCATGTACACAGTCTGAAGTCAGTGGGCTTTAGAGCTGAGTGTGCTTGTAGCAGGCAAGTAGGTAAAGTTTACCTTAGATGTTTTCTTCTGTGAATTTATGTATTTATTTATTTATTTATGATCACTGCTGACTGGCAAGAAAACCTTGAGAATGGAGCACATTTCCAAGTATCCAAGTACAAGTCTCATGTCATTTCTAGTTATAGTTATGCAAAAAAGAAATTACACATAATTTACCACAAGGTCCTTTGGTGGAGAACATCCTTTTAAAAATGAAGGGCTCTTTTTTAATGGCCTGGTAATGATCACAGAATATAATGCCACTCACAGCAGAAACCAATTGTCACGACCCGTGCCTCTGATTTCCTGGTTTTCCGTTTCTATGGCTGTGTCCAAATCAGAGCCCTATCTACTGCGCCCTGTCTCCTGCGTACAGTGCACTGGCAGAAGTGTGCTGTTTAATGTGCACTGTTTAGCAGTCCGCAAAAAATATCCGTCATACTATTTTCCAACCGCACTGTGGAAGTGTCGTAAGCAGGTCATAAGACGTCCCACCAGTCTTGCCATGTCCACGGTTTTACAGCTAAATTGGGATACTTTCAAAGTGCAGTCACGGGTAAAAATGAAAAGTCGCAAAGCACGCACTTATTTTAAAAAGTAAAAACATGATGATTTCATGATGATTTTAAATACGTTGGTTTCAGTTAAAAATAGCCTATAATTTGGGGTAGTTTTGAGTCACCATTTGGCTGGAAAAAATTCTCTACGACTCTACGAATAATCTACGACTTTCTCGCCTTATCTTCTCACCAAGGCTACTCAACAGTGTGGAAGAGTGCTGATTCGGACACGGCCTATGTGTTTTCTGTATGTGTATTCTGTTCCATTTTTTCCCTTTCTCCCTCCATTTTGTGTCTCCACTTTCCGCACCTGATATGTGTTTCACCTGTTCCTCGTTGTTGTGTTAGTAATCTGGCATATAGGCTCCGCTGTTTCTTTGTTCTGTGCCAGATCGTCTTGTGCCCTGCCTTGTGCTTGTCTCATTACTTTACAGCGGATTTTCGTACCTGCTCATCATACCTGCACCTCGTTCCTGCTCCTCTTTCCTGCGTGCCCGTCCAGCTCCTGTTCTCCTGCCTGTCCTTGTCCAGTCTGGCCCCGGTCCTGCCCGTCTCCGTCCAAGCCCCGCTCCAGCCCTGCTCCTGTCCTGCCCTTCCCCGTCCTAGCCCTGCTCCTGCCTTTCATCCTCCTGATCCCCTGCTCTGACAGATTCCCCGTCCTGACCCCTGCCTGTTCCTGGACTTCGCTCTTGCCCAGCCCTGTTTCCTGCCTGCCCGTTCCTGGTCTCCTGCCTGCTGCCCTTGGTGGGCATTTATATATATGTATATATATGTATAGTATATAAAAAGTCTCCTGTGTGGAGTTCAACCAGCCTTCTGTCTCTGAGCTCTGCATTAGGGTCCTATCCTGAGCATCATTGTAACACCAATCATACTTTTCTCTTTATTATTTAAATCTGAGTGTACAGGGTGTTTTAAGGAACACTAAGTGGATGCTAGCCTGACGAACTTCAAATAACATCTTTTCATTATGAATGGTCTAAATCAACAGTTCCACTGAACTGCACAGTCCTACTATATTAAAAAAAGATTTTTTGGCTGGCCCTCATGCAGGTCAGAAATAACATCATTAATACAGTTCAAAGTCTGTCAGGTCTTCATTTCCTGATTAAAGCCAGAAATATAATGTGACCCGATAGGAAATAAAACCAAAAGTGCATGGATGATGTGACCCAAAGGCTTGTACAGTTCCTGGATTCAGCTCTTTGCACGTTATAATTCCATGCCATTTTATACATTTACAACTCAATAAAAATGTTTTCAACACAGAAACATTGCAAAATATTAAACAGTCATTCATGTATAACTTGCTATATAGCAGATATTCTCTGTAGGTATATAAAATAGGGCATCAATTAAAATAACTATCAAAAGGATGGGTAACCAAAATTAATTACAGTACATTACAGTACCACAAACTAAGCAAGTGCTATTCCAAAGCAATGCTACCCAATGTTTCCTTGAGCTCTGAATAAAGTCCAGTAATCTAATGTGGGAGTTACAGATAATTTTCAGTCACAATGAGCATGTTATTGTGATGCCGGATAATATCCCTATGGATTACTATCATTAGCACATGAACACAGTGATAGAAGAGACTGCTGTTCTTGTACATCTCAATTAGCCTGCATTTTCCGTCAGTGATGTATACTGCTGTTAAGGATAATTGTTATACACTCGCCACATGTATATTGTACAATTACTGTTGTATTGTTTCATTTCGCAGTTTTTCAGCTTGTAGTCCAAGGTTTCTGCTTGTTGCTCATGCAATAGGCTTTTCAATTATTACAACCAAATGGCCTTGTATGTTGCTACAAAAATTGAATTCTTCCTTCTAAATAAATTCCAATTATAATTTTTAATGTGGCTTGCTTCTCTTCAATTTGTTTTAGATAGACAAACAGACTCTCTCACATGCACGCACGCACGCACGCACGCACGCACGCATGCACGCACACACACACACCAGAGGTGTAGGGTAATTGCTAATGCTGGCCACCTGCAGTGTGTGCAAAGTGAATAGTAAATCACAGCAGGACAACTCCAAACTGCTCCACGGTCAGGGCCACACTTACCCTTGAGGTGCATGGCCAGATGTGTGAAATCTCAATTGTGCGGGGAGACAAAGGTATCCCTTGCTGACTCTACAAAACCAGAGATGAACAATCTCGCACAATAATAAGCTCCGCTAGAGAAGACCCACTGCCAGCATGAGAGAGGTACTTTCTCACAGTAAGACTCTCCTTGACCCCAGGAAAATGCCTGCTTTGTGCATTTATTCTGAAGTGTCTTCTCCTTTTCACTTCCTTCCTACAGCTTAACTTAATGAATATAATAGTACTTGACATTAACATAAATACCTAGAGCACAAAATGTTTTTTAATAACAGCTTAAATTAAGAGTAACTGAAAATGCATGTTAACCTTTGTCTTATTGCAATGTGCTGTTTTATTCTAAAATGGATTCCGATACATTCCCATAGGTAGGCATTCCGATAAACGAAAAACTGATGACATTTAAATATAACCCCAGTTTCTAGCTCGAGTGATAATACATGCGGTTCAGAATAAATTAGGTTAGGTTACCAGTCCGGCTTATTCCATTACTTTCAAGAAAGTAGAAACTTTTCAATATCATCAGAGTCTGGTTTGGGGGAATTTTTTTTTCTTATCCTGTACTTCAGGAAACCTAGATTCAATCTGTTACTTAAAATCAGTCAGTTAACACTGTGAGAAATTAGACCTTAAAAAGATGCCAGGGAGACTGCTATTTAAGGAACTAGCTTTATGTACAAAGCAGGAAAGAGACTAGAGAATGAAACATCCTCCTTTTGACTGATCAAGTCAACTGTGCTTATGATCAGAGTGTTTCCTCTATCCTGGAAGTACTCAAAACCTGGAGGCTAGCTGAGCTCATTTAGAAGACTGGAAATTTCCTGCAAAAGATGCTAATCTGGCATAAGCATCCCCCTCCAAACCCACTGCAGGAAAGCTGAAACCCAATCAGGAAACTCCACAGAAAAAAAGAAAGCAGGTTAGGACCTTCCCTCAAGTATGCACTTTGAAAATCAGCGGCAGTTGTCTACAACCACTATGAATCTAGCCGAATGGGCATCAATGGAAAGAATAGGCCTGTGTTTAGGGAGAGTAGTGTGTCATTACTGTTTGCATGGGTTGCCCCCTCTGGAACTAGAGAAGTGATATAAAGATGTTGTTTTGTACCATTTTTCCTTAGTATTACATTACATACAGTAGCCTGTGCTTAGTGAGCGTCAGTATCTCCCATACAGATCCACAGTATGGTTCCCATTTCAGGACAATCCACCCCACTAGTTCACACAGAACCACTGATTTTAGATTGTCGTAGTTACATTACCTTACGTTTATTAATTTGTTTAGAGGATGCTCTTATCCAGTGCAACTCAGAGTTCAAGTAAACATTAAGTGCATTCACCTGATTAATATGAGTGATAATGGCAGACATGGCTAAGAACATCCCCAGACCAGAGGGTAGTAGATAGGTTGGTTACATATAAGGAGAATGGTATCCAACATCCAACACCATAAGTGTTCTGTGTCCATGTCATGTTCAGTATAGTTTTTAGCTGTTAGTTGTAATTATAGCTTCCCAACCCCTTAATTATTTTCTATTCTACTGGTTCTCGGTGACTCTCTCTTTTAAGTTCTAATTCTAGATGACAAATATCAACACCAGACAAAGGTATGAAATTGATATAGTAATGAGAACAATCACACCATGTTCTTTTTAGACAAATAATTGAAAATGATAGAATGACTTTTAAAGTGCCATTAGATGACATAAAAACATGGTAGCTTCATTCCAGAAGTCCCTTTGCAAAAACAATGTGTATATAGTGTACTTTTGTTTTTACTGGATTGATTCATGTTAATAATGCAATCTCCAACAACCTTAAAGTAAAAAAAAAATAGTGGGATTCGTATGGAGTTGGATTACTAGACAACTTTCTAATATAAATCTCAGCCTGTAATTATCCCACCTACCCCTTACAAAGCTGTATAGTTTGCCGCAAACTTGCAGCTAAAATGAAGCACATTTGCCGCAAACTAAATTGTTTGTTTGAGGTTTGGCAGTTTTAGAAAAAAAAAAAAAAAAATTAAATAAAAATTGAGGTTTGTCAGTGTTTGCCACTAGCGGCGAACTAAAAACTATCCCAGAAGTGAATGGCAGTTCCCACAAAGCTAATTTGCATGTGGAAAGATGAGCTTGCCGCAAACATGTGGCAACAATGCCAAAGGTTTGGCGCAAATTTGCTTGAAGGCCAATATTTTTGTAAGGGACCCCATACTCCATAATCCAGAAGTGAGATAATAACAATATCATTAGAAAATATCATTATTAATGTTATTATTATTAATAAACAGATATTCCACACATATTTCTGGATTTGTGAACACAAATTGTCCAGATTACCATTTACACATAGATAATCTAGCTGTCATGAACCTGAACACGGGCTGAACCCAAGTGCAACGACAAGGAGGCAGAGGTACAAGAAAAGGTTGTTTATTTAGAGCTTGGGGCAGTCCCAAGCTGTACACAGAATAAACACAGGGTAGTAATAGTCTGGAGCTTCTCCGGGACTTCAATTTGCTCCAAGCCGGAGCTGGACTTGACAGGAACACTGGATGTTCCAAACCGGAACTGGACTTGATTGGAACTGGATCGGATCACACCGGAACTGGACTAGACTGGAACACTGGGTTGTTCCAAACCGGAACTGGACTAGACTGGAACTGGATTGTTCCAAACCGGAACTGGACTGTGCGGGTCACTCAGGAATATCCCCGCACCGGGACAGGACTAGACGGATCACCCGGGAGTCGTTCCAAGCTGGAACTGGACTTCGCAGGTCACTCTGGAATCGTTCCAAACCGGAACTGGACTTGGCGGATCTGGACAGACAGGACAGACGGGACAGATAGGGGGAGCGCTAGGCATCCAATAACTTACACTTCGAACTTGTCTCCTGAAGCGAGGGAGGACATAAATCACAGACAAGCCGGTTATGGCTATGCATGAAGTTTTGAGTAGGGAAGACCGGGGTGTTACTGGTAACAGGCAACCGGGGTAGTAGATGCAGAGGAAGGGGGTAGCAGCAGAAGGGGGTACCTGCTGCGGGCACAACGTCAGGTGGCAATCGGGGGGTACCGCAACACAAACAGGGAGTAGCGAACAACTGCAGACTGGCAGACAACTACAGAGTAGTGGTTAGCAAGGTAGATAAGGCGCGGCAGGTAGAGCCGCACAAACACTGGACAGACTAAGATTATCAACAGTTGGCAGAGTGCCTAAAGCACCGAAACAGAACCAAACTGTTGAAAGGTAGGTAGCACAATAAAGCAGGGTGAACGAACACCTAATACGAAACCAAACTGTGCAAGAGAACTAGACAAAGGATAACATGACCAGAGGATACAAACAAACAACGTTAACGAACTGGCCCTAGATAGCTGACAGCAGGTGAGTTAAATAGGGAGTGTAATAGGTATCAATTAGGAAAGCGTGCGAATGTATGCGTGGGTGATTGAACAGAGCGGAGTGTGAGGAATGCATGCCGAAATGGGAAGAGGAGATAGGCTGAGGCAGGAGTGGAGAAATTGAGTAATACAAACGGAGGGAACACGCCCAGTCTGCAGCACGGGGAAAAACACGGACAATGGAAGTCAAACATGACACGGAGGGAGAGGGCAAAATACGGAAAACGGACAGGATGGGAACGGAACGTTACACTAGCCACACTTTCAACTATGGCCTTCCAGCCAACCATAAAATATTAAATCACAGGAACCAGCACAGTTATAATATAAACTCATTTTTACTTTCAGTGAAGCGTTAAGACAAATCCGTTTTTTCTGAGTCATAGCCTGCAGTGCTATTCCACCTCACCATGTACCTGTGTATGTACAGTACAAAGGCTCTGGCTTATAATGTCAAATTTCAACCGGCTAACCTTTGTATCTGATTGCTGCTTCAGTTTTTAATAACCTAAAAAGTAGCCCCTGGCATTTTACAAGTGCTGTACATTTTGATGTTAGACATGGCAATACATTCTTTGGTTAATAATTTATATCTGGAATGTTATGCAATACTTTGCTTTTTGTTCCTACCCCACAGTCCTGGAAATAAGACAGACCCGTGGTGAGTATAATACTAGATTTTATGAATGGGCAATGTAAAAGCCATGGTTTACATGCCTAAAACTGCATGTGGATACAATATTTTTTACAGGCTTAGTTTTAAACACACACGCACGCACGCACGCACACACGCACGCACGCACGCACGCACGCACGCACGCACGCACGCACACACACAAAGTAAAACTGATTTGAGGAAACTGGTATTTGAAACAAAAATGTTGAAAAAGGAAACTAATTTCAAACTAATTTGCAAGCCAGCTGAATTCCAACATCCTTGGATGCCCTATGCCCAGTTATGGCTTCTGGCTGCAGTCTCCACTGGCACAGTCAATACCACGTTCGATACCAGACCATGGGGCCTATCCACAACTGAACAGTGCTTTAACAGGATGAGTCATCCAGCAGCCCCCTATATTCAGTGGTTTTTAAAATATCATAAATAATCAAAGCAGAAGGCTGGCTCAGTCTTCTGAGCTGGGGACTCCCCAAATCAACCACTCATGTAGATTATGTGAATCAAATATTATTGATGATGTGAGCAAAGAACATGCAAATGATAAATTAATTTCCAAATGGGGGCTCAAGAGCTTAGATAGATTACCTTGTAAAATGTATTAGTGATGCATCAATATGCAAGTTGGAAAGAACAGACTTATTTACCAAATTGCACAAACAGCAGCTGCCTTTTGAATATTATCGAGTCCACTTATAAAATGTTCTTATGGTAAAGTATTAAATACATAAACTCACATTGTAACAGATAACTTAACTATTCAAATTTCATGTGAGATGATAATCACCAACAAATGTTCAATGTACAATAAACCCAAAGAGAGCATGCAGTGCTGGCCCAAGCGCTTGAGGGCCCTAAGCAGGATTTGATTTGGGGGTCCCCCTCCCGAATCCACCCACACAGCTCACCTACTGTCTTATAAAAATGCATGAACAAAACACACACAAATTACAAATATGAAAAACTAGAGAGGGGCCTGTTTACAGCCACACTACTTTTAAACATCTGCTCGATCTACTGTTGTGTATCCCTGAATCAGCCCCTAATGCTGTATGTATGAATGATCACTTTTAAGCACCTTCTGTTTGACCTGGTTAAAGTTTGAAGGGTGTGGTAAGGTTTTATTATATGCTTGGAAACAGCTGTAGCCTATAATAGCTGTCTGAATATGTATAAATTCAAATCAATAAATTATTTCATATCAATTAAAATTTGATATGAGGCAGGCGTAATTCATCTTGTCACAAACAGAAGAGAACACTGTAGTTGTACTATGATGCTGTCTAGACACCAAACACTGATAGCACAATGTGAGATACTGATATTTTGACCCCATGTTAGTGAATAAAATAACCACCTAAACCAGACACGTTCAATGCTAGCTTTTTCCTAGGTGAGATAGCGTTAGCTAACTCGCTACCTTGTTCTAACCTTTACATTGCTTGTTATTGTTTAGCAAAAGGCGAGGTAAAATTAAAATTATACATATGTCCTGTGGCTTCTTCTTAGAGTTTGCACGTCTTTTCAGCCCCAGATAGATAAGTTCTTTTTTGAGACGTAATTGAGCCTGTAACTTCACCTATCACTCCTACGTTTTTGCAGTCACAGCTGATCTCTAATGTTAGTACCCGCTAAATGCTTTATCTACGGCCATAGCTTTAACTCTTGACTCTCCCATGCAAATCTTTAGAACTAGAACTAGTCAATTTTTAAATATATACATTTTTTTTATCACACTATATAATGTGATTGTTTTGACAAATAATGATACATAATAAATATTATATATTTTAGAATAAGTAGGGGGCCTCCTGGTGGTCATGGGCCCTAAGCAACCACTTAAGTCGCTTATTGGGTCGGTCCAGCTCTGAGTACAAGCAATCCATATCGGTCTCATATAAACTGTCAGAGTTGATTTTACACTGAAACCTTTGCTGTTTAGTGGCTGAATAATGAAGAGGGGAGCAAGTTGCACAGGAGATAAATGCCTGAATAAATATTAAATAAGAGCATTAACATGCAGAGACCATCACTGAAATGTAGAAACATGGTATGTCAGTGTTGGCAGAGGCATTTCCCAATGCTAGTAAACACACTGAATTACGTTGGCTGCAAATATTAAATTATAATAAATTATTAATTTTGATTTTTATTTTTTTTTTCCTTTTTGCAATGTTCCAGGATTTGAATGTACATGGAACTTGCAGTTGGCATACGCGGTAATGTATGTACAACACAGCCTGGTGGGAAAATTACTTGGGAATACATTTAATTAGTGCTCAGAAACGGCTTTCGATAGCAGGCAAACGTCTGCCTGAGATCTCTTTCACTCATACTGGGTACAGTTCAGCCTACAGACGCACAGAATCACCATTCTCTAATTACAATATAATAGGAAATCTGATTATTTTTCAGAATCTGGTGCAGTGATGCCCTTTCCAAAGTAATTACAAAATAATGTTTGACACAGTCAGTATCCTCTGCAAAAATGATTTATGCTTTGACACAGAACAGGCATGAACAATAATCTGACAGTGTCCCATAAAGTCACTCTGCCCTTTCGTTCCCATATTACACTATCACCCAGCAGGCAATCACACCTAGCTGGCTGGCTAGTTTTTACTATATTTTCTTTTTTTATTACTTTTGATTGTTAGCCAGTGAAAATGTAGCTAGCATGCACGGTATGCTAGTGTATTTTTTCCATGTAGTGAATACTCTGTGGATCATTTTACAATATGTTTAAGTCCCCTTAAACAGACAGTATCACAGAATGAAGCTTCAAGTATTTTATGTGTTGATCAATATGTAGGGATTGCATCTTTTTAAATTACTATTAAATAAAGTCCTAAAAACCAATAGTATTATTTCTAATTAATTTGCTCTCTCATAAAACACACAAGCATGCCTTAGTTTGCCTATAATATAGCCATTATGTCTTGTCACTGGGGGAGTTTGGTGTTCTTAAGGGTGTTGCAACACAACAAAAGTCTCTTTTTGAATTTTTTTTCTCATGGCCAGACATCGTGTTGGCTATTTCCACTAGATGCATTATTGAGTCGTTTGTGATTTTTGCTTGCACTCTAGTGACTTCAATTCACAGGCTTCACTTACATTGTGCTCGCCTTGGACTCAGGGCTTCTGAACACTAATCTAACATGTTGCCACCTGATTATGTTAGTGTTAACCACTTTTTCTCTGTGTTGTACCAGATGGCTTTTCATAATCCCTGTTTTTCCACTGCAGATGTTTTAATGTGTAGTCTAACAACCCCATCAGGTTGTACAGACATAAAACAGGAGCTGTTAATGGTAAATTGGAAGAAAGGTGAGAGGCAGCACTGGCATGGCAATAATAATAATAATATAATAATAATAACACTGTTCCATTCCAAATTCCTCTTATGCCTTTGTGTCAGACTTGTTATGTTAAAGGCATAGGCAGGATACTATGCAGGATTTTTACCTTGAAAATATAATAAAATAACCATGCTCAGTCATATCTGAGCACTGCACTGGCAATCTCTGTCTTTGCGCACATTTGCCGAATCTCCTCTGCCTGTATTTCTTCGAAGATGTTATTTTCTGTGTGGGGAGAGGTGGGTGTTGCTACAGAGCCTGTTGGGTGGAACCAGGGTTGTGTCCGAATCAGAGCCCTATATACTGCGCCCTGTCTCCTGTGTACAGTGTGCGCTGTTTAATGTGCACTGTTTAGCAGTCCGCGAAAAATATCCGCTATGCTATTTTCCAAGCGCACTGTGGAAGTATCGTAAGCAGGTCATAAGACGTCCCACCAATGTTGCCATGTGCACGGTTTTACAGCTAAATTAGGATACTTTTAAAGTCGCAAATCACGCACTTATTTTAAAAAGTAAAAACATGATGATTTCTATTTAAAATACGTTGGTTTCGGTTTAAAATAGCCTATAATTTGGGCTAGTTTTGAGTCGTCATTTGGCTGGAAAGTCTTACAAGATCTGGTAACCCTACGCCCCACTCTTGCGCTGCTATGTTTTTGTTGCATTCGAAGGAAAACATCAGCGAAGCTGCGCCTCATTTTTTTAAAACAAAGCTCACGTCATATTTATGTGACCAAAATGTTTGTGTACTTCTTGAAAAGTGTGCTCCTGAATGTACTCAGCGAAACCCCGGAAGTAAGTGTGTCATCCGGGTGTTTGAAGTATACCGCAATTTGAAAATATTTTGCATACTCTACGACTTTTTTATCACCAAGGCTACTCAACAGTGTGGAAGAGTGCTGATTCAGACATGGCCCAGGTTTCAGCAAAGCATTTGTAGCTAGCTAGCTACTGCAGTGGTGGAGGTGAAGAAGCACAAGTACAACAAAGTGAAACGACAAGCCGACAGGGCTCCTGTAAAAACCAGAGTCAATGTTGGAATTGCTTTTTGACGGCAACAGCTGAAGTTCACCAAGGGGATGAAAAACAACGCAGAGTTGGCATGTTTTCTGTTGGACCTGTAAGTAACGCTACCTCTAGCTATACAGCTAGCTATGTTAGGTAGCTAGCTATGTTAGGTAGCGAGATGGCCGAAGTCGGGTATTCTGGGTGGGATTGAGGAGGAGACTTCATTGATTGTAAACACGACCACAGCAAGGCTAAAAATCCTATTAGTATGGCTTTAAAGGGTAACTACACTCTATATAACTTTTTCCCCCCCCGCTGTAAATGTGTTTGTATGCCTTCATTATAATGAAACTTATTCATGCGTTCCGTTATTTCAACAATTCTGAAATAATATTGTATATCATAAACAACTGGTAGAAAAGCATATTTTTCCTGCCCCTAATGGTTGAAATTTCCTTTCTGCTCCCCACACTGCCCCCGCCCCAATTGTGATGTCAGAGTACCTCTTTGTAGGTACCTCTACATCATATGGATAATTGTTGTCGCCCACAATGGAAACAGCCGGCACCTGATTGGTTAGACCCGCTACGTTGCTTTAGTTTCGCCTCCACGTTTTTAAACCGGAACAACGTGGCGTCCAGTTCAATTATCTTATTCCACCTAAATAGTCCATTAAAATATGTTTCTGAAAATATTTGAGGTGAGAAATAGGCCATGCAGTTGCTGAATCTTGATTCATATTTGATGTGCAATGTCTAGTTTGACAGTTTGATCCGAGTTATACGAAATAACTCACCCCACAAAGTATTTTTCAAAATTGTGTAGTAGACGGAGACAGTGAGTGTAGTTACTCTTTAAAGTTGTTTTTCAGGTGAGTGGCTGATTAGTGTGTTTTTTCCTTCTGAGCCGGGGGTAATGCTAACACTAACCATCATTGGCTGGGTTCTCTAGGGGCGCTGGGTAGAAGACATGTGACTGTTTTCTGTGGTTAGTTTATGTTTTCCTCCCTTTACTCAGTGAGATAACTGATGCTGGGGGGGGGGGGGGGGGGGGGGGGTTCCACATGTGAGTATGCCAGGTTAAAGACAACAACCAAGTTAAAGACAACACCCCCTTTTGCCTCCCCCTATACCACCTACCTCCCCCCACTCACTCATAGCTTCTACTCACATCTGGTTATCTGTACTGGCTCAAACTGCTATGCAATGGCAGTGCTCCATCCAAGATAAATTAACACTGAATATTTGTGGAAACTTCCACATACTCTATTTTATGCTAACCCCATTTTCTTCCAAACTGTGTACATATACTGCATGTCTGACTGCTCTCTCAGTTCAGGAGAGCAGATAAGCAGAAGCGCTCCTCCGAAACATGATGTCAACCTGCTGCTTCTTTTCACAAATTAAACGGTAGTTCAGCAGTTAAACTGGTGCAGGCACTGAGTCAGAGAGGAGGATGCAGCTCAAGCAGGCAGACTGGGGGGGGGGGGGGGGGGGGGGGGGGGGGTTAGTGGTGCGTGATGAGACAACGATGTCCCACCGAAATCCTGGTGCGCAGCCTGCATACAGACTGTGTGGCACATCCGCACAATAGAATAGTGCATTATCCGGGACGAGTCATCCAGCAGCCTCATATCCTCCTATGACCCGGCAATTCATTTCTGTCCCCTTTAGTGGACATGAGTCTGGTCTTAATCTCAAGAGTCTCTAGTCTTATATTCTTATTTGCTGAAACATACACTAAAAGGGACATTCAATGAAAAATTTTTTTTTTTTAAAAATAAGCATTTTCACTGCAACATGTTTTTGTAATCCAAGACACTTGTATTATGTAAGATAAGATAAGATAGACTTTATTGTCCCGAAGGGAATTTGTCCTTGACATTCCAGTGTCTGCCGCATAAAAAACATACATACATACAAAAAATAAATAACAAAGTCATTACAGTCAATAGCACATGCCCATCCTAAAAATACAGCATACATACAGTAACAACATATAACAATGAACAACAATACAAAAAGCTACTAATACAGATAGCCTACGTGGAGTTTAGTGCCTTAATGGACAGGGGGACAAATGAGTATTTAAAGCAGTTGAGCCTGCTGTAAGGGACCCTGTATCATTTGCCAGAGCTGGTATTCAGGATGGAGGACATGGGTTGGGTCTGAGATGATTTTTTGGGCCTGCCTGATTATTGATTTATTGAAGATAGCCTGAAGGGTGGGGTGTTTCCGGACTCCCATTATCTTCATGGCTCTCTGTGTGATGCGGGTAGTCTGTGCTCTACGGTGTTCAGGCAGGTTACCAAACTATGCTGAGATGCCATAGCACAGGAAGCTGTCAAAAACATGAAATACTTCTGCTGGGTCTCAGGAGGTTAAAAGCCTCTACTTCTTCCCTATCTGAGCCCAGGACCTGGGATGCTGTTATTGGCTGGCAGAACAGTGTCAACCCCCACAAAGAGAACCCTGCACTTCCAGAGAGAACCCCTGCAGCCCCAGAGAGAACCCCTGCAGCCCCAGAGAGAACCCCTGTACCCCCAGAGAGAACCCCTGTACCCCCAGAGAGAACCCCTGTACCCCCAGGCAGGACTGCTGAGATCATTCAGGGGCATGGGATGCAGATTATTTCAGGAAATCTATTCAGGACAATAAAATCAATGACAAGAGACTGAGAAATCACAGAATGATGGGCTGGATCAATAAGTAGCAACTCAATCTGCTTTTTATTAAATAGACACAAATTCAAAAAAAAGAAAAAAAAGATATCTGCCTGCCTGCCTTGTCCTTAATTATGATGATGTGTGCATAATAATTTGTGGGAGGGTAAAAACATATATTACATATTTTTTGTAAGATCTGCAGCAAGACGGTATAGCACTGGGTGCTTGGTAGGTTCTCTCCAAATGGAGAGCAGCTGTTTCTACCTTCAGCTAAAACAAATGATCCAATCTAAGATAATCACATTGTCATTAACCTTGCTAATTTCCCTTTGCAAAATGTAATGAATGTATTGATACAGTACATGCGCTAAAACACTGTGGGATTGGTTTCTTAGTCGTATGTCCTAGCATAAGCAGAAGGGCACTTGGAAAAGTATAACCTCATATGTTATGTTTACTGACCTTTCTGTCAATTCATACAATTTATTTTGTCAGCATCTATATTGCGGTAAATCCTCATTAACGACAGTCACACACTGAGGTCCCCGTCAGTGAATCCAAACAATAATTATTTTAAACAGCCAACATCCCTCATTTTATAATGAGATGTCATCCCAAGCCGGTTGTTTGCGGTGTCATAATACCCATTCTGAATTGTGTATAGATTAATTGAAATGCAATGTATTAATACATATTGATACACATATTTATGACATTGTCAGGAGACACTTTTTGGATCTCCTGACAATGTCCTGACTCCAACCATCACTGCGGCCAGATATGCAGTAGATATGGATGGATCACTTTAAGGGTTGTTTCTCCTGACAAATTTTCCTATTGAACTCTATGGAAAAATAAGTCAGGAGAAGAAACCCTTCAAGTTATCCATCCATATCTACTGCATATCTGGCAGCAGAGTGATGGTTTAAGGTTTGTTTGATACGTCAGACCCTTGATGACTTAGAGCCATTTAGCCAACCATGTGTTCTATACTGTTCTAGCGTAATTTACAGCTAAATCTAGTCCCATCCCCCAATTTCCATAGAGATCCATTTAAATGCAGAGAGGTTATAGTATCACTTGTAGGAGTACCAGAAATAAGATATCAAGAGTTTTTTGATATTGTTGGATCACAGACATCAGGAAGTCATGACATGCAA